>JAIRCJ010000192.1:92484-109092 GCA_020883675.1 Bruguiera gymnorhiza
AATGGACACAATTAAAAAAATTACAAAATTTAAATTCAACTGATAATTAATAATGCATTTATTTCTACAGGACTTTAGAATTCTAAAAATTGAAAAAGTACAATATTTTGATTTTTAAATTTATTGCTAAGGCCATTGCATTTGAATGGTGAGAACAACATAATATTTGAAAGTCTAATTGAACAAAAAACAAGTAATAGACTCAATTGTCTAAAATAGACTTTTGTGGATGAATATTATATGTAGTAATTGCAAGCTTCAATCTTGGGTGAACCATATTCTCTTGAGGGAGTGGGAAAACTTCTTATTAGAGTCCATTTATTGTTTTTTCTTAAGTAATATGTTTGTAGACAAAATTATAAAAATTAATTCCAAATTGCATTGAGGCAAAGAACACAATTACAAAAATTACAAAATTTAAATTCAAACTGATTATGAACAATGGATTTATCCTTATAGGAGTTTAAAATTTAAATGTTGAGGAAAATGCAATGTTTTGATTATTAAATTTATTGTTAATGTCATTGCATTTTGAATGGTGAGTAAAACATAATATTGAAAATCTTAATTGAACAAAAATACAAGTAATAGAGACAATTGTATAAAATACACTTTAGTGGACGAATATAATAAATAGGAATCCCAAACTTTAATGTTGGGTCAAGCATATTGCTCTTGAGGGGACTAGGGAAAATTCTTATTAGAGTCCCATACATTAGTTTTTTTTAAGGTAAAATTTTTTTAGACAAATTAAATAAATCATTTCAAATAGTAATGTCACAAAGGAGATAATCAAAAAAATTACAAAATTAAAATTCAACTGATAATTAACAATGCATTTATTGTGACAGGACTTTTGTGGATGAATATAATAAATAGTAATTGTAGGTTTCAATCCTGGGTCAACTATATTGCTCTTGAGGGGAGTGGGGAAACTTCTTATTAGCATCCATTACATTTGCTCTTTCTTAAGTAATATGCTAGTAGACAAAACTTATAAAAATTACTTCAAATTGCTTTGTGGCAAATGAGACATTTAAAAAAATTATAAATTATAAATTCAACTAATTATTAATAATGGATTTATCCCTTTAAAACTTTAAAATTCTAAATGTTGAAACAACGTAATGTTTTGATTATTAAATTTATTGTTAATACCCTTACATTTTGAATGGTGAGTAAAACATAATATTTAAAAATCTTAATTCATCAAAAATACATGTAATGGACTTAATTGTTTAAAATACAATTTTGTAGATGAATATTATAAATAGTAATCGCAAACTTCAATCTTTGGTCAACCATATTGCTCTTAAGGGGAGTGGGGAAAATTCTTATTAAAGTCCCTTACATTAGCCATTTTAAAAGTAATATTTTTTTAGACTAAAATTATATAAATCATTTCAAATAGCAATGTCACAAAGGAGACAATTAAAAACATTACAAAATTAAAATTCAACAGATATTTAACATTGCATTTATTCCTACAAGACTTTAAAATTCTAAAAATTGAAAAAGTGCAATGTTTTGATTTTTAAATTTATTGCTAAGGCCATTGCATTTGAATGGTGAGAACAACATAATATTTGAAAGTCTTAATTGAACAAAAATACAAGTAATAGACTCAATTGTCTAAAATAGACTTTTGTGGATGAATATTATATGTAGTAATTGCAAGCTTCAATCTTCAGTGAACCATATTGCTCTTGAGAGGAGTGGGAAAACTTCTTATTAGAGTCCATTTTATTTGCTTTTTCTTATGTGATATGTTTGTAGACAAAAACTATAAAAATTAATTCAAATTGCATTGTGGCAAAGAACACAATTAAAAAACTTACAAAATTTAAATTCAACTGATTATGAACAATAGATTTATCCCTATAGGACTTTAAAATTTCAAATGTTGAGAAGATGCAATGTTGTGATTATTAAATTTATTGTTAATATCATTACATTTTGAATCGTGAGTAAGACATAATATTTGAAAATCTTAATAGAACAAAAATACATGTAATGGACATAATTGTATAAAATACACTTTAGTGGACGAAAATTATAAATAGCAATCCCAAGTTTTAATGTTGGGTGAAGCATATTGCTCTTGAGGGGAGTAGGGAAAATTCTTATTAGAGTCCCATACATTAGCTTTTTCGAAGGTAAAACTTTTTTAGACTAAAATTAAATAAATCATTTCAAATAGCAATGTCACAAAGGAGACAACCAAAAAAATTACAAAATTAAAATTTAATTGATAATTAACAATGCATTTATTCCCAAAGGACTTTAAAATTCTAAAAATTGAAAAAGTACAATGTTTTGATTTTGAAATTTATTACTAATGTCATTGCATTTGAATGGTGAGAAAGACATAATATTTGGAAGTCTTAATTGAAGAAAAATACAAGTAATAGACTTAATTGTATAAAATACACTTTTGTGGATGAATATTATAAATAGTAGTCGCAAGATTCAATCTTGGGTCAACCTTATTGCTCTTGAGGGGAGTGGGGAAACTTCTTATTAGAGTCCATTTTTTTTGCTTTTTCTTATGTAATATGTTTGTAGACAAAAATTATATAAATTATTTCAAATTACATTGTGGCAAAGAAGATAATTTAAAAAATTATAAATTTTAAATTTAACTGATTATTAACAATGGATTTATCCTCATAGGAGTTTAAAATTTTAAATATTGAGAAAATGCAATGTTTTGATTATTAAATTTATTGTTAATGTCATTGTATTTTGAATGATGAGTAAAACATAATCTTTGAAAATCTTAATTGAACAAAAATACAAGTGATGGATACAATTATATAAAATAAACTTTAGTGGATGAATATAATAAATAGCAATCCTAAGTTTTAATGTTGGGTCAAGCATATTGCTCTTAAGAGGAGTAGAGAAAATTATTATTAAAGTCCCATACATTAGTTAAGGTAAAATTTTTTTAGACTAAAATTAAATAAATCACTTCAAATAAGAATGTCACAAAGGAGACAATCAAAAAAATTACAAAATTAAAATTCAACTGATAATTAATAATGCATTTATTCCCACAAGACTTTAAAATTCTAAAAATTGAAAAAGTGTAATGTTTTGATTTTTAAATTTATTGCTAATACCATTTCATTTGAATGGTGAGAAAGACATAATATTTGAAAGTCTTAATTAAATAAAAATACAAGTAATGGACTCAATTGTATAACATACACTTTTGTGGATGAATATTATAAATAATAATCGTAGGTTTCAATCTTAGGTTAAACATATTGCTCCTGAGGGGAGTGGGAAAACTTCTTATTAGCATCCATTACATTTACTCTTTCTTAAGTGATATGTTGGTAGACAAAACTTATAAAAAAATTTTCAAATTGCTTTGTGGCAAAGGAGACAATTAAAAAAATTATAAATTATAAATTCAACTAATAATTAACGATAGATTTATTCCTTTAAAACTTTAAAATTCTAAATTTGAAACCACGTAATGTTTTGATTATTAAATTTATTGTTAATGCCCTTGCATTTTGCATTTTGAATGTTGAGTAAAACATAATATTTGAAAATCTTAATTCAACAAAAATACATGTAATGGACTCAATTGTTTAAAATACACTTTTGTGGATGAATCTTATAAATAGTAATCATAGGTTTCAATCTTGGGTCAACCATATTGCTCTTGAGGGGAGTGGGGAAACTTCTTATTAGCATCCATTACATTTGCTCTTTTTTAAGTGATATGTTGGTAGACAAAACTTATAAAAATTTTTTCAAATTGCTTTGTGGCAAAGGAGACAATTAAAAAAATTATAAATTATAAATTCAATTGATTATTAACGATATATTTATTCCTTTAAAACTTTAAAATTGTAAAAGTTGAAACCACATAATGTTTTGATTTTTAAATTTATTGTTAATGCCCTTGCATTTTGAATGGTGAGTAAAACATAATATTTGAAAATCATAATTCAACAAAAATACATGTAATAGACTCAATTGGTTAAAATACAATTTTGTGGATGAATATTATAAATAGTAATCGCAGGTTTCAATCTTAGGTCAACCATATTACTCTTGAGGGGAGTAAGGAAACTTCCTATTAGCATCCATTACATTTGCTTTTTCTTAAGTAATATGTTGGTAGACAAAACTTATAAAAATTATTTCAAATTGCTTTCTGGCAAAGGAGACAATTAAAAAAATTATAAAATATAAATTCAATTAATTATTAACAATGGATTTATCCCTTTAAAATTCTAAAAGTTGAAAAAACACAATGGTTTCATTATGAAATTTATTGTTAACACCCTTGCATTTTGAATGGTGAGTAAAATATAATATTTGAAAATTTGAATTCAACAAAAGTACATGTAATGGCCTTATTTGTTTAAAATACAATCTTGTAGATGAATATTATAAATTGTAATCGCGAGCTTCAATTTTTGGTCAACCATATTGCTCTTAAGGGGAGTGGGGAAAATTCTTACTAGAGTCCCTTACATTAGCTTTTTTTAAAGTAATATTTTTTTAGACTAAAATTATATAAATCATTTGAAATAGCAATGTCACAAAGGAGAAAATTAAAATTTAACTGATAATTAACAATGCATTTATTCCTACAGGACTATAAAATTCTAAAAATTGAAAAAGTGCAATGTTTTGATTTTTAAATTTATTGCTAAGGCTATTGCATTTAAATGGTGCGAAAAACATAATATTTGAAAGTCTTAATTGAACAAAATTACAAGTAATAGACTCAAGTGTCTAAAATACACTTGTGTGGATGAATATTATATGTAGTAATTGCAAGTTTCAATCTTGGGTGAACCATATTACTCTTGAGGGGAGTGGAGAAACTTCTTATTAGAGTCCATTTTATTTGCTTTTTCTTAAGTAATATGTTTGTAGACAAAAATTATAGAAATTATTTCAAATTGCATTTTGGCAAAGAACACAACTAAAAAAATTACAAAATTTAAATTAAACTAATTATAACAATGGATTTATCCTTATAGGACTTTAAAATTTTAAATGTTGAGAAGATGCAATGTTTTGATTATTAAATTTGTTGTTAATGTCGTTGCATTCTGAATGGTGAGTAAAACATAATATTTGAAAATCTTAAATGAACCAAAATACAAGTAATGGATACAATTGTATAAGATATACTTTAGTGGACGAATATTATAAGTAGCAATCCCAAGTTTCAATGTTGGATCAAACATATTGCTCTTGAGGGGAGTAGAGAAAATTCTTATTAGAGTCCCATACATTAGCTTTTTCTAAGGTAAAATATTTTTAGACTAAAATTAAATAAATCATTTCAAATAGCAATGTCACAAAGGAGACAATAAAAAAAAATTATAAAATTAAAATTCAACTAATAATTAACAATGTATTTATTTCTACAGGACTTCAAAATTCTAAAAATTGAAAAAGTGCAATGTTTTGATTTTTAAATTTATTGCTAATGTCATTGCATTTGAATGATGAGAAAGACATAATATTTGAAAGCTTCAATTGAAGGAAAATACAAGTAATGTACTCAATTGTATAAAATACACTTTTATGAATGAATATTATATATAGTAATTGCAAGCTGTAATCTTGGATCAACCATATTGCTCTTAAGGGGAGTGGGGAAACTTTTTATTAGAGTCCATTTTTTTTGCTTTTTCTTATGTAATATGTTTGTAAAGAAAAATTATATAAATTATTTCAAATTGCATTATACCAAAGAAGACAATTAAAAAACCTACAAAATTTAAATTCAACTGATTATTAACAATGGATTTGTCACAATAGGACTTTAAAATACTAAAAGTTGAAAAATGCAATGTTTTAATTAATAAATTTATTGTTAATGCGATTGCATTTTGAATGGTAGGTAAAATATAATATTTGAAAATCTTAATTGAATAAAAATACAAGTAATGGAGTCAATTGTATAAAATAAACTTCAGTGGACGAATATTATAAATTGCAATCTCAAGTTTCAATCTTGGGTCAAGCATATTACTCTTGAGGGGAGTGGGGAAAATTCTTATTAAAGTCCCATACATTATTTTTTTCTAAAGTAATATTTTTTTAGACTAAAATTATATAAATCATTTGAAATAGCAATGTCTCGAAGGAGACAATTAAAAAAATTACAAAATTAAAATTCAACTGATTATTAACAATGGATTTCTCCCTATAGAACTTTAAAATACTAAAAGTTGAGAAAATATAATGTTTTGATTATTAAATTTATTATGAATGTCATTGCATTTTGAATGGTGAGTAAAACATAATATTTGGAAATTTTAATTAAAAAAAATACAAGTAATGAACCCAATTGTATAAAATAAACTTTAGTGAATGAATATTATAAATAGCAATCCCAAGCTTCAATCTTGGGTCAACCATATTGCTCTTGAAGGGAGTGGGGAAAATTCTTATTAGAGTCCTATACTTTATCTTTTTCTAAAGTAATATTTTTTTAGATTAAAATTATATAAATCATTTGAAATTACAATGTTACAAAGGGCACTATTAACTAAATTACAAAATGAAAATTCAACTGATAATTAACAATGCATTTATTCATACAAGACTTTAGATTTCTAAAAATTCAAAAAGTGCAATGTTTTGATTTTTAAATTTATTGCTAATGCCATTGCATTTGAATGGTGAGTAAAATATAATATTTGAAAATCTTAATTGAACCAAAATACAAGTAATAGACTCAATTGTATAAAATACACCTTTATAGATGAATATTATAAGTAGTAATCGTAAGTTTCAATCTTGTGTTAACCTTATTGCTCTTGAGGGGGAGTGGCGAAACTTCTTATTAGAGTCTATTTTATTTGTTTTTTCTTAAGTAATATGTTGGCTGACAAAAATTATATAAATACTTTCAAATTGCATTGTGTGAAAGAAGACAATTAAAAAAACTACAAAATTTAAATTCAATAGATTATTAACAATGGATTTATCCCTATAGAACTTTGAAATACTAAAAGTTGAGAAAATGCAATGTTTTGATTATTAAATTTATTATGAATGTCATTGCATTTTGAATGGTGAGTATAACATAATATTTGAAAATCTTAATTGAACAAAAATACAAGTAATGGACTCAATTGTATAAAATACACTTTTGTAAATGAATATTATAAGTAGTAATCGCAAGTTTCAATGTTAGGTCAACCTTATAGATCTTGAGAGGAGTGGGGAAACTTCTTATTAGAGTCCATTTTATTTGCTTTTTCTTAACTAATATGTTGGTAGACAAAAATTATATAAATACTTTCAAATTGCATTGTGTGAAAGGAGACAATTAAAAAAACTACAAAATTTAAATTCAATTGATTATTAACAATGGATTTATCCCTATAGAACTTTGAAATACTAAAAGTTGAGAAAATGCAATGTTTTGATTATTAAATTTATTATGAATGTCATTGCATTTTGAATGGTGAGTAAAACATAATATTCGAAAATCTTAATTACACAAAAATACAAGTAATGGACTCAATTTTATAAAATACACTTTAGTGGACGAAAATTATAAATAATAATCCCAAATTTTAATTTTGGATCAACCATATTACTCTTGAGGGGAGTGGGGAAACTTCTTATTAGAGTCCGTTTTATTTGCTTTTTCTTAAGTAATATGTTTGTAGACAAAAATTATATAAATTATCTCAAATTGGTTTGTGGCATAGTAGACAATAAAAAATATTACAAAATTTAAATTTAACTGATTATTAACAATGGATTTATCCCTTTAAAACTTTAAAATTCTAAAAGTTGAAATAATACAATGTTTCGATTATTAAATTTATTCTTAATGCCCTTGCATTTTGAATGGTGAGTAAAATATAATATTTGAAAATTTTAATTCAACAAAAATACAAGTAATGGACTCAGTCGTATAAAATACACTTTTGTGGATGAATATTCTAAATAGTAATCGCAAACTTTAATCTGCGATCAACCATATTGCTCTTGAGGGGAGTGGGGAAAATTCTTATTAGAATCTCATACATTTGCTCTTTTTCAAATAATATTTTTTTAGACTAAAATTATATAAATAATTTCAAATAGCAATGTCTTGAAGGAGACAAATAAAAAAATTACAAAATTAAAATTCAACTGATTATTAACAATGGATTTATCCTTATAGAACTTTAAAATACTAAAAGTTGAGAAAATGCAATGTTTTGATTATTAAATTTATTATGAATGTCATTGCAATTTGAATGGTGAGTAAAACATAATATTTGAAAATCTTAATTGAACAAAAATACAAGTAATGGACTCAATTGTATAAAATACACCTTTGTGGATGAATATTATAAGTAGTAATTGCAAGTTTCAATGTTGGGTCAACCTTATAGATGTTGAGGGGAGTGGGGAAACTTCTTATTAGAGTCCATTTTATTTGCTTTTTCTTAACTAATATGTTGGTAGACAAAAATTATATAAATACTTTCAAATTGCATTATGTGAAAGGAGACAATTAAAAAAAACTACAAAATTTAAATTCAATTGATTATTAACAATGAATTTATCCCTATAGAACTTTGAAATACTAAAAGTTGAGAAAATGCAATGTTTTGATTATTAAATTTATTATGAATGTCATTGCGTTTTGAATGGTGAGTAAAACATAATATTTTAAAATCTTAATTGAACAAAAATATAAGTAATGGACTCAATTGTATGAAATACACCTTTGTGGATTAATAGTATAAGTAGTAATTGCAAGTTTCAATGTTGGGTCAACCTTATAGATCTTGAGGGGAGTGGGGAAACTTCTTATTAGAATCCATTTTATTTGCTTTTTCTTAACTAATATGTTGGTAGACAAAAATTATATAAATACTTTCAAATTGCATTATGTGAAAGGAGACAATTAAAATAACTACAAATTTTAAATTCAATTGATTATTAACAATGGATTTATCCCTATAGAACTTTGAAATACTAAAAGTTGAGAAAATGCAATGTTTTGATTATTAAATTTATTATGAATGTAATTGTGTTTTGAATGGTGAGTAAAACATAATATTTTAAAATCTTAATTGAACAAAAATACAAGTAATGGACTCAATTGTATAAAATACACCTTTGTGGATTAATAGTATAAGTAGTAATCACAAGTTTCAATGTTGGGTCAACCTTATAGATCTTGAGGGGAGTGGGGAAACTTTTTATTAGAGTTCATTTTATTTGCTTTTTCTTAACTAATATGTTGGTAGAGAAAAATTATATAAATACTTTCAAATTGCATTGTGTAAAAGGAGACAACTAAAGAAATTACAAAATTTAAATTCAACTGATTATTAACAATAGATTTATCCCTATAGAACTTCAAAATACTAAAAGTTGAGAAAATGTAATGTTTTGATTATTAAATTTATTACGAATGCTACTGCATTTTGAATGGTGATTAAAACATAATATTTGAAGATCTTAATTGAACAAAAATATAAGTAATGGACTCAATTGTATAAAATACACCTTTGTGGATTAATAGTATAAGTAGTAATCGCAAGTTTCAATATTAGGTCAACCTTATAGATCTTGAGGGGAGTGGGGAAACTTTTTATTAGAGTCCATTTTATTTGCTTTTTCTTAACTAATATGTTGGTAGAGAAAAATTATATAAATACTTTCAAATTGCATTCTGTGAAAGGAGACAACTAAAAAAATTACAAATTTTAAATTCAACTGATTATTAACAATGGATTTATCCCTATAGAACTTTAAAATACTAAAAGTTGAGAAAATGTAATGTTTTGATTATTAAATTTATTGTGAATGTCATTGCATTTTGAATGGTGATTAAAATATAATATTTGAAGATCTTAATTGAACAAAAATACAAGTAATGGACTTAATTGTATAAAATATACTTTAGTGGATGAATATTATAAATTGCAATCTCAATCTTCAATGTTGCGTCAAGCATATTGCTCTTGAGAGGAGTGGGAAAAATTCTTATTAGAATCCCATACATTAGCTTTTTCTAAAGTAATATTTTTTTAAACTAAAATTATATAAATCATTTCAAATAGCAATGTCACAAAGGAGACAATTAAAAAAAATTACAAATGTAAAATTCAATTGATAATTAATAATGGATTTATTCTTAGAGGACTTTAAATTTCTAAAACTTGAAAAAGTACAATGTTTTGAATTTTAAATTTTTTGCTAAAGCCATTGCATTTGAATGGTAAGAAAAACACAATATTTGAAAGTCTTAATTGAACAACAATACATCTAATGGGCGCAATTGTGTAACATACACTTTTATGGATGAATATTATAAGTTGTAACATAAGCTTCAATGTTGGGTCAACCTTATTGTTCTTGAGAGGAGTGGGGAAACTTCTTACTAGACTCCATTTGATTTGCTTTTTCTTAACTAATATGTTTGTAGACAAAAATTATATAAATTATTTCAAATTGCATTCTGACAAAGAAGACAATTAAAAAAATTATAAAATTTAAATTCAACTGATTATTAAGAATGGATTTATCCCTATAGAACTTTAAAATTCTAAAAGTTGAGAAAATGCAATGTTTTGATTTTTAAATTTATTATTAATGTCATTGCATTTTGAATGGTGAGTAAAACATAATATTTTAAAATCTTAATTGAACAAATATACAAGTAATGGACTCAATTGAATAAAATACACCTTTGTAGATGAATATTATAAGTAGTAATCGCAAGCTTCAATCTTGGGCCAACCTTATTGCTCTTGAGGGGAGTGGGGAAACTTTTTATTAGAGTCCATTTTATTTGCTTTTTCTTAAAGAATATATTGGTAGACAAAAATTATATAAATAATTTCAAATTGCATTGTGGTAAAGAAGAATATTAAACAAACAACAAAATTTAAATTCAACTGATTATTAACAATGGATTTATCCCTATAGGACTTTAAAATACTAAAAGTTGAGAAAATGCAATGTTTTGATTATTAAATTCATTGTTAATGCCATTGCATTTTGAATGATGAGTAAGACATAATATTTAAAAATCTTAATTGAACAAAAATACATGGACTAAATTGTATAAAATACACTTGTATGGATAAATATTATAAATAGTAATCGTAAGCTTTAATCTTAGGTCAACCATATTGCTCTTGAGGGGAGTGGGGAAACTTCTTATTAGAGTCCATTGTATTTGCTTTTTTTAAAGTAATATTTGTTTAGACTAAAATTATATAAATCATTTCAAATAGCAATGTCACAAAGGAGACAATTTAAAAAATTACAAAATTAAAATTCAACTGATAATTAACAATGCATTTATTCATAAAGGACTTTAGAATTTTAAAAATTGAAAAAGTACAATGTTTTCATTTTTAAATTTATTGCTAATGTCATTGTTTTTGAATTGTGAGAAAAACATAATATTTGAAAGTCTTAATTGAAGAAAAATACAAGTAATGGACTCAATTGTATAAAATACACTTTTGTAAATGAATATTATAAATAGTAATTGCAAGCTTCAATCTTGGGTCAATCATATTGCTCTAAAGGGGAGTGGGGAAACTTCCTATTAGAGTCCATTGCATTTACTTTTTCTTAAGTAATATGTTGGTAGAGAAAAATTATATAAATTATTTCAAATTGCATTGTGGCAAAGAAGAATATTAAAAAAAACTACAAAATTTAAATTCAACTGATAATTAACAATGGATTTAATGCTATAGGACTTTAAAATTACAAAAGTTAAGAAAATACAATGTTTTGACTATTAAATTTATTGTTAATGTCATTGCATTTTGAATGGTGAGTAAAATATAATATTTGAAAATCTTAATTGAACAAAAATACAAGTAATGGACTCAATTGTATAAAATACACTTTAGTGGACGATTATTATAAATTGCAATCCCAAACTTCAATATTGGGTCAAGCATATTGCTCTTAAGGGGAGTGAGGAAAATTCTTATTAGAGTCCCACACATTATCTTTTTCTAAAGTAATATTTTTTTAGACTCAAATTATATAAATCTTTTGAAATTGGAATGTCACAAAGGACACTATCAAAAAAATTACAAAATTAAAATTCAACTGATAATTAACAATGCATTTATTCCTCCAAGACTTTAGAATTCTAAAATTTAAAAAAGTGTAATGTTTTAATTTTTAAATTTATTGCTAATACCATTGCATTTGAATGGTAAGAAAAATATAATATTTGAAAGTTTTAATTGAACAAAAATACAAGTAATTAACTTAATTGTATAAAATACACTATTGTGGACAAATATTATAAATAGTAATCATAAACTTCAATCTTGGGTTAACCATATTGCTTTTGAGTGGAGTGGGGAAACTTCTTATTAGATTCCATTTTATTTGCTTTTTTTTAAGTAATATGTTTGTAGGCAAAAATTCTATAAATTATTTTAAATTGCATTGTGGCAAAGAACACAATTAAAAAAATTACAAAATTTAAATTCAACTAATTATTAACAATGGATTTATCGTTATAGGACTTTAAAATTTGAAAAGTTGAGAAAATGTAACATTTTGATTATTAAATTTATTCTTAATGTCATTGCATTTTGAATGGTGAGTAAAACATAACATTTGAAAATCTTAATTGAACAAAATACAAGTAATGGACACAATTTTATAAAATATACTTTAGTGGACGAATATTATAAATAGCAATCCCAAGTTTCAATGTTGGGTTAAGCGTATTGCTTTTGAGGGGAGTGGGGAAAATTCTTTTTAGAGTCTCATACATTAGTTTTTTCTAAGGTAATATTTTTCAAAGTAAAATTATATAAATCATTTCAAATAACAATATCACAAAGGAGACAATGAAAAAAATTACAAAATTAAAATTCAATTGATAATTAATAATGCATTTATTTCTACAGGACATTAAATTTCTAAAAATTTAAAAAGTACAATGTTTTGATTTTTAAATTTATTGCTAATGTCATCGTATTTGAATGGTGAGAAAAACACAAAATTTCAAAGCCTTAATTAAAGAAAAATATAAGCAATTGACTCAATTGTATAAAATACAATTTTGTGGATGAATATTATAAATAGTAATCGCATGATTCAATCTTGGGTCAACCATATTGCACTTGAGGGGAGTGGGGAATCTTCTTATTAGAGTCCATTTTTTTTTCTTTTTCTTATGTAATATGTTTGTAGACAAAAATTATATAAATTATTTCAAATTGCATTGTGGCAAAAAAGACAATTAAAAAAATTATAAAATTTAAATTCAAGTGATTATTAACAATGGATTTATCCCTATAAGACTTGAAAATTCTAAAAGTTGAGAAAATACAATGTTTTGATTATTAAATTTATTGTTAAAGTCATTGCATTTTGAATGGTGAGTAAAACATAATATTTGAAAATCTTAATTGAACAAAAATATAAGTAATGGACTCAATTGTACAAAATACACTTTTGTTGATGAATATTATAAATAGTAATCGCAAGATTAAATCTTGGGTCAACCATATTGCTTTTGAGGGAAGTGGGGAAACTTCTTATTAGAGTCCATTGTATTTCCTTTTTCTAAAGTAATATATTTTTAGACTAAAATTATATAAATCATTTCAAATAGCAATGTCACAAAGGAGACAATTTAAAAAATTATAAAATTAAAATTCAACTGATAATTAACAATGCATTTATTGCTATAGGACTTTATAATTCTAAAAATTGAAAAAGTACAATGTTTTGATTTTTAAATTTATTGCTAGAGTCATTGCTTTTGAATGGTGAGAAAAACATAATATTTGCAACTCTTAATTGAGCAAAAATACAAGTAATGGACTCAATTGTATAAAATAAACTTTTGTGGACGAATATTCTAAATAGTAATCGCAAACTTCAATCTTGGGTTTACCATATTGCTTTGCAGGGGAGTGGGGAAACTTCTTCTTAAAGTCTTTTGCATTTGTTTTTTCTTAAGTAATATGTTGGTAGACAAAAATTATAAAAATTATCTCAAATTGCTTTGTGGCAAAGTACACAATTAAAAATATTACAAAATTTAAATTCAACTGATTATTAACAATGGATTTATCCCTTTAAAAATTTAAAATTCTAAAAGTTAAAAAAACGCATTGTTTTGATTATTAAATTTATTGTTAATGCCCTTGTGTAATGGACTCAATTATATAAAATACACCTTTGTGAATGAATATTATAAGTACTAATCACAAGTTTCAATGTTGGGTTAACCATATTGCTCTTCAAGGGAGTGGGGAGACTTCTTATTAGAGTCCATTTTAATTGCTTTTTCTTAAGTAATATGTTGGAAGACAAAAATTATATGAATACTTTCAAATTGCATTGTACGAAAGGAGACAATTAAAAAAACTACAAAATTTAAATTCAACTGATTATTAATAATGGATTTATCACTATAAGACTTTAAAACACTGAAAGTTGAGAAAATGTAATGTTTTGATTATTAAATTTATTATTAATATCATTTCATTTTGAATGGTGAGTAAAACATAATATTTGAAAATCTTAATTGAACAAAAATACAAGTAATAGACTCAATTGTATAAAATACACCTTTGTGGATGAATATTATAAGTAGTAATCGCAAATTTCAATCTTGGGTCAACCTTATTACTCTTGAGGGGAGTGGGAAAACTTCTTATTAAAGTCCATTTTATTTTCTTTTTCTTAAGTAATATGTTGGTAGACAAAAATTATATAAATAATTTCAAATTGCAATGTGGCAAAGAAGAATATTAAACAAACTACAAAATTTAAATTCAATTGATTATTAACAATGGATTTATCCCTATAGGACTTTAAAATACTAAAAGTTGAGAAAATGCAATGTTTGATTATTAAATTCATTATTAATGCCATTGCATTTTGAATGGTGAGAAAAATATAATATTTGAAAATCGTAATTGAACAAAAATACAAGTAATGGACTAAATTGTATAAAATACACTTTTATGGATGAATATTATAAATAGTAATCGTAAAGTTTAATCTTAGATCAACCATATTGCTCTTAAGGGGAGTGGGGAAACTTCTTATTAGAGTCCATTGTATTTGCTTTTTCTAAAGTAATATTTTTTTAGACTAAAATTATATAAATCATTTCAAATAACAATGTCACAAAGGAGACAATTTAAAAAATTACAAAATTGAAATTCAACTCATAATTAACAATGCATTTATTCCTAAAGGTCTTTAGAATTTTAAAAATTGAAAAAGTACAATGTTTTCATTTTTAAATTTATTGCTAATGTCATTGTTTTTGAATAGTGAGAAAAACATAATATTCGAAAGTCTTAATTGAAGAAAAATACAAGTAATGGACTCAATTGTATAAAATACACTTTTGTAAATGAATATTATAAATAGTAATTGCAAGCTTCAATCTTGGGTCAATCATATTACTCTGAAGGGGAGTGGGGGAAACTTCCTATTAGAGTCCATTACATTTGCTTTTTCTTAAGTAATATGTTGGTAGAGAAAAATTATATAAATTATTTCAAATTGCATTGTGGCAAAGAAGAATATTAAAAAAAAAAACTACAAAATTTTAATTCAACTGATAATTAACAATGGATTTAACGCTATAGGACTTTAAAATTCTAAAAGTTGAGAAAATACAATGTTTTGACTATTAAATTTACTGTTAATGTCATTGCATTTTGAATGGTGAGTACAACATAATATTTGAAAATCTTAATTGAACAAAAATACAAGTAATGGACTTAATTTTATAAAATACACCTTTGTGGATGAATATTATAAATGGTAATTGCAAGCTTCAATCTTGGGTCAACCTTATTGCTCTTAAAGGGAGTGGGGAAACTTCTTATTAGAGTCCATTTTATTTGCTTTTTCTTAAGTAATATGTTGGTAGACAAAAATTATATAACTAATTTCAAATTGCATTATGGCAAAAAAGAATATTAAACAAACTACAAAATTTAAATTCAACTTATTATTAATAATGGATTTATCCCCATAGGACTTTAAAATACTACAAGTTGAGAAAATGCAATGTTTTGATTATTAAATTAATTGTTAATGCCACTGTATTTTGAATGGTGAGTAAAATATAATATTTGAAAATCTTAATTAACAAAAATACAATGGACCCAATTATGTAAAAATACATTTTCGTGGATGAATATCAGAAATACAATCCTAGGTTTTAATGTTGCCGTTAAGCATATTGCTCTTAAGAGGAGTGGGAAAATTCTTATTAGTGTCCCCATACATTACTGTTTCTAAAGTAATATTTTTCTAGACAAAATTATAATAATCTTTTGAAATTGCAATGTTAAAATGGACACAATTAAAAAATTATAAAATTAAAATTAAACTGATAATTAATAATACATTTATTCCTATAGGATTTTAAAATTCTAAAAAGTGAAAAAGTGCAATGTTTTGATTATAAATTTATTGTTTAATACCGTTGCATTTTGAATGGCGAGTAAAATATTTGAAAATGTTAATTCAACAAAAATACAAGTAATGAACTCAATTGTATAACATACACTTTTGTGGATGAATATTATAAATAGTAATCGCAAGTTTCAATCTTGGGTCAACCATATTGCT
>JAIRCJ010000192.1:109409-583989 GCA_020883675.1 Bruguiera gymnorhiza
TTAATGTCATTGCATTTTGAATGGTGAGTAAAACATAATATTTGAAAATATGAATTGAAAAAAAATACAAGTAATGCACTTAATTGTATAAAATACACTTTAGTGGACGAATATTATAAATAGCAATCCCAAGTTTCAATGTTGTGTCAACCATATTGTTTTTGAGGGGAGTGGGGAAAATTTTTATTAGAGTCCCATACATTATCTTTTTCTCAAGGAATATTTTTTTAGACTAAAATTATAGAAATCATTTGAAATTGCAATGTTACAAAAGAGACAATTAAAAAATTACAAAATTAAAATTCTAAAGATAATTAACAATGCATTTATTCCTACAGGACTTTAGAAATCTAAAAATTGAAGAAGTGCAATGTTTTGATTTTTAATTTTATTGCTAATGTTATTGCATTTGAATCGTTAGGAAAACATAATATTTGAAAGTCTTAATTGAACAAAAAAACAAGTAATGGACTCAATTGTATAAAATACACTTTTGTGGAATGAATATTATAAATAGCAATCCCCAACTTTCAATGTTGGGTTAAGCATATTGCTATTGAGGGAAGAGGGGAAACTTCTTCTTAGAGTACATTGGATTTGTTATTTCTTAAGTAATATGTTGGTAGACAAAATTATAAAAATTATCATAAATTGCTTTGTGGCAAAATAGACAATTAAAAAAAATTACAAAATTGAAATTCACTAGATTATTAATAATGGATTTATCGCTATAGGACTTTAAAATACTAAAAGTTGAGAAAATTTAATGTTTTGTTTATTAAATTTATTGTTAATGTCATTACATTTTGAATGGTGAGTAAAATATAATATTCGAAAATCTTAATTGAACAAAAATACAAGTAATGGGTTCAGTTGTATAAAACACAATTTTGTAGATAAATATTATAAATAGCAATCCCCAACCTTCAATGTTGGCTTAAGCATATTGCTCTTGAGGGGATTGGGGAAACTTCTTCTTAGAGTCCATTGCATTTGCTTTTTCTTAAGTAATATGTTGGTAGACAAAAATTATAAAAATTATCTCAAATTGTTTTGTGGCAAAGTAGAGAATGAAAAAAATTACAAAATTTAAATTTACTTGATTATTAATAATGGATTTATCCCTTTAAAACTATAAAATTCTAAAAGTTGAAAAAATGCAATATTTTGATTATTAAATTTATTGTTAATGCCCTTACATTTTGAATGGTAAGTAAAATATAGTATTTGAATATTTTAATTGAACAAAAATACAAGTAACAGACTCAATTTTATGAAATACACTTTAGTGGACGAATATTATAAATAGCAATCTCAAACTTCAATGTTGGGTCAAGCATATTACTCTTTAGGGGAGTGAGGAAAATTCTTATTATAGTCCCATACATTATCTTTTGAGTATGGTATTCGAATGTAGTATTTGAATGGGGAAAATATAGTATTTGAATGTTGGGTCAAGTAATATTTTTTTTGAGTAAAATTATATAAATCATTCCAAATAGTAATGCCACAAAGGAGACAAATAAAAAAATTACAAAATTAAAATTCAACTGATAACTAACAATGCATTCATTCCTAGAGGACTTTAGAATTTTAAAAATTGAAAAAGTGCAATGTTTTGATTTTTACATTGATTGCTAATGTCATTGCATTTTACTGGTGAAAAAAATATAATATTAGAAAGTCTTAATTGAACAAAAATACAAATAATGGACTCAATTGTGTAAAATACACTTTTGTGGATGAATATTTTAAGTAGTAATCGCATGCTTCAATCTTGGGTCAACCTTATTGCTCTTGTGGGGAGTGGAAAAACTTCTTATTATAGTCCTTTTTATTTGCTTTTTCCTTAGTAATATCTTGGGAGACAAAAATTATATAAATTATTTCAAATTATATTGTGGCAAAGGAGACAGTTAAAAAAACTACAAACTTTAAATTCAATTGATTATTAACAATGGATTTATTGTTATACGACTTTCAAATACTAAAAGTTGAGAAAAACTAATGTTTTGATTATTAAATTTATTGTTAATACCATTGCATTTTGAATGGTGGGGAAAACATAATATTTGAAAATCTTAATTGAACAAAAATACAAGTAATGAACTCAATTGTATAAAATATACTTTAGTGGATGAATATTATACATAGCAATCCCAAGTTTCAATATTTGATTAAGCATATTGCTCTTAAGGGAAGTGGGGAAACTTCTTTTTAGAGTCCTATACATTAGCTTTTTCTAAAGTAATATTTTTTTAGATTAAAATTATATAATCATTACAAATAGCAATGTCACAAAAAAGATAATTAAAAAAATTACAAAATTAAAATTCAACTGATAATTAACAATACATTTATTCCTACAAGACTTTAGAATTCTAAAAATTGAAAAAGAACAATGTTTTGATTTTTAAATTTATTGCTAATGTCATTGCATTTGAATGGTAAGAAAAACACAATATTAGAAACTCTTAATTAAACAAAAATACAAGTAATGGACTCAATTGTATAAAATAAACTTTTGTTGATTAATATTATAAATAGTAATCGCAAACTTTAATCTTGGGTCAACCATATTGCTTTGGAGGGGTGTGGGAAAACTTCTTCTTAGAGTCTATTGCATTTGTTTTTTCTTAAGAAATATGTTGGTAGACAAAAATTATAAGAATTATCTCAAATTACTTTATGGCTAAATAGACAATTAAAAAAATTAGAACATTTAAATTCACCAAATTATTAACAATAAATTTATCCCTTTAAGATTATAAAATTCTAAAAGTTGAAAAAACGCAATATTTTGATTATTAAATTTATTGTTAATGCTCTTGCAATTTGAATGGTGAGTAAAACATAATATTTGAATATGTTAATTGAACAAAAATACAAGTAACAGACTCAATTGTATAAAATACACTTTAATGGACGAATATTATAAATAGCAATCCCAAGTTTTAATGTTGGGCCAAACATATTGCTCTTTAGGGGAGTGGGGAAAATTCTTGTTAGAGTCCCACACATTATCTTTTTCTAAAGTAATATTTTTTTAGACTAAAATTATATAAATCATTTGAAATGGCATTATCATAAAGGAGGCAACTAAAAAATTACAAAATTAAAATTTAATTGATAATTAACAATGCATTTATTCTTAAAGGACTTTAAAATTATAAAAATTGAAAAAGTTCAATGTTTCGATTTTTAAATTTATTGCTATGTCATTGCATTTGAATGGTGAGGAAAACATAATTTTTGAGAGTCTTAATTGAACAAAAGTACAAGTGATGGACTCAATTGTATAAAGTACACTTTTGTGAATGAATATTATAAATAGTAATTGCAAGCTTCAATCTTGGGTCAACCATATTGCTCTTGAGGGGAGTGGGGAAAGATCTTATTAGAGTCCATTATATTTGCTTTTTGTTAAGTAATATGTTGGTAGAAAAAAATTATAAAAGTTATTTCAAATTGCATTATGGCAAAGGAGACAATTAAAAAAAACTACAAAATTTAAATTCAACTGATTATTTACAATAGATTTATCACTATAGGACTTTAAAATACTAAAAGTGGAGAAAATGCAATGTTTTTATTATTAAATTTATTTTTAATGCCTTTGCATTTTGAACAGTGAGTAAAACATAATATTTGAGTATGTTAATTGGATAAAAATGCAAGTAATGAACACAATTGTATAAAAAACACTTTTAAGAATGAAAATTATAAATAGTAATCCCAAGTTTCAATCTTGGGTCAATCATATTACTCTTGAGGGGAGTAGGGAAACTTCTTATTAGAGTCCATGGTATTTTCTTTTTCTTAAGTAATATGTTGGTAGACAAAAATTATAAAAATTATCTTAAATTGCATTATGGCAAAGGAGACAATTAAAAAAATTAAAAAATTTAAATTTAACTGATTATTAACAAAGAATTTATCCCTATAGGACTTTAAAATCCTAAAAGTTGAGAAAATGCAATGTTTTAATTATTAAATTTATTATTAAAGCCATTGCATTTTGAATGGTGAGTAAAATATAATATTTGAAAATCTCAATTCAACAAAAATACAAGTAATGAACTTAATTGTATAAAATACACTTTTGTAGAGGAATATTATATATAGTAATTGCAAGCTTCAATCTTGGGTCAACTATATTGGTTTTGAGGGAGTGGGGAAAGATTTTATTAGAGTCCATTATATTTGCTTTTTGTTAAGTAATATGTTGATAGACAAAAATTATAAAAATTATCTCAAATTGCATTGTGGCAAAGGAGACAATTAAAAAATTAAAAAATTTAAATTCAACTGATTATTAACAAAGGATTTATCCTTATAGAACTTTAAAATCCTAAAAGTTAAGAAAATGCAATGTTTTGTTTATTAAATTTATTATTAATGCCATTGCATTTTGAATGGTGAGTAAAATATAATATTTAAAAATCTCAATTTAACAAAAATACATGTAATGAACCCAATTGTATAAAATAAACTTTTGTGGAGGAATATTATAAATAGTAATTGTAAGCTTCAATCTTGGGTCAACCATATTGCTCTTGAGGGGAGTGGGGAATGATCTTATTAGAGTCCATTATATTTGCTTTTTGTTAAGTAATATGTTGGCAGAAAGAAATTATAAAAATTATTTCAAATTGCATTGTGGCAAAGGAGACAATTAAAAAAGCTATAAAATTTAAATTCAACTGATTATTTACAATGAATTTATCGCTAAAGGACTTTGAGAAACTAAAAGTTGAGAAAATGTAATGTTTTAATTATTAAATTTATTGGTAATGTCATTGCATTTTGAATGGTGAGTAAAACATAAAACATATTATTTGAGATGTTAATTGAATAAAAAAACAAGTAATAGACTCAATTATATAAAATACGCTTTTATGAATGAAAATTATAAATAGTAATACCAAACTTCAATCCTGGGTCAACTATAGTACTCTTAAGGAAAGTGGGGAAATTTCTTATTAGTGTCCATTATATTTGCTTTTTCTTAAGTAATATGTTCGTAAACAAAAATTATATAAATTATTTCAAATTGCATTGTGGCAAAGGAGATAATTAAAAAAGTTATAAAATTTAAATTCAAATGATTATTAACAATGGATTTATCTCTATAAGTCTTGAAAATTCTAAAAGTAAAAAAAAATGCAATATTTTGATTATTTAATTTATTGTTAATGTCATTACATTTTGAATGATGGGTAAAGTATAATATTTAAGTATGTCAATTAAACAAAAATACAAGTAATAGACTCAATTGTATAAAATACACTTTAGTGGACGAATATTATAAATAATAAAGCATCAATGTTGTAATTAAAAAAATTACAAAATTAAAATTCAACTGATAATTAACAATGCATTTATTCCTATAGGACTTTAGAATTCTAAAAATTGAAAAAGAACAATGTTTTCATTTTTAAATTTATTGCTAATGTCATTGCATTCAAATGATTAGAAAAACATAATATTTGAAACTTTTAATTGAACAAAAATACAAATAATGGACTCAATTGTATAAAAAAACTTTTGTGGATTAATATTATAAATAGTAATCATAAGTTTCAATTTTGGGTCAACCATATTGCTTTGGAGGGGTATGGGGAAACTTCTTCTTAGAGTCCATTGCATTTGCTTTTTCTTAAGAAATATGTTGGTAGACAAAAATTATAAAAATTATCTCAAATTGCTTTGTGGTAAAGTAGACAATTAAAAAAATTACAAAATTTAAATTCACCAGATTATTAACAATCAATTTATCCCTTTAAGACTCTAAAATTTTAAAAGTTGAAAAAATGCAATATTTTGATTATTAAATTTATTATTAATGCCCTTGCATTTTGAATGGTGAGTAAAACATAATATTTAAATATGTTAATTGAACAAAAATACAAGTAACGGATTCAATTGTATAAAATATACTTTAGTGGATGAATATTATAAATAGCAATCCCAAACTTCAATGTTGGGTCAAACATATTGCCCTTTAAGGGAGTGGGGAAAATTCTTATTAGAGTCCCGTACATTATTATTTTTTTCTAAAGTAATATTTTTTTAGACTAAAATTATATAAATCATTTGAAATTGCAATGTCACAAAGGAGACAATTAAAAAAATTACAAAATTAAAATTCAACTGATAATTAACAATACATTGATTCCTAAAGGACTTGAGAATTCTAAAAATTGAAAAAGTGCAATATTTTGATTTTTAAATTTATTGCTAATGTCATTGCTTTCGAATGGTGAGGAAAACATAATTTTTGAAAGTCTTAATTGAACAACAATACAAGTGATGGACTCAATTGTATAAAATACACTTTTGTGAATGAATATTATAAATAGTAATTGCAAGTTTCAATCTTGGGTCAACCATATTGCTCTTGAAGGGAGTAGGGAAAGATCTTATTAGAGTCCGTTATATTTGCTTTTTGTTAAGTAATATGTTGGCAGAAAAATGTTATAAAAGTTATTTCAAATTGCATTGTGGCAAAGGAGACAATTTAAAAAACTACAAAATTTAAATTCAACTGATTATTTACAATGGATTTATCGCTATAGGACTTTAAAATACTAAAAGTCGAGAAAATGCAATGTTTTGATTATTAAATTTATTGTTAATGCCATTGCATTTTGAATGGTGAGTAAAACGTAATATTTGAGAATGTTAATTGAACAAAAATACAAGTAATGGACTCAATTATATAAAAAACACTTTTATGAATGAAAATTATAAATAGTAATCCCAAGCTTCAATCTTGGGTCAACCATATTACTCTTGAGGGGTGTAGGGAAACTTCTTATTAGAGTCCATGGCATTTGCTTTTTCTTAAGTAATATGTTTGTAGATAAAAATTATATAAATTATTTCAAATTGCATTGTGGTAAAGCAGACAATTAAAAAAATTACAAAATTAAAATTTAACTGATAATTAATAATGCATTTATTCCTACAAGACTTTAGAATTCTAAAAATTGAAAAAGTGCAATGTTTTAATTTTTAAATTTATTACTGATTCCATTGCATTTGAATGGTGAGAAAAATATAATTTTTGAGAGTCTTATTTGAACAAAAATACAAGTGATGGACTCAATTGTATAAAATACACTTTTGTAAATGAATATTTTAAATAGTAATCGCAAGTTTCAATCTTGGGTCAACCATATTGCTCTTAAGGGGAGTGGGGAAACTTCTTCTTAGAGTCCATTGCATTTGCTTTTTTTTTTTTTTTATGTAATATGTTGGTAGACAAAAATTATAAAAATTATCTCAAATTGCTTTGTAGCAAAGAAGACAATTAAAAAAATTAAAAATTTTAAATTCAAATGATTATTAACAAAGGATTTATCCCTATAGGATTTTAAAATCCTAAAAGTTGAGAAAATGCAATGTTTTGATTATCAAATTTATTGTTAAAACCATTGCATTTTGAATGGTGAGTAAAACATAATATTTAAGTAGGTTAATTGAACAAAAATACAAATAATGGACTCAATTGTATAAAAAACACTTTTATGAATGAAAATTATAAATAGTAATCCCAAACTTTAATTTTGGGTTAACCATATTGCTCTTGAGGGGAGTAGGGAAACTTCATATTAGAGTCCATGGTATTTGCTTTTTCTTATGTAATATTTTGGTAGACAAAAATTATATAAATTATTTCAAATTGAATTGTGGCAAAGTAGACAATTAAAAAAATTACAAAATTAACATTTAATTGATAATTAATAATGCATTTATTCCTACAAGACTTTAGAATTCTAAAAATTGAAACAGTGCAATGTTTTGATTTTTAAATTTATTGCTAATTCCATTGCATTTGAATGGTGAGGAAGACATAATTTTTGAGAGTCTTAATTGAACAAAAATACAAGTGATGGACTCAATTGTATAAAATACACTTTTGTGAATGAATATTATAAATAGTAATCGCAAGTTTTAATCTTGGGTCAACCATATTGCTTTTGAAGGGAGTGGAGAAACTTCTTCTTAGACTCCATTGCATTTGCTTTTTCTTATGTAATATGTTGGTAGACAAAAATTATAAAAATTATCTCAAATTGCGTTGTGGCAAAGGAGACAATTAAAAAAATTAAAAAATTTAAATTCAACTAATTATTAACAAAGGATTTATCCTTATAGGACTTTAAAATCCTAAAAGTTGAGAAAATGAAATGTTTTATTTATTAAATTTATTGCTAATGCCATTGCATTTTGAATGGTGAGTAAAACATAATATTTGAAAATCTTAATTTAACAAAAATACAAGTAATGAACTCAGTTGTATAAAATAAACTTTTGTGGAGGAATATTATAAATAGTAATCGCAAGCTTCAATTTTGAATCAACCATATTGCTCTTGAGGGGAGTGGGGAATGATCTTATTAGAGTCCATTATATTTGCTTTTTGTTAAGTAATATGTTAGCAGACAAAAATTATAAAAATTATTTCAAATTGCATTGCGGCAAAGGAGACAATTAAAAAAACTACAAAATTAAAATTCAATTGATTATTTACAATGAATTTATCGCTAGAGGACTTTGAGAAACTAAAAGTTGAGAAAATGTAATGTTTTAATTATTAAATTTATTGTTAATGTCATTGCAATTTGAATGGTGAGTAAAACATAAAACATATTATTTGAGTATGTTAATTGAACAAAAATACAAGTAATGGACTCAATTATATAAAATACGCTTTTATGAATGAAAATTATAAATAGTAATCTGAAACTTTAATCTTAGGTCAACTATAGTGCTCTTGAGGGGAGTGGGAAAATTTCTTATTAGTGTCCATTGCATTTGTTTTTTCTTAAGTAATATGTTTGTAAACAAAAATTATATAAATTATTTCAAATTGTATTGTGGCAAAGTATATAATTGAAAAAATTACAAAATTTAAATTCAATGATTATTAACAATAGATTTATCCTTACAAGACTTGAAAATTCTAAAAGTTGAAAAAATGTAATATTTTGATTATTTAATTTATTGTTAATGTCATTGCATTTTGAATGGTGAGTAAAACATAATATTTGAATATGTTAATTGAACAAAAATACAAGTAATGAACTCAATTGTATAAAATATACTTTAGTGGACGAATATTATAAATAGCAATCCCAAGCATCAATGTTGGGTCAAGCATGTCGCTCTTAAGGGGAGTAGGGAAACTTTTTATGAGAGTCTCGTATGTTAGCTTATTCTTAAGTAATATGTTTGTATATTAAAATTATATAAATCATTTCAAATTTCATTGTTGTAGAGGAAACAATTAAAAAAATTATAAAATTTAAATTTAACTAATTAATAACAATGCATTTATCCCAATAAGACATGAAAATTCTAAAAGTTGAAAAAATGCAATGTTTTGCTTTATAAATTTATTGTTAACACCTTTGCATTTTGAATGGTGAGAAAAATATAATATTTAAATATGTTAATTAGACAAAAATACAAGTAATGGACTGAATTGAATAAAATACACTTTAGTGGATGAATATTATAAATAGCAATCCCAAGCATCAATGTTGGGTTAAGCATGTCGGTCTTCAAGAGGGTGGGGAAACTTCTTATTAGAGTCTCATACATTAGCTTTTTCTAAAGAAATGTTTTTTTAGACTAAATTTATATAAATCATTTCTAATAGCATTGTTGCAAAATTGACAATTAAAAAAATTACAAAAGTAAAATTTAATTGATAATTAACATTGTAATTATGCGTACATGACTTTAGAATTCTAAAACTTGAAAAAGTGCAATGTGTTCATTTTTAAATTTACTGTTAATGTCATTGCATCTGAATAATGAGAAAAATATAATATTTAAAAATGTTAATTGACCAAAAAATACAAGTAATGGACATAATTATATAAAATACACTTTAGTGGACGAATATTATAAATAGCAATCCTAATCATCAATGTTAGGTCAAGCATATTGCTCTTGCAGGGAGTGGGGAAACTTCTTATTAAAGTCCTTTACATTTGTTTTTTCTTAAGTAATTTATTTGTAGACAAAAATTATATAAATCATTTCAAATTGCATTGTGGCAAAGGAGACAATTAAAAAAATTACAATATTTAAATTCAAATGATTATTAATAATGGATTTATCCCTATAATATTTTAAAATTCTAAAAGTTGAAAAAATGCAATATTTGGTTATTAAATTTATTGCATTTTGAATGGTGAGTAAAACACAGTATTTGAGCATGTTAATTGAACAAAAATACAAGTAATGGACTCAATTATATAAAATACACTTTGGTGGATGAATATTATAAATAACAATCCTAATCTTCAATGTTGGGTCAAACATATTGCTCATGAGGAGAGTGGGGAAACTTCTTATTAGAGTCGCATACATTAGCTTTTTCTAAAGTAATATTTTTTTAGACTAAATTTATATAAATAATTTCTAATAGCATTGTCGCAAAGGTGAAAATTAAAAAAATTACAAAAGTAAAATTTAACTGATAATTAACAATGCAATTATGCCTACAAAATTTTAGAATTCTAAAAATTGAAAAAGTGCAATATGTTCATTTTTAAATTTATTGCTAATGTCGTTGCATTTGAATAGTAAGAAAAACATAATATTTGAAAATGTTAATTGAGCAAAAATACAAGTAATGGACTCAATTGTATAAAATACACTTTTGTGAATGAATATTATAAATAGTAATCCCAAGCTTCAATTTTGGGTCAACCATATTGTTCTTTCGGAGAGTGGGGAAACTACTTATTATGGTCCATTGAATTTGCTTTTTCTTAAATAATTTGTTTGTAGACAAAAATCATATAAATCATTTCAAATAACATTGTCGTGAAGGAGACAATTAAAAAAATTACAAAAGTAAAGTTTAACTGATAATTAACAATGCATTTATGCCTATAGGACTTTAGAATTCTAAAAATTGAAAAAGTGCAATGTGTTCATTTTTTAATTTATTGCTAGTGTCATTGCATTTGAATGGTAAGAAAAACATAATACTTGAAAATGTTAATTGAATATTATGAATACACATTAGTGGATGAATATTATAAATAACAATCTCAAGCATCAATGTTGGGTCAAATACATTGCTCTTGAGGGGTGTGGGGAAACTTCTTATGAGAGTCTCATACCTTAGCTTATTCTTAAGTAATATGTTTGTAGACTAAAATTATATAAATCATTTCAAATTTCTTTGTTGCAAAGGTGGCAATTAAAAAAAAAATTACAAAATTTAAATTCAACTGATTATTAACAATGCATTTATTCTAATAAAACTTGAAAAATCTAAAAGTTGAAAAAAATGCAATGTTTTGCTTTTTAAATTTATTGTTAATGCCTTTGCATTTTAAATTGAACAAAAATACAAGTAATGGACTCAATTGTATAAAATACACTTTTGTTAATGAATATTAAAAATAGTAATCGCAAGTTTCAATTTTGGGTTAACCATATTACTCTTGAGGGGAGTGGGGAAACTTCTTCTTAGAGTCCATTGCATTTTCTTTTTCTTAAGTAATATGTTGGTAGACAAAAATTATATAAATTATTTTAAATTGCATTGTGGCAAAGGAGACAATTAAAAAAAACTAGAATATTTAAATTCAGCAAATTATTAACAATGGATTTATCTTTATAGGATTTTAAAATTCTAAAAGATGAGAAAATGCAATGTTTTGATAATTAAATTTATTGTTAAAGCTATTGCATTTTGAATGGTGAGTAAAACGTAATATTTGAAAATCTTAATTGAACAAAAATACAAGTAATGGACTAAATTGTATAAAATAAATTTTTGTGGATGAATATTATAAATAGTAATCGCAAGTTTCAATCTTGGGTCAACCATATTGCTCTTGAGGGGAGTGGGGAAACTTTTTATTAGAGTCGATTGCATTTGCTTTTCCTTAACTAATATGTTGGTAGATGAAAATTATAAAAATTATTTCAAATTGCTTTGTGGCAAAGGAGACAATTAAATAAATTAAAAAATATAAATTCAACTGATTATTAACAATGGATTTATCCCTATAAGACTTTAAAATTCTAAAATTTGAAAAAACGCAATGTTTTGGTAATTAAATTTATTGTTAATGTCATTGCACTTTGAAATGTGAGTAAAACATAATATCTGAAAATCTTAATTGAACAAAAATAAAAGTAATGCACTTAATTGTGTAAAATACACTTTTGTGGATGAATAATATAATAATAATCACAAGGTTCAATCTTAGGTCACCTATATTGCTCTTAAGGGGAGTGAGGAAACTTCTTAATTGAGTGCATTTTATTTACTTTTTTTTGAGTAATATGTTTGTAGACAAAAATTATATATATTATTTCAAATTGTATTGTGGCAAAAGAGACAATTAAAAAAATTATAATATTTGAATTCAACTAAATATTAACAATGAATTTATCTTTATATGACTTTCGAATTCTAAAAGTTGAAAAATGTAATATTTTGATTATTAAATTTATTATTAATGTCATTGCATTTTCAAATGTGAGTAAAATAAAATATTTGAAAATCTTATTTGAGGAAAAATAAAAGTAATGGATTTAACTGTATAAAATACACTTTTGTGGATGAATATTATAATAGTAATCGCAAGTTTCAATCTTGGGTCACCCATATTGCTCTTGAGGGAAGTGGGAAAACTTCTTATTCGAGTGCATTTTATTTGCTTTTTTTTGAGTAATATGTTTGTAGACAAAAGTTATATATATTATTTCAAATTGCATTATGGCAAAGGAGACAATTAAAAAAACTAGAATATTTGAATTCAACTAATTATTAACAATGGATTTATCTCTATACGACATTAAAAGTCTAAAAGTTGAGAAAATGAAATATTTTGATTATTAAATTTATTGTTAATGTCATTGCAATTTGAAATGTGAGTAAAATATAATATTTGAAAATCTTAATTGAACAAAAATAAAAGTAATGGACTTAATTGTATAAAATACAATTTTATAGATGAATATTATCATAGTAATCGCAAACTTCAATCTTGGGTCACCTATATTGCCTTTGAGGGGAGTGGGAAACTTCTTATTCGAGTGCATTTTATTTGTTTTTTTTTTTAGTAATATGTTTGTAGACAAAAATTATATATATTATTTCAAATTGCATTATGGCAAAGGAGACAATTAAAAAACTAGAATATTTGAATTCAACTAATTATTAACAATGGATTTATCTCTATACAACATTAAAAGTCTAAAAGTTGAGAAAATGCAATGTTTTGATTATTAAATTTATTATTAATGCCATTAGATTTTCAAATGTGAGTAAAATATAATATTTGAAAATCTTAATTGAACAAAAATAAATATAATAGACTTAATTGTATAAAATACACTTTTGTGAATGAATATTATAATAGTAATTGCAAACTTCAATCTTGGGTCACCTATATTGCTTTTGAGGGGTTTGAGGGGAGTCGGGAAACTTCTTATTTGAGTGCATTTTATTTGCTTTTTCTTGAGTAATATGTTTGTAGACAAAAATTATATATATTATTTCAAATCGCATTGTGGCAAAAGAGACAATTAAAAAAATTACAAAATTTAAATTCAACTGATTATTTATAATGGATTAATCCCTATTGGACTTTAAAATTCTAAAAGTTGAGAAAATACAATGTTTTGATTATTAAATTTATTGTTAATGCCATTGCATTTTGAAATGTGTGTAAAACATAATATTTGAAAATCTTAATTGAACAAAAATAAAAGTAATGGACTTAATTGAAAAAAATATACTTTTGTGGATGAATATTATAATAGTAATCACAAGTTTCAATCTTGGGTCACCTATATTGCTCTTGAGGGGAGTGGGGAAACTTCTTATTCAAGTGCATTTTATTTGCTTTCTCTAGAGTAATATGTTTGTAGACAAAAATTATATATATTATTTCAAATTGCATTGTGGCAACGGAGACAATTAAAAAAATTATAAAATTTAAATTCAACTGATTATTTACAATGGATTTATCCCTATTCGACTTTATTATTAACAATGAATTTATCCTTATAAGTCTTTAAAATTCTAAAAATTGAAAAAAATGCAATGTTTTGATTATTAAATTTATTGTTATTGCCCTTGCATTTTGAATGGTGAGTAAAATAGAATATTTGAAAATGTTAATTCAACAAAAATTCAAGTAATGGACTCAATTGTATAAAATACACTATAGCAAACAAATATTATAAATAGCAATCCCAAACTTCAATGTTAGGTCAAGTATATTGCTCTTAAGGTGAGTGAGGAAACTTCTTATTAAATTCCCATACATTAGCCTTTTCTAAAGTAATATTTTCATAGACTAAAATTATGTAAATCGTTTCAAATAGCAATATTACAAAGGAGACAATTAAAAAAATTTCAAAATTAAAATTCATATGATAATTAACAATGCATTTATTCCTATAAAACTTTTAGAATTTTAAAAATTGGAGTGGAATGTTTTGATTTTAAAATTTATTGCAAATTTCATTGCATTTAAATAGTGAGAAAAACATAATATTTGAAAGTCTTTATTGAACAAAAATACACGTAATGAACTCAATTGTATAAAATAAACTTTTACGGATGAATATTATAAATAGTAATCACACGCTTCAATCTTGGGTTAACCATATTGCTCTTGAAGGGAGTGGGGAAACTTCTGATTATAGTCCATTTTATTTGCTATTTCTTAAGTAATATGTTTGTAGACAAAAATTATATAAATTATTTCAAATTACATTGTGGTAGTGGAGACAATTAGAAAAATTAAAAAGTTTAAATTCAACTAATTATTAACAATGAATTTATCCCTATAGCACTTTAAAATACTAAAAGTTGAGAAAATGCAATGTTTTGATTATTAAATTTATTATCAATGCCATTGCATTTTGAATGGTAAGTAAAACATAATATTTGAAAATCTTAATTGAACAAAAATACAAGTAATAGACTAAATTGTATAAAATACACTTTTGTTGATGAATATTATAAATAGTAATCGCAAGTTTCAATCTTCAATGAACCATATTGCTCTTAAGGGGGGTGGGGAAACTTCTTCTTAGAGTTCATTGCATTTCCTTTTTCTTAAGTAATTTGTCAGTAGATAAAAATTATATAAATTATATCAAATTGCATTGTGGCAAAAGAAACAATTAATAAAATTAGAAATTTTAAATTCAACTGATTATTAGCAATGAATTTATCTCTATAGGACTTTCAAATTAGAAAAGTTAAGAAAATGCAATGTTTTGATTATTAAATTTATTGTTAATGTTGTTGCATTTTGAATGGTGAGTAAAATATAATATTTGAAAATCTTAATTGAACAAAAATAGAAGTAATAGACTTAATTGTATAAAATACAATTTTGCAGATGAATATTATAAATAGTAATTGCAAGTTTCAATCTTGGGTCAACCATATTGCCCTTGAGGGGAGTGGGAAACTTCTTATTAGAGTCTATTGTATTTATTTTTTCTTAAGTAATATGTTGGTAGACAAAAATTATATAAATTATTTTGAAATTTCATTGTGGGAAAGGAGATAATTAAAAAAATTACAAAATTTAAATTCAACTGCTTATTAACAATGGATTTATCCCTATAGGGTTTTAAAATTCTAAACGTTGAGAAAATGCAATGTTTTGATTATCAAATTTATTGTTAATGCCCTTGCATTTTGAATGGTGAGTAAAACATCATATTTGAAACTCTTAATTGAACAAAAATACAAGTAATGGACTCAATTGTATAAAATACACTTTTGTGGATGAACATTATAAATAATAATCGCAAACTTCAATCTTAGGTCAACCATATTGCTCTTGAGGAGAGTGGGGAAACTTCTTCTTATTATGCATTGCAGTTGCTTTTTCTTAACTAATAAGTTTGTAGCCAAAAATTATAAAAATTATCTCAAATTGCTTTGTGGCAAAGGAGACAATTAAAAAAATTACAAAATATAAATTCAACTGATTATTAACAATAGATTTATCCCTTTAAAACTTTAAAATTCTAAAAGTTGAAACAACGCAATGTTTTGATTATTAAATTTATTGTAAGTGCCCTTGCATTTTGAATGGTGAGTAAAACATAATATTTAAATATGTTAATTGAGCAAAAATACACGTAATGAACTTAATTGTATAAAATACACTTTAATGGATGAATATTATAAATAATAATCTCAAATTTCAATGTTGGGTCAAACATATTGTTCTTGAGGGGAGTAGGGAAATTTCTTATTAGAGTCCATTACATTTACTTTTTCTTAAATAATATGTTGGTAGACAAAAATTATAAAAATTATTTCAAATTACTTTGTGGCAAAGGAGACAATTAAAAAAATTATAAAATATAAATTCAACAGGTTATTAACAATGGATTTATCCCTTTAAAACTTTTACATTTTAAAAGTTGAAAAAATGAAATCTTTTAATTATTAAATTTATTGTTATTGCTGTTGCATTTTGAATGGTAAGTAAAATATAATATTTGAATATGTTAATTAAGCAAAAATACACGTAATATACTCAATTGTATAAAATACACTTTAGTGGACGAATATTATAAAGAGCAATCTTAAACTTCAATGTTGGGTCAAGCATATTGTTCTTAAGGGGAGTGGGGAAATTTCTTATTAGAGTTCATTACATTTGTTTTTTCTTAAATAATATGTTGGTAGACAAAAATTATAAAAATTATTTCAAATTGCTTTATGGCAAAGGAGACAATTAAAAAAATTATAAAATATAAATTTAACAGGTTATTAACCATGGGTTTATCCCTTTTTGACTTTTAAATTTTAAAAGTTGAAAAAACACAATCTTTTGATTATTAAATTTATTGTTACTGCTGCTGCATTTTGAATGGTAAGTAAAATATAATATTTGGATATGTTAATTAAGCAAAAATACACGTTATATACTTAATTGTATAAAATACACTTTAGTGGATGAATATTATAAATAGCAATCTCAAACTTTAATGTTGGGTCAAGCATATTGCTCTTAAGGGGAGTGGGGAAATTTCTTATTAGAGTCCATTTCATTTGCTTTTTCTTAAGTAATATGTTGGTAGACAAAAATTATCAAAATAATTTCAAATTACTTTGTGGCTAAGAAGATAATTAAAAAAAATTATAAAATATAAATTCAACTGATTATTAATAATAGATTTACCCCTTTAAAACTTTAAAATTCTAAAAGTTGAAAAAACACAATGTTTTGATTATTAAATTTATTATTAGTGCCCCTGCATTTTGAATGGTAAGTTAAACATAATATTTGAAAATCTTAATTCAACAAAAATACAAGTAATGGACTCAATTGTGTAAAATACACTTTTGTAGATGAATATTATAAATAGTTAGTGCAAGCTTCAATCTTGGGTCAACCATATTGCACTTGAGGGAAGTGGGGAATCTTTTTATTAGAGTCTATTACATTTGCTTTTTCTTAGGTAATATGTTGGTAGACAAAAATTATATAAATTATTTCAAATTGCATTGTGGGAAAGGAGACAATTAAAAAAAATTAGAAAATTTAAAGTCAACTGATTATTAACAATGGATTTATTCCTATAGGACTTTAAAATTCTAAAAATTGAAAATGTGCAATGTTTTGATAATTAAATTTATTGTTAATGCCCTTACATTTTGAATGGTGAGTAAAACATAATATTTGAATATGTTAATTGAATAGAAATACAAGTAATGGACTTAATGGTATAAAATACACTTTCATGGACAAATATTACAAATAGCAATCCCAAGTTTCAATGTTGGATCAAACATATTGCTCTTGAGGGGAGTAGGGAAACCTCTTATTATAGTCCATTGCATTTGTTTTTTCTTAAGTAATATGTTGGTAGACAAAAATTATAAAAATTATCTCAAATTACTTTACGGCAAAATAGACAATTAAAAAAATTACAAAATTTAAGTTGAACTGATTATTAATAATGGATTTATCTCTTTAAAACTATAAAATCCTAAAAGTTGAATAAACGCAATGTTTTGATTATTAAATTTATTGTTAATGCCCCTGCATTTTGAATGGTGAGTAAAACATAATATTTGAATATGTTAATTGAAGAAAAATACAAGTAATGGACTCAATTGTATAAAATACGCTTTAGTGGACGAATATTATAAATAACAATCTCAAATTTCAATGTTGGGTCAAGCATATTGCTCTTGAGGGAAGTGGGGAAATTTCTTATTAGAGTCCATTACATTTGTTTTTTCTTAAATAATATGTTGGTAGACAAAAATTATAAAAATTATTTCAAATTGCTTTGTGGCAAAGGAGACGATGAAAAAAATTATAAAATATAAATTCAACTGATTATTAATAATGAATTTATCCTTATAGGTCTTTAAAATTCTAAAAATTGAAAAAATATAAAGTTTTGATTATTAAATTTATTGTTAATGCCTTTTCATTTTGAATGGTGAGTAAAACATAATGTTTGAAAATGTTAATTGAACAAAAATACAAGTCATGGACTCAATTGTATAAAATACAATTTTGTGGACAAATATTATAAATTGTAATCACAAGTTTCAATCTTGGGTCAATCAAATTGCTCTTGTGGGGAGTGGGAAACTTCTTATGAGAGTCCAATGTATTTACTTTTTCTTAACTAATATGTTTGTAGACAAAAAAAAATTACAAAATTTAAATTCAACTGATTATTAACAATGGATTTATCCATATAGCACTTTAAAATTCTAAAAGTTGAGAAAATGCAATTTTTTGATTATTAAATTTGTTTTTGATTATTAAATTCACAAGTTTTAATCTTGGGTCAACCATATTGCTCTTAAGGGGGGAGGGGAAACTTTTTATTAGAGTCTATTGCATTGGCTTTTCCTTAAGTAATATGTTGGTAGACAAAAATTATAAAAATTATTTCAAATTGCTTTATGGCAAAGGAGAGAATGAAAAAATTATAAAATATAAATTCAACTGATTATTAACAATGAATTTATCCTTATAGGACTTCAAAATTCTAAAAGTTGAAAAAACCCAATGTTTTGATAATTAAATTTATTGTTAGTGTCATAAAATATAATATTTGAAAATCTTAATTGAACACAAATATAAGTAATGGACTTAATTGTATAAAATACACTTTAATGGATGAATATTATAAATAGAAATCCCAATCTTTAATGTTAGCTCAAATATATTGCCTTTGACGGAAGTGCAGAAACTTCTTATTAGAGTTCTATATATTAAATTTTCTAAAGTAATATTTTTTTGGACAAACATTATATATATCATCTCAAATAGCAATGTCTCCAAGGAGATAATTCAAAAAATTATAAAATTAAAATTCAACTGATAATAAACAAAACATTTATTGCTATAGGACTTTAGAATTCTAAAAATTGAAAAGGTGCAATGTTTGATTTTTAAATTTATTGCTAATACCATTGCATTTGAAAATATTTGAAAGTATTAATTGAACAAAAATACACGTAATAGACTCAATTGTATAAAATACACATTTGTGGATAAATGTTATAAATACTAATTGCAAGCTCCAATCTTGGGTCAACCATATTACTTTAGAGGGGAGTAGGGAAAATTCTTCTTAGAATCCATTGTAGTTGTTTTTTCTTAAGTAATATGTTGGTAGATAAAAATTATATAAATTATTTCAAATTGCATTGTGGCAAAAGAGATAGTTAAAAAAACTAAAAAATTTAAATTCAACTGATTATTACCAATGGATTTATCTCTGAAGTTCCCAACTTCACCCTAGGATCTACTAGTTTGTGATACTGAGAGGGGGGGTGAATCAGTATCACCACAATTCACAATTCGCAGGAAAGTGACCAACTTCAATCTCTTCTTAAAAGCGAACTCTTTCTCAGATTCGACTAAGGTAGATCTATTGCTACCTACTAATCACAATAGTCCCCAAAGTCACCTTTCAGACACCTTGCCTAATAGACAATTCAGATGTTCTTGTTTAGGTCTTCGTTAGGTTATGGGTTGGCTGATACTTTAGCTGCATTCACAACTCAATTCAAAACACAGAACATAAAGCAAATTAAGGACACACGAGATTTATGTGGTTCCGTCAACGTGACGTACATCCACGGTGGTAGGGACTCTCCCTTACCGAGACTATCCACTATACTTGAGAATTCCAGTTACAATGGATGTCTTAATCTTCTGCTCCTTTCACTATTGCAATTACTAAGCAAGTACAATACAAAGAGTGTCACTTACTGTGTCTACCCTTCGTCTAACTTGTCTTGCCTCTGTTGAATTGAAAGGCTGCTCCACTGCCGCTTAGAAGTTCACCGCAACGCTCTCTAACCTCTCTTGAAGAAATCTAGAAATACGTTGAGTTCTTTCCGATGCTTCGCCAAATTCCTTCTCTAGGTTGTCTCACACAGCTCCTGCTTTCACCGTCTCACGGTTTCACAGCTTGCACTCAAGCTTCTGGTCTGTCGTTTCACGTCTCACGGCCTGCCCCACGCTTCTGATCAGTCACGCCATTGCACGTTCTGGTCTCACGCTCCTGGTCTGCTGTTTCACGTCTCTTGGCCTGCCTCACACTACTGGTTTTTCTGGTTCACGTCTCTCGGCCTGCCTTACGCTTCTAGTCTGCTGTCTTCTCTTCCGGGTGGTCTCACGGATACCAGGTCTGCTGTCTTCTCTTCCGGGTGGTCTGTTTCTTATTTCTCCTCTTGCTGGTTGTGCGTTTCTGGTTTGGTTGCACGATGTGTTTCTGGTTTGCTTGCAGGAGGAGTTCCTGGTTTGATTGCAGGAGGCGTTTCTGGGTTGCCTGCAGGATGTGTTTCTGGTTTGCTTGCAGGACGTGTTTCTGGTTTGCTTGCAGGAGGCGTTTCTGGTTTGCTTGCAGGAGGTTGCACGTTCTGGTTTGCTCTCCCGGTGGTGACATTTTTGGTTTGCTCTCCTGGTGGTGTTGTTTCTGATCTCTTGCCGTTCTGCTCTCTCTTCCTTTTGGCCGGTTGCTGTAGGGTTGTTGTTTATTCAATTGTGTTGGCCCTCTCTGCCCTAGTTTTGTCTTCCAAGGCCTTTATATACTCTCTTCCATGAAACCCTAATAGGGCTTACATGACGGATTTACGTTCTTGCCCTTATGCGGCAGATTTACTTTCTTGCCCTTCCATGTGACTTTACTGCCCTTCCATGTGACTTTACTCTCTTGCACACTTAACCCTAGTTGACAACAATTACAACCCATACAAGGCTGTGGGAACAACAATCTCCCCCTTTGTAATTGTTGGCAACATTCATAACAAAAGCCATTATGCAGCAGTCTTTCATAATCTTCTTAGAGTAATAATCCAGAAGCAGATGAATTACAATTCCCCCTAAATATGCACTCCCCCTTCCTTAACAGCTCCCCCTGCACTGTTGCTTCTCTCCCCCTTTGCCAACCAATTACGAATTTGAAAAACCTGCAAAGTAGAGATGGAGGATTCACCTGAACTTCAGGCTTGAGGAGGCATTTGCACAGACAGACTCATTCTGTGCTTTTCAAACAACTCTGTGGACAAAGGTTTAGTTAGAATATCTGAGATTTGATCTTTAGTACTGACATACTCCAACTGAATTGTGCCCTCTTCCACTTGATCCTTGATAAAGTGATACCGGATGTCAATATGCTTGCTCCTTGAATGTTGAACTGGATTCTTGCTAAGATCAATTGCACTTTGATTATCACAAAGTACACTCACTGGTAACTTCACTTCAACACCCAAATCGGCCAATTATCTTTGCATCCATATCACCTGAGTACATGCTGCACAAGCAGCCATATACTCAGCCTCCGCTGTGCTCAAAGCAACACTGTTTTGCTTTCTACTTAGCCATGCAACACACTTTGAACCCAAGTAGAAGCTGCAGCCACTGGTTGATTTTCTATCATCTGTGCTTCCTGCCCAGTCTGCATCAGTGTATGCTCGTAGTTTTACAGAATCCATGGCAGGATACCACAAGCCCATTTCCAGTGTCCCCTTGAGGTATCTTAGGATTCTTTTCACTGCCAACACATGAGATTCCTTAGGATTAGCTTGGAATCTGCTAGCGATGCACACAGCTTGCATGAGATTAGGCCTTGATGCTGTAAGGTACAGAAGGCTCCCTATCATCTTCCTGTATTCTATAGGGCTTGTACTCCTTCCTTCCTGATCTTTTGTTAACTTGCAGCCCACTATCATAGGGGTACTGACAGGTCTGCTATCCTCCATGCCAAACTTTTTCAGCATCTCTTTGGCATATTTTGTCTGAGAAATAAAAATACCTTCTTCACATTGTTTTATTTGTAATCCAAGAAAGTAAGTCATTTCTCCAATCAATGACATCTCAAATTCCTCACTCATCTTCTGTGCAAATTCTTGGCATAGCTCAGAGTGATCCCCTCCAAAGATGATGTCATCTACATATACTATGGTTATCAGTTGGCCTTTCTCTGAGTTGAACACATATAGGTTATTATCAACTATTCCTCTTCTGAAGTTCAACCTTCTCAAATACGCATCCAGCCTGCTATACCATGCTCTTGGGGCTTGTTTAAGGCCATACAAGGCTTTCTTCAGCTTACACACGTGTGTCTCATCCTCACTGATTTGTACTCCATCGGGTTGTTCAATATACACTTCTTCTTTTAGGAGCCCATTCAGAAAGGCTGATTTCACATCCATCTGGTAAACTTTATACCTCTTATGTGCTGCCAAAGCTAAGAACATTCTGATAGTTTCCAACCTTGCTACTGGTGCAAAAGTTTCATCAACATCTACTCCTTCTATCTGAGTGTAGCCTTTGCAAACCAGCCTAGCCTTGTTCCTCACCACCTTGCCATCCTCATTGTGTTTATTTTTAAACACCCATTTTGTTCCTATGACATTCTTGTTAGTGGGTCTTGGAACTAGCTCCCATGTTTCATTCTTCTCGATTTGATCCAACTCCTCATTGATAGCTTTGATCCAGGCTTTGTCTTGTGCAGCCTCTTCAACAGATTTAGGTTCAACTTGTGAGAGTAAAGCAGTAGCTCCCACAATTCTTCTTCTTGTTGTAACTCCTGCTGATGGGTCACCTATTATCTGATTTCCTTGATGAGCACTGGTCCATGTCTTCTTTGTCTTTCTTTCTTGCACAGTCTTAGTTGCAAGAGAATCTCCTTCTTCATCTTCAGACTCACTCTTCTTTGAGTCTGAACTTACTTCTTTTCCCACTTCTTCATGTTGGTCAGATTCTTCATCTATCTTGAAGTCATCTTCTTCACTATCCTCAGCTTCTCTATTATGCGTTGTTTTCCAGTTTTCATCTATTCTCACATCACTGGAAGTGACCACTTTTCCCAGTTTATGTAGAAAAACTCTGTAACCTTTTGTCTTTGCTGAGTATCCCACAAAGATGCCTTCATCTGACCTAGCATGGAATTTTCCCAAGTTTTGCTCCTTGTTCTTCACAAAACATGGGCTGCCAAAGATTCTAAGATACTTGGCTGTTGTCTTCTTCCCACTCCATAGCTCATATGGAGTCTTATCAGTATTGGGCCTTAGTGAAACTCTGTTCAATAGGTGCACGGCTGTAAATGTTGCTTCTGTCCAAAATCTTGTGTGAAGCTTGGATTCCAGCAGTAGAGTTCTTGCCATTTCAACCACAGCTCTATTTTTCCTCTCTACCACCCCATTCTATTGAGGAGTTCTTGCTGCTGCCATCTGATGGTGAATTCCATGCTTCTCAAGGTAATCTTCAAAAGCTCCATTTGTGAATTCAGTGCCTTGATCTGACCTCAATACTTTGATCTTCTTTCCACTCTCATTTTCAGCCAATCTTCTGTATCTCTTGAAGCATTTCAAAACTTCTGACTTATGTGTGAGGTGCATGATGCAAGTCCTTCTAGAATAATCATCAACAAACAAGATGAAGTACCTCTCACCATTCAACCCTTTTGTTCTCATCGGCCCACACAAATCAGTATGTACAATGTCAAGCATTGCTTCAGAACTAACCTCTTTGGTCTTATACTGGTTTCTGACCTGTTTTCCTTTAGAGCATGCTGAGCAGACATACTCCCTCTCTCTCTTAAGGTCTGGAATGTCTCTGATTTCATGAGTAGTGGTCAGCTTCCTCATGTTCTTCTGTGTTAAGTGTCCCAGCCTCCTATGCCAGAGTTGATTTTCTTCTTCTTTTGTAAGTAAAGAGCTGTTTGTCTTGTCTTCATCAATTACATATAAATTTCCAGCTGTCCTTTTCCCAGCTGCAACAGTATTGCCTTCTTTACTCTTTACTTGGCAACCTGTTTTTGTGAATATCACTTTATGGTCTTCATTGCATAGTTGGCTGACAGATGCTAGATTATATCTGAGTCCTTCAACATGCAGAACATCTTTCAGCTTTCCTTTTCCAATATTTACTGACCCTTGACCACTGATGTTGAGTGAATCATCATTGCCAAACTTGACTCTGCCTTCTCTTGACTTGTTTAGCTTTGACAATTTACTCTTGTCTCCCGTCATGTGTGAAGTGCATCCACTGTCAAGGATCCACTGCTTATCCTTGTAGTCAGCTTTGAGTGCAATTTCAGCTATATTAGCCACCTCCCTTTTAACTTTATATTCCTTCTTTTGAATTGGCTGGAAGATAGCTTTCTCCTTTTTCTCAGCTTTGACTACACCGCTTGTTTTCACTATACCATTGAGTGCCTTCTCTTGCTCAAGGAGAAGTGTCATGCATCTCTTGGCATTATGGCCATCCTGCCCACACCTTTCACACTGTTCCAAGTCTCCCAATATAGCAAACTTGTTCTTTGAAACCACTGGTTTGGGCTTCCACCAACAATCCTTGTCAGTGTGTCCTTGCTTTTTACAGTATGTGCAAGAACTCACGACAGGTGTTCTCCTCTGAATTTTGTATTGTCTCCCCCTGTATGCAGCATCGTATCTTCTCAAGTTGGAGACATATACTGGCCTTCTCCACCAGCAGTTACTTGCCTTATGACCCCAAACTCCACAATAAAGACAGTGACCTTGAAACTGCCTCTTCTTGGGTCTAATCACAGCTTGTTCTCTTTTGTTCATTACTTGCTGTGTAGGCAATGTGGCTGGCTTCTTTGCTTGTGTGGCTTTCATTTCAGCCACCATTTTCTCCTTCTTCTGTTCAGCCATAGCCCTTTGCTGGCTGACCTTCTTTTCTTCATTTTTGTTTGCCACCCTAGGTTGCTTCTTCAAATCCTCTTTATTCTCAGCTATCTTCTCCTGAGTCACAACCTTCTCTTTCAACTTCTGTGGCACATTCTTATTATCTTTAGGCAATGCAGCCTCAGATTGCTGCACTTTCTCTTCATTCTTCTTTTCTCTTGCAGAACTTGTTTCTCCCATCATTTCAAGCTTCTGCACATTCTCTTCACTCCTTTTGAGTTGTTGCTGAAGTTTCAGCAACTCTTTCTCCATTCCTTCAATTTTTGAAGTCCTTGAACCAAGCTCCATTGTAAGGTCTTCACATATTTTGATCTGTTCTTCAAATCTTCTCTTCAAGTCAATATGTTCAGCCCTTATGTCATCCTTTTGACTTTCAGCTTCCTCAGACTTTGCTTCAACTTGTTTTATGTGGGTCTCCAACCTTCTTATGGTTCTGCCCCTTCTGATTATCTCCTTTGAAGCTGCTTCCAACTCAGCTTCAAGATCTGGTTCTTCTTCATTAACCTCCTCTTCCTCTTCAGAGGTTGAACTACCACCTTGAGCTGATGCCATAAAGGCATGCTCATTTGATGAGTCTACATCGTCCTCCTCATCGGCTTCTTTTGTCTGGCTCACATAACTCTTGAATGAGCCTCTCTTTTTCTTCTGTGGGCTAGCAGTCTTCTTGCTGGACTTCCTTGACTTGAAAGATGATCTTCTCCATTTTGAATTCTGCTCATCATCACCATCTTCATCTTCATCATCAAGTTTCACTTTGCACTGAGAAGCAAAGTGTCCAGTCTGTCCACAACGATAACATCTCAAGGACAACTGTCCTTTTCCTTTCTTAGACCCCTTTTTGAATTTCCTTGTGAAGTATGCCAACACTTCACCTTCACTTTCTTCCTCATCATCATCATCATCCTCACTGGATGATTCTTCCTCTTCTTTTATCTTCAAGTGTTTCATAGCTTTGAAAGCTGCCTCCTTTGATACCTTTGACGTTGAGGAGCTCTCAATTGACTTTATTCTCATCTCATATGCAATGAGATTGCACTGGAGATCATGCAGAGACATAGAATTGAGATCTCTACTCTCCTCTATGGCTGCCACCTTTGAGGCAAACCTCTCAGGCAGAATTCTCAGAATTTTCTTCACAATAGATGAGTCCTTCTTGTTCTTCCCATGACTTCTAAGATCGTTTACAGCATCAATAACCCTGGTGAAGAACTCTTGGACTGTCTCATTTTTCTGCATTCTGAGAGATTCATATCTCTCCTTGAAAACTTGAAGCTTGGCCTCCTTCATTCTGCCATCACCTTCATAGACTTTCTGCAATCTGTCCCATATCTCCTTGGCAGATTTGCAGTCCATAACTTTAGCATATTCAGCATCTGTCAATGCTGAAACGATGACATTTGAGGCCTTCCCATTTATCTCAAACTGTCTTAATTCCTCTGGGGTTGGATCTTTACCTTCTTCTGGAGGCTCAAAACCCTCCTGTACAGATTTCACCACGTTCATGCCCATGGTTGCAAATACCACCTGCATTCTCGCTCTCCACATATGGTAGTTGGTTCCGTTGAAGATTGGAACCTTCTTGCTGTAAGTAGTGCTGGTGCTGGTACTGGCATCCATTTCTCAGTATGCTAAACAAGCTAAAAACTTTTGAAACCCTTCAAACTAGTACACCAAGCTGTTAAGCTTCAAATTGGTGAACTTGTGCTCTGATACCAATTGAAGTTCCCAACTTCACCCTAGGATCTACTAGTTTGTGATACTGAGAGGGGGGGTGAATCAGTATCACCACAATTCACAATTCACAGGAAAGTGACCAACTTCAATCTCTTCTTAAAAGCGAACTCTTTCTCAGATTCGACTAAGGTAGATCTATTGCTACCTACTAATCACAATAGTCCCCAAAGTCACCTTTTAGACACCTTGCCTAATAGACAATTCAGATGTTCTTGTTTAGGTCTTCGTTAGGTTATGGGTTGGCTGATACTTTAGCTGCATTCACAACTCAATTCAAAACACAGAACGTAAAGCAAATTAAGGACACACGAGATTTACGTGGTTCCGTCAACGTGACGTACATCCACGGTGGTAGGGACTCTCCCTTACCGAGACTATCCACTATACTTGAGAATTCCAGTTACAATGGATGTCTTAATCTTCTGCTCCTTTCACTATTGCAATTACTAAGCAAGTACAATACAAAGAGTGTCACTTACTGTGTCTACCCTTCGTCTAACTTGTCTTGCCTCTGTTGAATTGAAAGGCTGCTCCACTGCCGCTTAGAAGTTCACCGCAACGCTCTCTAACCTCTCTTGAAGAAATCTAGAAATACGTTGAGTTCTTTCCGATGCTTCGCCAAATTCCTTCTCTAGGTTGTCTCACACAGCTCCTGCTTTCACCGTCTCACGGTTTCACAGCTTGCACTCAAGCTTCTGGTCTGTCGTTTCACGTCTCACGGCCTGCCCCACGCTTCTGATCAGTCACGCCATTGCACGTTCTGGTCTCACGCTCCTGGTCTGCTGTTTCACGTCTCTTGGCCTGCCTCACACTACTGGTTTTTCTGGTTCACGTCTCTCGGCCTGCCTTACGCTTCTAGTCTGCTGTCTTCTCTTCCGGGTGGTCTCACGGATACCAGGTCTGCTGTCTTCTCTTCCGGGTGGTCTGTTTCTTATTTCTCCTCTTGCTGGTTGTGCGTTTCTGGTTTGGTTGCACGATGTGTTTCTGGTTTGCTTGCAGGAGGAGTTCCTGGTTTGATTGCAGGAGGCGTTTCTGGGTTGCCTGCAGGATGTGTTTCTGGTTTGCTTGCAGGACGTGTTTCTGGTTTGCTTGCAGGAGGCGTTTCTGGTTTGCTTGCAGGAGGTTGCACGTTCTGGTTTGCTCTCCCGGTGGTGACGTTTCTGGTTTGCTCTCCTGGTGGTGTTGTTTCTGATCTCTTGCCGTTCTGCTCTCTCTTCCTTTTGGCCGGTTGCTGTAGGGTTGCTGTTTATTCAATTGTGTTGGCCCTCTCTGCCCTAGTTTTGTCTTCCAAGGCCTTTATATACTCTCTTCCATGAAACCCTAATAGGGCTTACATGGCAGATTTACGTTCTTGCCCTTATGCGGCGGATTTACTTTCTTGCCCTTCCATGTGACTTTACTGCCCTTCCATGTGACTTTACTCTCTTGCACACTTAACCCTAGTTGACAACAATTACAACCCATACAAGGCTGTGGGAACAACAATCTCTATAGGACTTAATTGTATAAAATACACTTTTGTGGATGAATAATATAAAAGTAATCGCAAGCTTCAATCTTGGGTCACTTATATTGCTTTTGAAGGGAGTGGGGAAACTTCTTATTTGAGTGCATTTTATTTGCTTTTTTTTTAAGTAATATGTTTGTAGACAAAAATTATATATATTATTTCAAATTGCATTGTGGCAAAGGAGACAATTAAAAAAAACTAGAATATTTGAATTCAACTAATTATTAACAATGCATTTATCTCTATATGACATTAAATGTCTAAAAGTTGAGAAAATGCAATGTTTTGATTATTAAATTTATTATTAATGCCATTGCATTTTGAAATGTGAGTAAAATAAAATATTTGAAAATATTAATTGAAGAAAAATAAAAGTAATGGACTTAATCATATAAAATACACTTTTGTGGATGAATATTATAATAGTAATTGCAAGCTTCAATCGTGCGTCACCCATACTGCTCTTGAGGGGAATGGGGAAACTTTTTATTCGAGTGCATTTTATTTGCTTTTTCTTGAATAATATGTTTGTAGAGAAAAATTATATATATTATTTCAAATTGCATTGTGGCAAAGGAGACAATTAAAAAAATTAGAAAATTTAAATTCAACTCATTATTTACAATAGATTTATCCCTATTGGACTTTAAAATTCTAAAAGTTAAGAAAATGCAATGTTTTGATAATTAAATTTATTGTCAATGTCATTGCATTTTGAAATGTGACTACAACATAATATTTGAAAATCTTAATTGAACAAAAATAAAAGTAATGAACTTAATTGTATAAAATACAATTTTGTAGGTGAATATTATCATAGTAATTGCAAGCTTCAATCTTGGGTCACCTATATTGCTCTTGAGGGGAGTGGGGAAACTTCTTATTCGAGTGCATTTTATTTCCTTTTTTTTGAGTAATATGTTTGTAGACAAATATTATATATATTATTTCAAATTGAATTGTGGCAAAGGAAACAATTAGAAAAACTAGAATATTTGAATTCAACTAATTATTAACAACAGATTTATCTCTATATGACATTAAAAGTCTAAAAGTTGAGAAAATGAAATGTTTTGATTATTAAATCTATTGTTAATGTCATTGCATTTTGAAATGTGAGTAAAACATAATATTTGAAAATCTTAGTTAAACAAAAATAAAAGTAATGGACTTAACAGTATAAAATACACTTTTGTGAATGAATAATATAATAATAACCGCAAGCTTCAATCTTGGGTTACCTATATTGTTCTTGAGGGGAGTGGGAAACTTCTTATTCGAGTGCATTTTATTTCCTTTTTTTTTTTAGTAATATGTTTGTAGACAAAAATTATATATATTATTTCAAATTGCATTGTGGCAAAGGAGGAAATTAAAAAAAACTAGAATATTTGAATTCAACTAATTATTAACAATGGATTTATCTCTATATGACATTAAAAGTCTAAAAATTGAGAAAATGCAATGTTTTGATTATTAAATTTATTGTTAATGTCATTGCATTTTGAAATATAAGTAAAATATAATATTTGAAAATCTTAGTTAAACAAAAATAAAAGTAATGGACTTAACAGTATAAAATACACTTTTGTGAATGAATAATATAATAATAACCGCAAGCTTCAATCTTGGGTCACCTATATTGCTCTTGAGGGGAGTGGGAAACTTCTTATTCGAGTGCATTTTATTTCCTTTTTTTTTTAGTAATATGTTTGTAGACAAAAATTATATATATTATTTCAAATTGCATTGTGGCAAAGGAGGAAATTAAAAAAAAACTAGAATATTTGAATTCAACTAATTATTAACAATGGATTTATCTCTATATGACATTAAAAGTCTAAAAATTGAGAAAATGCAATGTTTTGATTATTAAATTTATTGTTAATGTCATTGCATTTTGAAATATGAGTAAAATATAACATTTGAAAATCTTAGTTAAACAAAAATAAAAGTAATGGACTTAACAGTATAAAATACACTTTTGTGAATAAATAATATAATAATAATCGAAAGCTTCAATCTTGGGTCACCTATATTGCTCTTGAGGGGAGTGGGAAACTTCTTATTCGAATACATTTTATTTGCTTTTTTTTTTAGTAATATGTTTGTAGACAAAAAATATATATATTATTTCAAATTGCATTGTGGCAAAGAAGAAAATTAAAAAAACTAGAATATTTGAATTCAACTAATTATTAACAATGGATTTATCTTTATATGACATTAAAAGTCTAAAAGTTGAGAAAATACAATGTTTTGATTATTAAATTTATTGTTAATGTCATTGCATTTTGAAATGTGAGTAAAACATAATATTTGAAAATATTAGTTAAACAAAAATAAAAGTAATGGACTTAAATGTATAAAATACACTTTTGTGGATGAATAATATAATAATAATCACAAGGTTCAATCTTAGGTCACCCATACTGCTCTTGAGGGGAGTGGGGAAACTTCTTATTCATGTGCATTTTATTTCCTTCTTTTTGAGTAATATGTTTATAGGCAAAAATTATATATATTATTTCAAATTGCATTGTGGCAAATGAGACAATTAAAAAAACTAGAATATTTGAATTCAACTAATTATTAACAATGGATTTATCTCTATACGACTTTAAAATTCTAAAAGTTGACAAAATGCAATGTTTTGATTACTAAATTTATTATTAATGTCATTGCATTTTGAAATGTGAGTAAAATCTAATATTTGAAAATCTTAATTGTACAAAAATACAAGTAATGGACTCAATTGTATAAAATATATTTTTGTGGAATAATATTATAAATAATAATTGCAAGTTTCAATTTTGGGTCAACCATATTGCTCTTGAAGGGAGTGGGAAACTTCTTCTTATTGTGCATTGCATTTGCTTTTTCTTATCTAATATGTTTGTTGCCAAAAATTATAAAAATTATCTCAAATTGCATTGTGGCAAAGGAGACAATTAAAAAAATTACAAAATTTAAATTCAATTGATTATTTACAATGGATTTATCCCTATTGGACTTTAAAATTCTAAAAGTTAAGAAAAATGCAATGTTTTGATAATGTCATTGTTAATGTTATTGTTAATGTCATTGCATTTTGAAATGTGAGTAAAACATAATATTTGAAAATCTTAATTGAACAAAAATAAACGAAATGGACTTCATTGTATAAAATACAATTTTGTAGATGAATATTACCATAGTAAAATACAATTGTATAAAAAAATTATAAAATATAAATTCAACAGGTTATTAATAATGAATTTATCCCTTTAAAACTTTTAAATTTTAAAAGTTGAAAAAACGCAATCTTTTGATTATCAAATTTATTGTTACTGCCCTTGTATTTTGAATAGTGAGTAAAATATAATATTTGAATATGTTAGTTGAGCAAAAATACACGTAATATACTTAATTGTATAAAATACACTTTAGTAGACGAATATTATAAATAGCAATCTCAAACTTCAATGTTGGGTCAAGCATATTGTTCTTGAGGGGATGGGGAAATTTTTTATTAGATTCCATTACATTTGCTTTTTCTTAAGTAATATGTTGGTAGACAAAAATTATAAAAATATTTCAAATTGCTTTGTGGCAAAGGAGACAATGAAAAAATTATAAAATATAAATTTAACTGATTATTAATAATGAATTTATCTTTATAGGTCTTTAAAATTCTAAAAATTGAAAAAATAGAAAGTTTTGATTATTAAATTTATTGTTAATACCTTTGCATTTTGAATGGTGAGTAAAACATAATAATTGAAAATGTTAATTGAACAAAAATACAAGTCATGGACTCAATTGTATAAAATACAATTTTGTAGATGAATATTATAAATTGTAATCGCAAGATTCAATTTTGGGTCAATCATATTGCTTTTGTGGGGAGTGGGAAACTTCTTATGAGAGTCCATTGTATTTACGTTTTCTTAAGTAATATGTTTGTAGGCAAAAAAAATTACAAAATTTAAATTCAATTGATTATTAGCAATGAATTTATCCCTATAGCACTTTAAAATTCTAAAAAATTTATTGTTAATGTTATTGTATTTTGAATGGTGAGTAAAACATAATATTTGAAAATCTTAATTGAACAAAAATACAAGTAATGGACTCAATTGTATAAAATACACTTTTGTGGAATAATATTATAAATAATAATTGCAAGCTTCAATTTTGGGTCAACCATATTGCTCTTGAAGGGAGTGGGAAACTTCTTCTTATTGTGCATTGCATTTGCTTTTTCTTAACTAATATGTTTGTTGCCAAAAATTATAAAAATTATCTCAAATTGCTTTGTGGGAAAGGAGGCAATTAAAAAAAATTACGAAATATAAATTCAACTGATTATTAACAATGGATTTATCCTTTTAAAACTTTAAAATTCTAAAAGTTGAAACAATGCAATGTTTTGATTATTAAATTTATTGTAAGTGCCCCTGCATTTTAAATAGTGAGTAAAACATAATATTTAAATATGTTAATTGAGCAAAAATACATGTAATGGACTCAATTATATAAAATACACTTTAGTGGATGAATATTATAAATAACAATCTCAAATTTCAATGTTGGGTCAAGCATATTGTTCTTGAGGAGAGTGGGGAAATTTCTTATTATAGTCCATTACATTTACTTTTTCTTAAGTAATATGTTGGTAGACAAAAATTATAAAAATTATTTCAAATTGCTTTGTGGCAAAAGAGACAATTAAAAAAATTATAAAATATAAATTCAACAGGTTATTAACAATAGATTTATCTCTTTATAACTTTTAAATTTTAAAAGTTGAAAAAACATAATCTTTTGGTTATTAAAGTTATTGTTAAAGACCTTGCATTTTAAATGGTGAGTAAAACATAATATTTGAATATGCTAATTGAAGAAAAATACAAGTAATTGAGTCAATTATATAAAATACTCTTTAGTGGACATATATTATAAATAGCAATCTCAAATTTCAATGTTGGCTTAAGCATATTGTTCTTGAGGGGAGTGGGAAAATTTCTTATTAAAGTCCATTACATTTGTTTTTTCTTATGTAACGTGTTGGTAGACAAAAGTTATAAAAATTATTTCAAATTGCTTTGTGGCAAAGGAGACGATTAAAAAAATTATAAAATATAAATTCAACTAATTATTAATAATGGATTTATCCTTATAGATCTTTAAAATTCTAAAAATTGAAAAAATAGAAAGTTTTGATTATTAAATTTATTGTTAATACCTTTGCATTTTGAATGGTGAGTAAAACATAATATTTGAAAATGTTAATTGAACAAAAATACAAGTCATGGACTCAATTGTATAAATACAATTTTGTGGACGAATAATATAAATTGTAATCGCAAGCTTCAATCTTGGGTTAATCATATTGCTCTTGTGGGGAGTGGGAAACTTCTTATGAGAGTCCATTGTATTTACTTTTTCTTAAGTAATATGTTTGTAGAAAAAAAAATTACAAAATTTAAATTCAACTGATTATTAATAGTAGATTTATCCTTATAGCACTTTAAAATTCTAAAAGTTGAGTAAATGCAATGTTTTGATTATGAAATTTATTGTTAATGTTATTGCATTTCGAATGGTGAGTAAAATATAATATTTGAAAATCTTAATTGAACAATATTATAAAAAGTAATTGCAATTTTCAATCTTGGGTCAACCATATTACTTTTGAGGGGAGTAGGGAAACTTTTTATTAGAGTTATTGTATTTGCTTTTGCTTGAGTAATATGTTGGTAGAAAAAAATTATAAAAATTATTTAAAATTGCTTTGTGGCAAAGGAGATAATTAGAAAAATTAGAAAATATAAATTCAACTGATTAGGTCTTTAAAATTCTAAAAATTGAAAACAACGTGATGTCTTGATTATTAAATTTTTTGTTAATACCCTTGCATTTTGAATGGAGAGTAAAGCAGAATATTTAAAAATGTTAATTCAACAAAAATACAAGTAATAGACTTAATTGTATAAAATACACTATAGTAGACAAATATTATAAATAACAATCCCAAACTTTAATGTTAGGCCAAGCATATTGCTCTTATGGAGAGTGGGGAAACTTTTTATTAAAGTCCCATACATTAGCCTTTTCTAAAGTAATATTTTCATAGACTAAAATTATATAAATCATTTGAAATAGCAATATCATAAAGGAGACAATTAAAATTTCAAAATTAAAATTCATTTGATAATTAACAATGCATTTATTCTTACAAGACTTTAGAATTTTAAAAATTGAAGGAGTGCAATGTTTTGATTTTAAAATTTATTGCTAATTTCATTGCATTTGAATGGTGAGAAAAACATAATATTTGAAAGTCTTTATTGAACAAAAATACAAGTAATATGTTTGTATAGAATTTATTACAAGTAATACGCTTTAGTGGATGAATATTATAAATAACAATCTCAAATTTCAATGTTGGGTTTAACATATTGCTCTTAAGGGTGTGGGGAAACTTCTTATTAAAGTCCATTTTATTTGCTATTTCTTAAGTAATATGTTTGTAGACAAAAATTATATAAATTATTTCAAATTGCATTGTGACAGTGGAGACAATTAGAAAAATTACAAAATTTAAATTCAACTAATTATTAATAATAAATTTATCCCTATAGCACTTTAAAATACTAAAAGTTGAAAAAATACAATGTTTTGATTATTAAATTTATTGTTAATGCCATTACATTTTGAATGATGAGTAAAACATAATATTTGAAAATCTTAATTGAACAAAAATACAAGTAATAGACTAAATTGTATAAAATACACTTTTGTGGATGAATATTATAAATAGTAATCGCAAGTTTCAATCTTCAATGAATCATATTGCTCTTAAGGGGGGTGGGGAAACTTCTTCTTAGAGTTCATTGCATTTCCTTTTTTTTAAGTAATTTGTCAGTAGATAAAAATTATATAAATTATATCAAATTGCATTGTGGCAAAGGAAACAATTAATAAAATTAGAAAATATAAATTCAACTGATTATTAGCAATGGATTTATCTCTCTAGGACTTTCAAATTAGAAAAATTGAGAAAATGCAATATTTTGATTATTAAATTTATTATTAATGTCGTTGCATTTTAAATGGTGAGTAAAACATAATATTTGAAAATCTTAATTGTACTAACATACAAGTAATGGACTCAATTGTATAAAATACACTTATATAGATGAATATTATAAATAGTAATCACAAGTTTCAATTTTGGGTCAACCATATTGCTCTTGAGGAGAGTGGGAAACTTCTTATTAGAGTCCATTGTATTTGCTTTTTCTTAAGTAATATGTTGGTAGACAAAAACTATATAAATTATTTCAAATTACATTGTGGGAAAGGAGACAATTAAAAAAATTACAAAATTTAAATTCAACTAGTTATTAATAATGGATTTATCCCTATAGGGTTTTAAAATTCTAAACTTTGAGAAAATGCAATGTTTTGATTATCAATTAAAATTAGGAATAATACTACTTACATCAGATTTGTGTTTGAGTAAAAATATCCATGTGACCCTAGTGCAATCATCGATTAAAGAAACGAACCATCGAGCCCTTGAGATATTTGGAATTGTGGAGGGTCCCCAAATGTCACTGTGAATCAAATCAAAAGGATGAGAACTTGTTTTGTTGTTTATAGGTAAAGATACACGGGTGTGCTTAGCAAATTCACAAGTATTACATTGGAATTGACTCATATCTAATCCTTTAAACAAAGAAGGAAATATGATCTTTAAGACACGGAAAGATGGATGCCTAAAACGAAAATGGTAAAGCCAAATGACATCCTTATTTGAAGTACTAAGAAATGATAAGGGTGAATTGTTCACGACTTTCTTTGAAATACTTGGCATCTCAAGATAATGCAACCCATTCCTTTCCTTAGCAAGTCCAATCTTCCTCTTCGAATTCTGTTCCTAAAAACACAGTAGGTAGGGTAAAACATTGCATAACATTTGAGGTCGTTGGTGAGCCTTTGTATATGAGACTAAGTTGGCTGATAGTTTCGGCACATGGGAACATCTTTTAGAGTGAGAATAGGTGTAATATAGATATCACCAACTCCTGCAACAGTACCATAGAGCCATTTGCACTACTATTTCCTATTCCTGGACATGGGGTGTAGGTAATAAAAAAATGTGCAGTGTGGTCATGTGATCAGTGGCACCTGAGTCTATTATGCCAAGCTTCACTTGAGAGTTTTCTGAGGCATTTAGACTAAAGAGAATGGAGACTTACCTGAGAGTGCTAAGGAACATGCACTAGAGGGTTTATCAAGAGACCCTAAAAGCCCTTTAATTCTTTCAATTTTCCTCATTACTGAAGGATTCTTTCACCTGTCCTTCACTGTGACTGATTTGCTGGCTAGTGTGTTCAATTAAATCGAGCCCTGGGGCCTGGGGCTGTCCTCCTTTGTTTCCCCACTCTTGGCTTGAGGTTGCTGGTTTTCCATTCAACTTCCAGCAACGTTCCTTTTTGTATGCCTTGGCTTCTTACACGTGGGGTACACCATAAACTATCTCGATTATCCCCTCCATGTAGGCTCGAAGTATCCACTTTCCTCTTTCTTGTGTTGACAATTGCGAGGTTACTAATGCTGAGCCTTCCATAGCTTGAGGCCTCTAACATTACTCCCCTTCGACTTTCTTCTGCCCGAATTAGAGAGATTGTCCTCTTCCAAAGAAGGGATTTCTTCCTTCCCAAGTATTTGAATCCTAACTTGGTCAAATTCAGAATTAAGACCTGCCAGGAAATCATATACTCGATCCTTTTCAATGAAGGTTTTTAGAGTTGCAGCATCATCCGCACACTTCATCTCAAATACTCGATAATGATCGAGTTCTTGCCATAGATTTTGAAGGGAATTGGCATATTCCGTCACCGTTTTGCTCCCTTGTTTTGTTGCATTTGTCTTTACCTTGATTATATACTTGTGCTGCATCTCGAGCCTTTGAATAAGTCCTGCGAATAGATTCCCAAATCTCTTCGCAGTTTTGAGAAAAACATAACTTATTTGGATCCATTGAATCCCAAAGCCATGACATGATCATTGAATCTGCCTCATCCCATGCGTTGAATGTGATCTTCTGGTGTTGGACTTGTTTCGAGAAGATGACTGAGTCTTCCTTTACCTTTAAATAGGTCTTGACGAATTGAGACCATTTGAGATAATTCTTNAAAATTATTGTTAATGTTATTGCATTTTGAATGGTGGAGTAAAACATAATATTTGAAAATCTTAATTGAACAAAAATACAAGTAATGGACTCAATTGTATAAAATACACTTTTGTGGAATAATATTATAAATAATAATTGCAAGCTTCAATTTTGGGTCAACCATATTGCTCTTGAAGGGAGTGGGAAACTTCTTCTTATTATGCATTGCATTTGCTTTTTCTTAACTAATATGTTTGTTGCCAAAAATTATAAAAATTATCTCAAATTGCTTTGTGGCAAAGGAGACAATTAAAAAAAATTACGAAATATAAATTCAACTGATTATTAACAATGGATTATCTTTTTAAAAATTTAAAATTCTAAAATTTGAAACAACGCAATATTTGATTATTAAATTTATTGTAAGTTCCCCTGCATTTTAAATAGTGAGTAAAACATAATATTTAAATATGTGAATTGAGCAAAAATACATGTAATGGACTCAATTATATAAAATACACTTTAGTGGATGAATATTATAAATAAGAATCTCAAATTTCAATGTTGGGTCAAGTATATTTGTTCTTGAGGAGAGTGGGGAAATTTCTTATTAGAGTCCATTACATTTACTTTTTCTTATGTAATATGTTGGTAGACAAAAATTATAAAAATTATTTCAAATTGCTTTGTGGCAAAAGAGACAATTAAAAAAATTATAAAATATAAATTCAACAGGTTATTAACAATGGATTTATCTCTTTAAAACTTTTAAATTTTAAAAGTTGAAAAAACGTAATCTTTTGGTTATTAAAGTTATTGTTAAAGACCTTGCATTTTAAATGGTGAGTAAAATATAATATTTGAATATGTTAATTGAAGAAAAATACAAGTAATTGAGTCAATTATATAAAATACTCTTTAGTGGACAAATATTATAAATAGCAATCTCAAATTTCAATGTTGGCTTAAGCATATTGTTCTTGAGGGGAGTGGGAAAATTTCTTATTAAAGTCCATTACATTTGTTTTTTCTTATGTAACGTGTTGGTAGACAAAAGTTATAAAAATTATTTCAAATTGCTTTGTGGCAAAGGAGACGATTAAAAAAATTATAAAATATAAATTCAACTAATTATTAATAATGGATTTATCCTTATAGATCTTTAAAATTCTAAAAATTGAAAAATAGAAAGTTTTGATTATTAAATTTATTGTTAATACCTTTGCATTTTGAATGGTGAGTAAAACATAATATTTGAAAATGTTAATTGAACAAAAATACAAGTCATGGACTCAATTGTATAAATACAATTTTGTGGACGAATAATATAAATTGTAATCGCAAGCTTCAATCTTGGGTTAATCATATTGCTCTTGTGGGGAGTGGGAAACTTCTTATGAGAGTCCATTGTATTTACGTTTTCTTAAGTAATATGTTTGTAGACAAAAAAAAAATTACAAAATTTAAATTCAATTGATTATTAGTAGTAGATTTATCCTTATAACACTTTAAAATTCTAAAAGTTGAGTAAATGCAACGTTTTGATTATGAAATTTATTGTTAATGTTATTGCATTTCGAATGGTGAGTAAGACATAATATTTGAAAATCTTAATTGAACAATATTATAAAAAGTAATTGCAATTTTCAATCTGGGGTCAACCATATTACTTTTGAGGGGAGTCGGGAAACTTTTTATTAGAGTTATTGTATTTGCTTTTGCTTGAGTAATATGTTGGTAGAAAAAAATTATAAAAATTATTTAAAATTGCTTTGTGGAAAAGGAGACAATTAGAAAAATTAGAAAATATAAATTCAACTGATTAGGTCTTTAAAATTCTAAAAATTGAAAACAACGTGATGTCTTGATTATTAAATTTTTTGTTAATGCCCTTGCATTTTGAATGGAGAGTAAAGCAAAATATTTGAAAATGTTAATTCAACAAAAATACAAGTAATGGACTGAATTGTATAAAATACACTATAGTAAACGAATATTATAAATAGCAATCCCAAACTTTAATGTTAGGCCAAGCATATTGCTCTTATGGGGAGTGAGGAAACTTTTTATTAAAGTCTCATACATTAGCCTTTTCTAAAGTAATATTTTCATAGACTAAAATTATATAAATCATTTGAAATAGCAATATCATAAAGGAGACAATTAAAATTTCAAAATTAAAATTCATCTGATAATTAACAATGCATTTATTCCTATAAGACTTTAGAATTTTAAAAATTGAAGGAGTGCAATGTTTTGATTTTAAAATTTATTGCTAATTTCATTGCATTTGAATGGTGAGAAAAACATAATATTTGAAAGTCTTTATTGAACAAAAATACAAGTAATATGTTTGTATAGAATTTATTACAAGTAATACGCTTTAGTGGATGAATATTATAAATAGCAATCTCAAATTTCAATGTTGGGTTTAGCATATTGCTCTTAAGGGTGTGGGGAAACTTCTTATTAGAGTCCATTTTATTTGCTATTTCTTAAGTAATATGTTTGTAGACAAAAATTATATAAATTATTTCAAATTGCATTGTGGCAGTGGAGACAATTAGAAAAATTACAAAATTTAAATTCAACTAATTATTAATAATAAATTTATCCCTATAGCACTTTAAAATACTAAAAGTTGAAAAAATGTAATGTTTTGATTATTAAATTTATTGTTAATACCATTACATTTTGAATGATGAGTAAAACATAATATTTGAAAATCTTAATTGAACAAAAATACAAGTAATAGACTAAATTGTATAAAATACACTTTTGTGGATGAATATTATAAATAGTAATCACAAATTTCAATCTTCAATGAACCATATTGCTCTTAAGGGGGGTGGGGAAACTTCTTCTTAGAGTTCATTGCATTTCCTTTTTCTTAAGTAATTTGTCAGTAGATAAAATTATATAAATTATATCAAATTGCATTGTGGCAAAGGAAACAATTAATAAAATTAGAAAATTTAAATTCAACTGATTATTAGCAATGGATTTATCTCTATAGGACTTTCAAATTAGAAAAGTTGAGAAAATGCAATGTTTTGATTATTAAATTTATTGTTAAAGTCGTTGCATTTTGAATGGTGAGTAAAATATAATATTCGAAAATCTTAATTGAACAAAAATAAAAGTAATGGACTTAATTGTATAAAATACAATTTTGCGGATGAATATTATAAATAGTAATCGCAAGTTTCAATTTTGGGTCAACCATATTGCCCTTGAGGGGAGTGGGAAACTTCTTATTAGAGTCTACTGTATTTATTTTTTCTTAAGTAATATATTGGTAGACAAAAATTATATAAATTATTTTGAAATTTCATTGTGGGAAAGGAGATAATTAAAAAAATTACAAAATTTAAATTCAACTGGTTATTAATAATGGATTTATCCCTATAGGGTTTTAAAATTCTAAACTTTGAGAAAATGCAATGTTTTGATTATCAATTAAAATTAGGAATAATACTACTTACATTAGATTTGTGTTTGAGTAAAAATATCCATGTGACCCTAGTGCAATCATCGATTAAAGAAACGAACTATCGAGCCCGTTGAGATATTTGGAATTGTGGAGGGTCCCCAAATGTCACTGTGAATCAAATCAAAAGGATGAGAACTTCTTTTGTTGTTTATAGGAAAAGATACACGGGTGTGCTTAGCAAATTCACAAGTATTACATTGGAATTGACTCATATCTAATCCTTTAAACAAAGAAGGAAACATGATCTTTAAGACACGGAAAGAAGGATGCCCAAAACGAAAATGGTAAAACCAAATGACATCCTTATTTGAAGTACTAAGAAATGATAAGGGTGAATTGTTCATGACTTTCTTTGAAATACTTGGCATCTCAAGATAATACAACCCATTCCTTTCCTTAGCAAGTCCAATCTTCCTCTCCGAATTCTGTTCCTAAAAAACACAGTAGGTAGGGTAAAACATTGCATAACATTTGAGGTCGTTGGTGAGCCTTTGTATAGAGACTAAGTTGGCTGATAGTTTCGGCACATGGAAAACATCTTTTAGAGTGAGAATAGGTGTAATATAGATATCACCAACTCCTGCAACAGTAGCCATAGAGCCATCTGCCACTACTATTTTCCTATTCCCTGGACATGGGGTGTAGGTAATAAAAAAATGTGCAGTGTGAGTCATGTGATCAGTGGCACCTGAGTCTATTATCCAAGCTTCACCTTAGAGTTTTTCTGAGGCATTTAGACTAAAAGAGAATGGAGACTTACCTGAGAGTGCTAAGGAACATGCACTAGAGGGTTTATCAAGAGACCCTAAAAGCCCTTTAATTCTTTCAATTTCCTCATTGCTGAAGGATTCTTTCACCTGTCCTTCACTGTGACTGATTTGCTGGCTAGTGTGTTCAATTAAATGAGCCTGGGGCCTGGGTTGTCCTCCTTTGTTTCCCCACTCTCGGCTTGAGGTTGCTGGTTTTCCATTCAACTTCCAGCAACGTTCCTTTGTATGCCTTGGCTTCTTACAGTGGGTACACCATAAACTATCTCGATTATCCCTCCATGTAGGCCTCAAAGTACACCTTTCCTCTTTCTTGTGTTGACACATTGCAAGTTACTATTGCTGAGCCTTCCATAGCTTGAGGCTCTAACATTACTCCCCTTCGACTTTCTTTTGCCCAAATTAGAGAGATTGTCTCTTCCAAAGAAGGGATTTCTTCCTTCCCAAGTATTTGAATCCTAACTTGGTCAAATTCAGAATTAAGACCTGCCAGGAAATCATATACTCGATCCTTTTCAATGAAGGTTTTTAGAGTTGCAGCATCATCCGCACACTTCATCTCAAATACTCGATAATGATCGAGTTCTTGCCATAGATTTTGAAGGGAATTGGCATATTCCGTCACCGTTTTGCTCCCTTGTTTTGTTGCATTTGTCTTTACCTTGATTTCATATACTTGTGCTGCATCTTGAGCCTTTGAATAAGTCCTGCGAATAGATTCCCAAATCTCCCTCGCAGTTTTGAGAAACATACATGAATCACTTATAGTTGGATCCATTGAATCCCAAAGCCATGACATGATCATTGAATCTGCCTCATCCCATGCGTTGAATGTGGGATCTTCTGGTGTTGGACCTGTTCCGAGAAGATGACTGAGTCTTCCTTTACCCTTTAAATAGGTCTTGACGAATTGAGACCATTTGAGATAATTCTTTTCATTCAGCCTATAAGTTACTCTCACATTTTGTAGATCTCCGGTCATATGGTTGGTGTTAGGCTCCTCATTTTGACCCAAAGTATTTCCAATCAATTTTGTCTCAAACATGGATAATTCCAGGTACAAAGAAAGTACTTGGAAAGGAAGGACAAAAAAAACAGAAACAATAAAGGCTGCAAGTGAATTAGATTTTAGGGCAAGAATTGGGACAAGTTTAGAAGCGAGAGAGGAAAAAATATAGCTAAAGAGATCACAATAATAATAGCTGCGATCAGATTGTTAAAGACAAAGGCAAACCCAACAATAAAGGCTGTGATTGGAAGATTATCGCATCAATGAAGGATGCACTGCAACACTATCTTAGAAGAATGAGCCTAAAGCTCTGATACCATGAAGAATTTAGAGAAAAAAATTGTGATAACTTTCGATGATTTTGTACTAGGATTACAAAGCTATTTATAGGGCTTCTACGAATACTAATTAAGAAAAAAAAACAGATTTGTAAAATATAGTTATAATCCCATAAATCAAGGGATACTGATAAATCATAATCCCACAAATTAAGGGATACTGATAAATCATTTCCTAACTAATCATTTATAGTTATTTCCTAATAATTAGGACCAAAAATCAGGATTAAATATTCCCAATAATCAAATCCTAAAAATCAAGATAATTCAACAATTATTAATGCCCTTGCATTTTGAATGGTGAGTAAAATATAATATTTGAAAATCTTAATTGTACAAAAATACAAGTAATGTACTCAATTGTATAAAATACACTTTTGTGGATGAATATTATAAATAGTAATCGCAACCTTTAATCTTAGGTCAACCATATTGCTCTTGAGGGGAGTGGAAAAACTTTTTCTTAGAGTGCATTGCATTTGCTTTTTCTTAACTAATATATTTGTAGACAAAAATTATAAAAATTATCTCAAATTGCTTTGTGGCAAAGGAGATAATTAAAAAAATCACAAACTTTAAATTCAACTGATTATTAATAGTGGATTTATGGATTTATCCGTTTAAAACTTTAAAATTCTAAAAGTTGAAATAATGAAATATTTTGATTATTAAATTTATTGTTAGTGTCCTTGCATTTTGAATGGTGAATAAAACATAATATTTGAATATGTTAATTGAACAAAAATTTAAATAATGGACTCAATTGTATAAAATACAATTTAGTGGACGAATATTATAAATAGCAATCTCAAACTTCAATGTTGGATCAAGCATATTATTCTTGAGGGGAGTGGGGAAACTTCTTCTTAAAGTCCATTACATTTACTTTTTCTTAAGTAATATGTTGGCAGACAAAAATTATAAAAATTATTTGTGGCAAAGGAGACAATTAAAAAAATTATTAAATATAAATTCAACTGATTATTAACAATGGATTTATCCCTTTTAAACTTTAAAATTCTAAAAGTTGAAACAATGCAATGTTTTGATTATTATATTTATTATAAGTGCCCTTGCATTTTGAAAGTAAAACATAATATTTGAATATGTTAATTGATAAAAAATATAAGTAATGGACTCAATTGTATAAAATATATTTTAGTGGACGAATATTATAAATAGTAATCTTAAACTTTAATGTTGGGTCAAACATATTATTCTTAAGGGGAGTGGGCAAATTTCTTATTAGAATCCATTCCATTTGCTTCTTCTTAAGTAATATGTTGGTAGACAAAAATTATCAAATTTATTTCAAATTACTTTGTGGCAAAGGAGACAATTAAAAAAAATTAAAAAATATAAATTCAACTTATTATTAACAATGGATTTACCCCTTTAAAACTATAAAATTCTAAATGTTGAAAAAATACAATGTTTTGATTATTAAATATATTTTTAGTGCCCCTGCATTTTGAATAGTGAGTAAAATATAATATTTGAAAATCTTAATTCAACAAAAATACAAGTAGTGGACTCAATTGTATAAAATACATTTTTGTGGATGAATATTCTGAATAGTTATTGCAAGCTTCAATCTTGGCTTAACTATATTGCACTTGAGGGGAGTGGGGAAACTTTTTATTAGAGTCCATTGCATTTACTTTTTCTTAGGTAATATGTTGGTAGACAAAAAATTATATAAATTATTTTAAATTGCATTGTGGGAAAGGAGACAATTAAAAAAATTACAAAATTTAAAGTTAACTAATTATCAACAATGAATTTATTCCTATAGGACTTTAAAATTCTAAAAATTGAAAAAGTTCAATGTTATGATTATTAAATATATTGTTAATGCCCTTGCATTTTGAATGGTGAGTAAAATATAATATTTGAATATATTAATTAAGCAAAAATAAATTTAATATACTCAATTATATAAAATACACTTTAGTGGATGAATATTATAAATAGCAATCTTAAACTTTAATATTTGGTCAAGCATCTTATTCTTGAGGAGAGTAGGGAAATTTCTTATTAGAGTCCATTCCATTTGCTTCTTCTTAAGTAATATGTTGGTTGACAAAAATTATCAAAATTATTTCAAATTACTTTGTGGCAAAGGAGACAATTAAAAAAATTAAAAAATATAAATTCAACTTATTATTAACAATGGATTTACCCCTTTAAAACTTTAAAATTCTAAATGTTGAAAAAATGCAATGTTTTGATTATTAAATTTATTTTTAGTGCCCCTACATTTTAAATAGTGAGTAAAATATAATATTTGAAAATCTTAATTCAACGAAAATACATGTAATGGACTCAATTGTATAAAATACATTTTTGTGGATGAATATTCTGAATAGTTATTGCAAGCTTCAATTTTGGGTCAACCATATTGCACTTGAGGGGAGTGGGGAAACTTTTTATTAGAGTCCATTGCATTTTCTTTTTCTTAGGTAATATGTTGGTAGACAAAAAATTATATAAATTATTTGAAATTGCATTGTGAGAAAAGAGACAATTAAAAAAATTACAAAATTTAAAGTTAACTAATTATTAACAATGAATTTATTCCTATAGGACTTTAAAATTCTAAAAATTGAAAAAGTTCAATGTTTTGATTATTAAATTTATTGTTAATGCCCTTGCATTTTGAATGGTGAGTAAAATATAATATTTGAATATGTTAACTGAGAAAAAATACATGTAATATACTCAATTGTATAAAATACACTTTAGTGGATGAATATTATAAATGACAATCTCAAGTTTCAATGTTGGGTCAAGCATATTACCCTTGAGGGCAATGGGGAAATTTCTTATTAGAATCTATTACATTTGCTTTTTCTTAAATAATATGTTGGTATACAAAAATTATAAAAATTATTTGAAATTGCTTTGTGGCAAAGGAGAATTAAAAAAATTATAAAATATAAATTTAACTGATTATTAACAAAAGATTAATCCATATTGGATTTTAAAATTCTAAAAGTTGAAAAAACGCAATGTTTTGATTATTAAATTTATTATTAGTGCCCTTGCATTTTGAATGGTGAGTAAAACATGATATTTGAAAATCTTAATTGAACAAAAATACAAGTAATGGACTCAATTGTATAAAATACAATTTTGTGGATGAACATTATAAATAGTAATCACAAGTTTCAATCTTGTGTCAACCATATTACACTTGAGGGGAGTGGGGAAACTTTTATTAGAATCCATTGCATTTACTTTTCCTTAAGTAATATGTTGGTAGAAAAAAATTATAAAAATGATTTAAAATTACTTTATGGAGAAGGAGACAATTAGAAAATTATAAAATATAAATTCAACTAATTATTAACAAAAGATTTATCCCTATAGGACATTAAAATTCTAAAAGTTGAAAAAACACAATGTTTTAATTATTAAATTTATTATTAGTGCCCTTACATTTTGAATGGTGAGTAAAATATAATATTTGAAAATCTTAATTGAACAAAAATACAAGTAATGGACTCAATTGTATAAAATACAATTTTGGGATGAACATTATAAATAGTAATCACAAGTTTCAATCTTGTGTCAACCATATTACACTTGAGGGGAGTGGGGAAACTTTTATTAGAATCCATTGCATTTACTTTTCCTTAAGTAATATGTTGGTAGAAAAAAATTATAAAAATGATTTAAAATTACTTTATGGAGAAGGAGACAATTAGAAAATTATAAAATATAAATTCAACTAATTATTAACAAAAGATTTATCCCTATAGGACATTAAAATTCTAAAAGTTGAAAAAACACAATGTTTTAATTATTAAATTTATTATTAGTGCCCTTACATTTTGAATGGTGAGTAAAATATAATATTTGAAAATCTTAATTGAACAAAAATACAAATAATGGACTCAATTGTATAAAATACAATTTTGGGATGAATATTATAAATAGTAATATCAAACTTTAATCTTGGGTCAACCATATTGCTCTTAAGGGGAGTGGGGAAATTTCTTATTAGAGTCCATTCTATTTGCTTTTTCTTTAGTAATATGTTGGTAGACAAGAATTATATAAATTATTTCAGATTGCATTGTGGGAAGGGAGACAATTAAAAAAATTACAAAATATAAATTCAACTAGTTATTAATAATGAATTTATTCATATAGGGCTTTAAAATTCAAAAAGTTAAGAAAATGCAATGTTTTGATTATCAAATTTATTGTTAATACCCATGCATTTTGAATGGTGAGTAAAACATAATATTTAAAATTCTTAATTGTACAAAAATACAAGTAATGGACTCAATTGTGTAAAATACAATTTTGTGATTGAATATTATAAATAGTAATCGCAAGATTCAATCTTGGGTCAACCATATTGCTCTTGAGGGGAGTGGGAAACTTCTTATTAGAGCCCATTGTATTTGCTTTTTCTTAAATAATATGTTGGTAGACAAAAATTATAAAAATTATTTGAAATTACTTTGTGGCAAAGAAGACAATTAAAAAAATTACAAAATTTAAATTCAACTAATAAGTAACAATACATTTATTCCTATAGGACTTTACAATTCTAAAAATTGAAAAAGCGCAATATTTTGATTTTTAAGTTGATTACTAATGTCATTGCATTTCAATGGTGAGAAAAAACATAATATTTAAAAGTTTTAATTAAACAAAATACAAGTAATGGACTCAATTATATAAAATACACTTCTGTGGATGAATATTATAAATAGTAATCCCAAGTTTCAATCTTGGGTCAACCATATTGCTCTTGACGGGAGTGGGAAAACTTCTTATTAGAGTCCATTGTATTTGCTTTTTCTTAAGTAATATATTGGTAGACAAAAATTATATAAATTATGTCAAATTGCTTTGTGGCAAAGGAGACAATTAAAAAAATTATAAAATATAAATTCAATTGATTATTAACAATGAATTTATCCCCTTAAAATTTTAAAAATCTAAAAGTTGACAAAATGCAATGTTTTGATTATTAAGTTTACTGTTACTGCCCTTACATTTTGAATGATGAATAAAATAAAATATTTGAAAATCTTAATTCAACAAAAATACAAGTAATGAACTCAATTGTTTAAAATACACTTTTGTAGATATATATTATAAATAGTAATCGCAAGTTTTAATCTTGGGTCAACCATATTACTCTTAAGGGGAGTGGGAAACTTCTTATGAGAGTCCATTGTATTTGCTTTTTCTTAAGTAATATGTTTGTAGACAAAAATTGTAGACAAAAATTATATAAATTATTTCAAATTGCATTGTGAGAAAGGAGGCAATTAAAAAAATTACAAAATTTAAATTCAACTGATTATTAATAATGGATTTATCCTTATAGGGCTTTAAAATTCTAAAAGTTAAGAAAATGCAATGTTTTGATAATTAAATTTATTATTAAAACCATTGTATTTTGAATGGTTAGTAAAATATAATATTTGAAAATCATAATTGAACAAAAATACAAGTAATGGACTCAATTGTATAAAATATATTTTTGTGGATGAATATTATAAATAGTAGTCGCAAACTTCAATCTTGGGTTAACCATATTACTCTTGAGGGGTGTGGGAAACTTCTTATTAAAGTCCATTGTATTTGCTTTTTCTTAAGTAATATGTTGGTAGACAAAAAATATATAAATTATTTCAAATTGCATTGTGGGAAAGGAAACAGTTAAAAAAATTACAAAATTAAAATTCAACTCATTATTAACTATGGATTTATTCTTATAGGGTTTTAAAATTCTAAAAATTGAAAATGTGTAATGTTTTGATAATTAAATTTATTATTAAAACCATTGCATTTTGAATGGTTAGTAAAATATAATATTTGAAAATCATAATTGAACAAAAATACAAGTAATGGACTTAGTTGTATAAAATACATTTTTGTGGATAAATATTATAAGTAGTAATCGCAAACTTCAATCTTGGGTCAACCATATTGCTCTTGAGGGTAGTGGGGAAACTTAGAGTCCATTGCATTTGCTTTTCCTTAAGTAATATGTTGGTAGAAAAGAATTATAAAAATTATTTGAAATTACTTTGTGGCAAAGGAGACAATTTAAAAAATTATAAAATATAAATTCAACTAATTATTAACAAAGGATTTATCCTTATAGGATTTTGAAATTCTAAAAGTTGAAAAAATGCAATTTTTTGATTATTAAATTTATTGTTAATGCTCTTGCATTTTGAATAGTGAGTAAAACATAATATTTGAAATTGTTAATTGAACAAAAATACAAGTAAAGGATTCAATCGTATAAAATACACTTTAGCAGACGAATATTATAAATAACAATCCCGAACTTCAATGTTGGGCCAAACATATTGCTCTTGAGGGAGTGGGAGAACTTCTTATTAGAGTCCCATACATTAGCCTTTTCTTAAGTAATATTTTCTTCGACTAAAATTATATAAATCATTTCAAATAGCAATGTCACAAAGGAGACAATTAAAAAATTACAAAATAAAAATTCAATTGATAATTAACAATGCATTTATTCGTATAGAACTTTAGAATTCTAAAAATTGAAAAAGTGCAATGTTTTGATTTTAAAATTTGTTGCTAATTTCATTGCATTTGAATGAAGAGAAAAACATAATATTTGAATATGTAAATTCAACAAAAATACAAGTAATGGACTCAATTGTATAAAATAAACTTTTGTGGATAAATTTTATAAATAGTAATTGCAAGTTTCAATTTTAGGTCAACTATATTGCTCTTGAGGGCTGTGGGGAAACTTCTTATTAGAATCCATTTGATTTGCTTTTATATATATATATATATATATATATATATATATATAATATGTTTGTAGACAAAAAGTATATAAATTATTTCAAATTGCATTGTGGCAATGGAGACAATTAAAAAAATTACAAAATTTAAATTCAACTAATTATTAACATTGGATTTATCCCTATAGCACTTTAAAATCCTAAAAGTTGAGAAAATGCAAGGTTTTGATTATTAAATTTATTATTAATACCATTGCATTTTGAATGGTGAGTAAAATATAATATTTGAAAATCTTAATTGAACAACAATACAAGTAATAAACTCAATTATATAAAATATACTTTTGTGAATGAATATTATAAATAGTAATCGCAAACCTCAATCTTAGGTTAACCATATTGCTCTTGAGGGGAGTGGGGAAACTTCTTCTTAGAGTACATTGCATTTACTTTTTCTTAACTAATATGTTAGTAGACAAAAATTATAAAAATTATCTCAAATTGGTTTGTGGCAAAGGAGACAATTAAAAAAATTATAAAATTTAAATTCAACTAATTATTAACAATGGATTTATCCCTTTAAAACTTGAAAATTCTAAAAGTTGAAAACACAATATTTTAATTATTAAATTTATTATTAATGCCCTTACATTTTGAATGGTGAGTAAAACATAATGTTTGACTATGTTAATTCAACAGAAATACAAGTAAATTTGAAGGAGACAATTAAAAAAATTACAAAATTTAAATTTAACTAATTATTAATAATGGATTTATCACTTTAAAACTTTAAAATTCTAAAAGTTGAAAAAATGCAATATTTTGATTGTTAAATTTATTATTAATGCCCTTACATTTTGAATGGTGAGTAAAACATAATATTTGAATATGTTAATTGAACAACAATACAAGTAATGGACTCAATTGTATAAAATATACTTTCGTGGATGAATATTATAAATAGCAATCCCAAGTTTCAATATTGGGTCAAGCATATTACTCTTGAAGAGAGTGGGGAAAATTCTTATTAGAGTCTCGTACATTACCATTTTCTAAAGTAATAATTTTTTAGACCAAAATTATATAAATCATTTCAAATAGCAATGTCACAAAGGAGACAATTAAAAAATTACAAAAATTAAAATTTAACTGATAATTAACAATGCATTTTTTTTCTATAGGACTTTAGAATTCTAAAAATTGAAAAAGTGTAATGTTTTGATATTTAAATTTATTGCTAATACCATTGCATTTCAATGGTGAGAAAAACATAATATTTGAAAGTCTTAATTGAACAAAAATACAAGTAATGGACTCAATTGTATAAAATACACTTTTGTGGATAAATATTATAAGTTGTAATCGCAAGTTTCAATCTGATTTTTAAATTTATTACTAATACCATTGCATTTCATTGGTGAGTAAAATATAATATTTGAAAATCTTAATTGAACAAAAATACATGTAATGGACTCAATTGTATAAAATACACTTTTGTACATGAATATTATAAATAGTAATCACAAACTTCAATCGTGGGTCAACTATATTGCTTTGGAGGGGAGTGGGGAAACTTCTTCTTAGAGTCCATTTCACTTACTTTTTCTTAAGTAATATGTTGGCAGACAAAAATTATAAAAAATATTTCAAATTGCTTTGTGGCAAAGGAGACAATTAGAAAAATTATAAAATATAAATTCAACTAATTATTAATAATAAATTTATCCCTTTAAGACTTTAAACTTTTAAAAGTTGAAAAAATGCAATATTTTGATTATTAAATATGTTGTTAATGCCCTTGTATTTTGAATGGTGAGTAAAATATAATAGTTGAATATTTTTATCCAACAAAAATACAAGTAATTGACTCAATTGTATAAAATACACTTTTGTGGATGAATATTATAAGTTGTAATCGCAAGCTTCAATCTGATTTTTAAATTTATTACTAATGTCATTGCATTTCAATGGTGAGTAAAATATAATATTTGAAAATTTTAATTGAACAAAAATACATGTAATGGACTCAATTGTTTAAAATACACTTTTGTGCATGAATATTATAAATAGTAATCACAAGCTTCAATATTGGGTCAACTATATTGCTTTGGAGGGGAGTGGGGAAACTTCTTCTTAGAGTCCATTACATTTACTTTTTCTTAAGTAATATGTTGGTAGACAAAAATTATAAAAATTATTTCAAATTGCTTTGTGGCAAAGGAGACAATTAAAAAAAATTGTAAAATATAAATTCAATTGATTATTAACAATGGATTTATCCCTTTAAAACTTTAAAATTTTAAAAGTTGGAAAAATGCAATATTTTGATTATTAAATTTATTGTTAATGCCCTTACATTTTGAATAGTCAGTAAAATTTAATAGTTGAATATCTTAATTCAACAAAAATACAAGTAATTGACTCAATTGTATAAAATATACTTTTGTAGATGAATATTATAAATAGTAATCGCAAGTTTCAATCTTGGGTCAACCATATTGCTCTTGAGGGGAGTGGGGAAACTTTTTATTAAAGTCCATTGTATTTGCTTTTTCTTAAGTAATATGTTGGTAGACAAAAGTTATATAAATTATTTCGAATTGAATTGTGGCAAAGGAGATAATTAAAAAAATTACATAATTTAAATTCAACTGATAATTAATAATGCATTTATTCCTAAAGGACTTTAGAATTCTAAAAATTGAAAAAGTGCAATGTTTTGATTTTTAAATTTATTACTAATGTCATTGCATTTCAATGGTGAGAAAAACATAATATTTGAAAGTCTTAATTGAACAAAAATACAAAGTAATGGACTTAATTATATAAAACATACTTTTGTGGATGAATATTATAAGTAGTAATTGCAAGCTTCAATCTTGGGTTAACCATATTGCTCTTGAGGGGTGTGGGGAAACTTCTTATTAGAGTCTATTTTATTTGTTTTTTCTTAAATAATATGTTAGTAAACAAAAATTATATAAATTATTTCAAATTGTATTATGGCAAAAAAGACAATTAAAAAAACTATAAAATTTAAATTCAACTGATTATTAATAATGGACTTATCACTAAAGGATTTTAAAATACTAAAAATTGAGAAAATGCAATATTTTGATTATTAAATTTATTGTTAATATCATTGCATTTTGAATAGTGAGTAAAATATAATATTTGAAAATCTTAATCGAACAAAAATACATATAATGGAATCCATTGTATAAAATACACTTTTGTAGATGAATATTATAAATAGTAATAGTAAGTTTCAATCTTGGGTCAACCATATTGCTTTGGAGGGGAGTGAGAAAACCTCTTCTTAGAGTCCATTGTATTTGCTTTTTCTTAAGTAATATGTTGGTAGATAAAATATATAAAAATTATCTCAAATTGTTTTGTGGCAAAGTAGACAATTAAAAAAATTACAAAATTTAAATTTAACTAATTATTAATGATGAATTTTTCCCTTTAAAACTTTTAAATTCTAAAAGTTGAAAAAGGTAATGTTTTGATTATTAAATTTATTGTTAATACCCTTGTATTTTGAATGGTGAGTAAAATATAATATTTGAATATGTTAATTGAACAAAAATACAAGTAATAGACTCAATTGTATAAAATACATTTTAGTGAACAAATATTATAAATAGCAATCCCAAGAACCACTGCTCCTTATCTTCTTCGTCTTTCTTATTTTCCACTTAATTTTTAATTTCTAGCTTCTATTCCTTCTTGCCTATGTAGAATCACAATTATTAACTAATTTTATAAGTTTGTTGGTTTCTTATGATGTGATACATCTTTGTTAGATGATTATGATTTTTACTTAAAAGGGTTCTACATGCTTATTAATGTTGGATAGATTTGTTTCCGCTATGTCTATGAATGAATTTAAAGATATTTTTATCACAATTGTTTGGTGATGTTGCACTATTACAAGACCATGGTCATTGCTAATGCTTGTGATTCTAGAGCTTTCTTGGGAAAATAAGGGAGAATAATTTGCACCTCAAAAAACTAAAAGTTGAGAGACTATGAGTTTTAGCCACTTCTATATGTTCATGAATTGCCTTGGAATATTAATAGGTCCCTTGAGTCATGAGTTGAACTTTATTTCTCTTCTTCACTTTCTCCCTTTTTTATAATAAAGGTTATGTACCTTGATTGTTTGCAATGCTTTCATAGTTAGTTCGTTTCACTGGGTCATGGTGTTCATCGAGTTTTAAGATAGTTGGGAGTTTGATGAACGACTGATCTAACGGCAATGTAATTGCTTTTTTGTCTTGTTGGATTAGTCAAATTGATTGTTCTCTTGCATTATTACTTTGGTATGCTATGCTCATTACTTTACTTTTTTCATGCATATCTAATTTTCCTTTAAACAAATTTCTCAATTCAAGAGCATCCGCACTTTGCATGAGTAAAGAACTTATACTATAAAATTGATGACATGTCTATGCTTTAAACTGTGTATAATGTTACTAAAGATAGATGATAATTGTTGCACATAGAAAAAGAGAGTTGAGTCCAATGATGCAATAAATTTGAATAAATTGATGGGATAATATTGAATAGAGAAGTATATTTATTGAAGGTAAGTCTTAGTTCACGAATTTTGTTGTGGTAAATCGAATGGCTTGCTTGAGGCTTCAGTGAAGTGTATGAACCAGAAAATGTTAAGAAGCAATAAAAGGGATCAAAATCATACATTTTATTTTTCTATACGTCCAAGAGATTCATATTCTTTTCACATTTTAGTTTTAGTCAATTTCTTTTTTAGTAAATATCTGCATCTAGACAAGGAACAATTGGGATGTGAGGCTCATGCAACACCACACCACATCTTGCCTTTGCACGGGGAACAACTGCTACTTTCAGATGAAATTGTTGACTTAATCCTTTGAGAAGGCGGAGAGAAGTACCACCATTTGATTTGAGAGTTTGTCCAAAGTTTATGGATAGAAATCTTTGTTATAATTTTTTGAAATTTAATTCTTCTGTCAAAAATTATAAAAGGTGCAATAATGACGATAAAACAAACAAATACTTTACCATCATATGCAACAAGTTATCAAAAAATACACCGAAGTCTTGTTGCAGGTTATGTTATTTTTATTGCCCATTTTGTGATTTATTTTTTTGAAGAAGAAATTAAATTTCAAAAAATTGATTTTTGTTGTCTACTAAGAAGTCTATTGAGTCATAACATATACAATGAGGATAATCTTCCAATTTCCATAAACTCCATACCTTCCTTTCAGGATTAGATTTCAAAATTAATATAAAATAAATATTTAAAATTTTAACTATTAGAATGTATTTTTTTTAATTGAATGAACATTATATTGAAGTTAGCATGACCTTAATCCGTCTCAAAGGCAAGAAGCCTGCCTATGTATTTATGTTTGAGAGATTCTCGGAAAATTTTGGAGGTGGGTCACAATTTCTTATAACCATGGTGTAGTACATGTTAAAGTTAGTATACGGTCAAACAATTTTTTGTTGACCTTTGGACTAAGTTGCCTTTAAACTAACTTTATAGACCTTTTTTTGGCAATAATGCGAACGATGACTTTACTAGGGATGCCAGTGTCAATATATTAAGAATTGTAGGATGTGAAGGTAGCAAGAGATGTTGCTTTAGAGGTGCTCCCCCTTCCCCAAGGTCCTGGCCGGTGCGGATTGGCTTGTAGTATAGATATAACTAATGCTTTTAACTGTGCTATAATTAGTCAAATCATACTATTTCTTCTCTATAACTAGTTTACAATTTAATGCCGAAAAATTTGTATAGTTTCAATTTTTGATGAATGATTAACACTTGACTATTAACAATATTTAGGAGTGACATGAAATAGGAGTATTGGGTTAAAGAATGAAACAATAAACCAACTAGACTTATCCTGATTGACTATATTAGTAAAGTTTTCACAAGAGATTAACAGTTCCAAACCCTTATTCTGATTGGTGGTAAGAAGCGTTCACTTAGGTCCTTTTGATCAATTCGTTTTTGTGCAATAATCCTTCAGTGGGGGAGCCAACCCAACCCCTCCTGTTTCAATTCTAACCATAATTGGGGATGGTGTGTTTCAGTTAAGATTCAATTTTTTTAAAGCAGAACCTTTAAAACAATAAGATAAGCATCAACAAAGTCTCAAAGCTTTTCAAATTTTTACAATTAATTCCTATACCTTTTAGCCATTCCAAATCAATCATATACCTTAAAGATTCGTTCCACTTACGAGCACATTTGGATGAAAATGTCATCAACCAGTTCACTAGCATATTTGACTTAATGGAAATGTGTTTTGAGAAAAAAATAAGAAAAATACAAAATACAAAACAAGATATATAATTGTAGTATTTTTAATGGTTGAAAGTCATTTTGTAATGAATTTTTTTCTGCTTGTGACAGTTCTATGTACTTCTGGAGCTATACTACCATTGGCAGTACTTTGTAACTTGCTTATCTATGTATGTATCGAAGAGACTTTTGCAAGTTGTTTAATGAACCTAATCTGTCATGTCTATTGCCAAGCAAAGTCAAGAAACAACTTATGATAGAAACTAAAAGTTTCCCATTAATGTAGTGATTCATTAGAAGAGCATCAAAATATCAATAAAGGCTGAATTTTATAGATTTGACAACACAAGATAGGAGTAAATGGCTCATTGCTTTTGTCACAAAAAGGGTATCACAAAAGACGTAACCATGCTTTAAAACCCTATGATATTCACTGCTTTTTACCTTTCTTATCCTTCTTTTCTTACTGTCGCCCTTTCTTTCCAATCTTAATCTTCATTTTCTTCTTTTGGGACACAATTTGACTCGGCCCGAAAATATTAGAGTTAGAAAACAAGTAAACAATGGCCAGTAAAAAACAACACATCAACATACCAAAAATTTTTGTGGTGTGATCACATTATAATTGCTAACAACAGGCATGTGACATTGGCTTGATGGTGGATCATCAATATTGTTTAGTTTCTTGTGTTTGCCCTAAAGGTGCATGAATATGTTACTTGACTTGGAAGGAATGACTCATTGGGTGATGCAATAGGTTGACTAGGTTTACTGTGCCAGATATGTCTTCAGCTGGTCGGCTGGTACCATCAACATCAATTTCTGTGTTGTTTTCATTAGTTTGGACCGTCTCCTTTTTTGGGTAAGTTCTCCTGTTGTGGACTTGGTTCTTGCAAACCTGACAAGTCATCTTCTGTCCAACTCTAGACATATTTATTTCTTATGCTCTATTTCCACTTGGCTTCCAAGTACCTATTCTTCTTTAATCTCCTCATTATATAAATTCTAATATCCTTAGGTATAAAAGTTAAGGACTTAGCCCTTGCAAAAACAATTTTTTCATTAAATGCTTTACAAAAATTATTGTCAACTAATGTACCCTTATTTTTTTTTTCACTTTATTTACACACTCTTGTGTGAGATTAATTTTATAAATTTAAATCATAAATTGTTATTTGTATGCAAAAAAGTAAATAAAGAACTTAATAAAATAAAAAAAAGAATGAAAAACAACACAAATAATAATTGAATTATTACTAATATTTAATATGTAATTAAGAATCTAATATATAATCTCATCTTTTAAAAGGGGAGTTGATGATCAATGCAACTCTCAAACTAAATTCAAAGTTAAAATTTTTCTTTTGGATACCAATCCATTATTGAACTACAAAGGGGGTTAACTCCTTATCAAAGGCTTTAAGCCAAGTAAAAATATATGCTCAATCCTATTTTCAAAGCCTAGTTGCCCAATCCAAGTATAAATCCTATGAGTCAAAAGTTCACATGATATTAAAATAATCCAACAAAAAAGTAATTAGAGATTGATGATTGAAATCAAGTTAGTTTTTCTTTAAAAAACCAATATTTATTAAAGTAAAGATAGGTTTGAAAAGAGTCCACATTCGAGAGGTAGGGAGAAAGTCAAACAAAAATAGCTAAAATAAACATAAAAAGAAAATGGGCTCATGACAAAGAGAGACAATTAGAATTTAAGAGGCTAAAAGAATCTTTAAGATAATGAGAATAAGTGTTAGCAATAAATATAACAAAACTCCTTTTTAGTGTCCAAAATAAATCACTAGAGTATTTAAGGTAAATTAGATACCATCAAATATTTAATAAACATGCACATGTATCAAATTAAGTGGATAAATTTCTCCCTTGAGTCAATAATGTTGGGAATTAAAGTACCTATAACCAAATTTTGAAGATCTATTTATTTTATCTGTATTTTTAAGAACCTAATTATATAAATAATCCCAAATGTGGCCCTCAATTATGACTAGATCAAATAAAATCAAGTATTAATGGTTCAACATCTAATCAATCTCATTGTTTCATTGATGAGCAATAAACTTGGCACAAGTAAATATAGTCAGTCAATTTAACATAGCAAGGCAGCAATTTCTTCATCAACAGAAAATATTAGCACATCCACATACACAACTACACACACAATCACTAAAAAATTGACAAGAGATCACTTATTTGGAGACAATAATATTCCTTGATCCATTTTTTCTTGTCCCATACATTGCCAAGAGCACCAAAAGAGGTAACTTATTTTTCTGTCTTATCCTTATTTTTATTATTTTGTTAAAATGTCAATATAAATGTAACATTAGTAAGAGAAACGGAAGAATACCTAAAAAAAAAAAAAAACTTGCCTTTTATTGTTGGAGAATCATTGGCGGTGGCCGCCACCAATCGAAATTTGCTATCAACACCATTTTTGGAATCTCCACGAGCCAATTTACTCACCCATGAAGACAACATAATGAAAAGAGGTTGGGAAACGTGCGAACTGACTATATTGCCGCATTGCTACCACTCTCACCGCTAGCCGACAACATTTTCACCTGAAATTACCATTGGCCAGTGCGTCTCATTTTGTTCATCCCAATGGTGACTCCACGCGCCCAAAGGAGCCCTAGATCTTTCCAATCAAAGGCTTAAAGGCGGATGCTTTCGTCAATTTTGTCCTCTGATTGGCTTCCTTCTGACCATCACTACAACACAAAACTGACATTAGAGAGCTCAGCATCCCACGATCAATCCGTTGACATAATCCTGCACTGATTGGAAACTAGTGGCATCCCACCACTAGTAGCTAACCACCTTTCTCCCACCACAATTGCTCAGACCAAAATCACTTGGAAAACACAGTTTTGAAGTTAGATCGGAGACTAGTGGCATTCCACGTTGCTTTTCCTTTAACTTTTTTCTATTTTTAAAAATTGTCATAGAGGTGTTTGTAGATTCAAAAATCTAAAAATTAGTGGACAAAAAGACTTGTTATAGAAATTGGGGGGGGGGGTTTGGCAATCAAAGGACAAGAAAAAAGAAAGGAAAAGCAACGTGGAAAAGAAAGGAAAAAGGAAAAGGGAAAAAAAAGGAAAAATAGGAAAATGGTGTGGAAAAGGAGAAAAAGAAAAGAAAAAGGAAAAAAGGAAAATGATGCGAGAAAGGAAAAAAAGGAAAGAAAAAAGAAAAAGAAAAATGGTGTGAACAAAGGGGAAAAAAAGAAATGGAAAAGGAAAAGAAAAGAAAGAAAAGAAGAAAATATGGAAACAAAATCAAAATAAATAAATAAATAAAAAGAATAGGTACACAAAATTCTTGATAATAACACTGTTTTTAGGTGTCCCAAACGAGCTCAAGATACAAAATAATGTAATTTCTATTCTAGTTTTTATCTTTTAAAGGCATAAATACTAAAAAGGGTTATTTGAGGTATTCCAAAAAAATGTTGATAGGAAAAATATGGAAATAGAAATGGGTGAATAGTGGTACCATTGCATGTGACAAATGCTTGAGTTAGTTGCAGCCTTTACCAAGTGTAACTAAGTTTTCAGGCCTTATAGAATCCTGATAACATAGACCAAATCATTAATAGTGTTCCAATCACACTAAAAATGATTGGTGATGACTCCAAAGTTAACATGCATGCATCATGACACTTTCTTGCTTCTGAGTTCACCAAGCCCTTCCCCTTGTTGGGAGGCCTGTTACAATATTAACTATGTCACATTTAAGGTTAGGGTTGAAGAATGCCTCACACCATTTCTCTTAATTAGTCTTCAACATATCATCATGAGTAGTAAGGTTCTCCTCCTTCAATTTAGCCATCCATACATTGAATTCAACCTCATTTTTGTCCTTAATTCATTGTCAAACTTATCTTTGTTGCTTTAAGCCCTTGTGTTTCTTCCTATAGTTAGCAAAAAGGTGTTTGCCACAACATCTTTGTTTTACTTTTAGAAGTACAATGCCAACTGCATTAAGTAATTGTTACAAACAAAACATTAACATCATGGCAATGGTAATTAACAACATAAAACAATATGTGTCTAATAAACAAATTAAAGCAAGCTATTATTATTACCTTTTGTTGATCTAAAATGATGGCCTAACCCTGTCCATCTTTGATGCCTAAATTAGCTTTCAAAAGTTTCAAAAACCAAGTCCAAGCATTTATGGACTCAATTATAATAACCCCCTATATAATAGAAAATATCTGATTGTTTGAATCCCTAGTAACTACTACCAATATTTCCCTTCTAATCACCCCTTTCTTTGTTGAGTTAGCTCCAACAATTTCTTTGCTTTCAATGTTCCTTACTTTCTAGAATTAGGCATTTTAATAGTCTTCAATGATTATATAGGTATCCAAAGTATGAACAAGGTGGATGTTTGTTGTCCTAACCACTCTTCCTATTCTTGATCCTAGTAAGGTAAATGAATAATTTATAATAAAGCTTTAGTGTGTTGTTGACTTATGAGTGTAATGCTTCTTCTTTTATAACACCTATTGGTACTGGTGGAGTAGGGTTGATCTGAAATAAAAAACCCATAACTATAGTTATAACCTTTCACTTAATGCTAAATTTGACAATCAAAGCATATAAGGCTACATTAATCTAGGATAAATGATAAAAGGAATAACTTTGTTTATAGACTTCACCTTTAACAAGCATAAGAGTTATTTTAAATTTTTTATCTTGACTAAATTGTCTTTAAAATATGGATAACCAATTTGTCATATAATGCTTAAACAAGGAGAATAAGCATATCACACAAGTCATGTGCTTAAATGATAAGATCATGACATATTAAAGAATATTGCTTTGAACTTTTATTCTACAAAAAGAATAGACATAAGTAATAAATAAGAGAATATTAAAGATTTAAGCCATAAAATTCCTTATTCTACCACCAGGTTCTTGTACACTTTTTTTTTTTCTTAAAGAATAAGTGGCAATTCATTCAAGTCCACAAATGATTTACATCATGATTAATAAGATATTCATAGCCAAAATACTATTTTCTTGCCATATGGTCTCTTCCACACAAGATAAAGCATGTTGAGCAATAGTATAAGCAACAACATTCAACTCCTAACAAATATAGTTGATCTTTAAAAAAGAAAAACTAAGCGTAATGGTGCCCCATAATTTGACCAACTAAAGGGACCTCTACTGAAGGATTTAAGATGACCTTAATTGCAAGTAGATAATCTAACTCCACAAAAATAATAGATAAGGATATGTCTTGAGCTCTTTGGGTTGCTAAACTTATTGCCAATAGTTCTAAAATTTTTGGATCAAAAGAACTTGGAAGATTCTTGGTGGACATAAAAATAGGAATGCTAGATCTATCGAGGAAAATCAAACCAATACCCCCCTATATTGCCATGATAAGAGACATCAATATTAATTTTAGTGTATTGTCGATCAAGTGGTTCCCAAGTTTTAGGTTTGTTGTTTATATAAGAGGGTTGAACTATTAGAGTCCATATTGCATTAAGGACAAATTAAATTTTGCACCCTTACTTACTTGACTTTACAAAAACTTTTGACATTGAGTATGATGCTTCAGGTGTTAGCGTTGGAGCTATTTTGATGCAGGAAAGGTATCCAATTGCCTAATTTAGTGAAAAGCTAAATGGAGCAAGGCTTAATAATCCTACTTATGATAATGTATGCATTGGTACAGGTTTTAGAGACATGGCAACATTACCTTTAGCCTAAGGAGTTTGTCATCCATATTGACCATGAATCTTGAAGCACTTGAAGGGACAAGGAGAGTCGAACAAAAGGCATTCCAAGTGGATTGAATTCATTGAGACCTTTCCCTACATCATCAAATATAAACAAGGTAGGAAAAATGTGGTAGTTGATGCATTATCTCATAAGTATGTTGTTGTCTCTACACTTACTACAAAATTATTAGAATTTGAATATATTAAAGATTTATATGTTGAAGATCCTAACTTGTTAATGTGTATAGAGCATGTGAGAAGTCAACCTTTGAGAAGTTTTATAGGCATGAGGGTTTTTATTTAAGGAAAATTGTTTATGCATGCCTATGAGTTTTTTGAGGGATTTTATTGTAAGAGAAGCTCATAGGGATGGTCTAATGGGTCATTTTAGAGTTAAGAAAACCCTAGATTTCCTAACTGAACATTTCTTTTGGCTCCACATGAAACAAGATGTTGAAAAGGTATGTGAGAAATGCATAATATGCAAATAGGCTAAATCTAGAGTTTTACCTAATGACTTGTATACCCATTTACCCATATCTAGCCATTCCATGGTTGATTTATTAATAGACTTTGTACTAGGGTTACTGTAATAAAAAAGGGGTAAGGATTCTGTATTTATTATTGTTGATAGATTTTCAGTGCGACACACTTCATCCTATGCCATAAAACTGATGATGCAAGCAATGTGATTGACTTAATCTTTAGATAAGTAGTATGTTTGCACGACATGCCATGAAGCATTATTTCAAATCAGGATACAAAGTTCTTAAGCTACTTATGAAAGAATTTGTAGGGTGAGTTACGTACTAAGCTATTGTTTTCAACTACTTGTCATCCATAAACTGATGGGCAGACTAAGGTGGTTACATGAACTCTCTCTACTCTTTTGTGTGCCATTATCTGAATGAATTTGAAAATATGGGAAGATTATTTACCATATGTTGAGTTTGCATATAATATGAGTGTTCTTTTTTTTATTAGTTACTCTTCATTTTGAAATTGTATATGGTGTTAATCATTTGACTCCTTTGGATTTAGTGCCTATACCTATCAAGGAGTATGCTAACTTAGATGGTGAATGCAAGGCTGACATGGTGAAGAAATTGCATAAGGTGCAACAATATATTGAAAAACAAATTGAGAAATATGCATCCCATGTCAACAAAGGACAAAAGAAGATGGTGTTTGAACCTAATGATTAGGTTTGAGTGCATATGAGCAAGGAATAGTTCCTAACTTAAAGGTATTCAAAGCTACAGCCTAGAGGAGATGATCCATGTCAAGTAGTAGCATGAATTAATGACAACGACTATAAGTTAGACCTTCTTGGTGAGTATAATGTGAGTGAAACATTTAATATTTCTGATCTTTCTCCTTTTGATGTAGGTGATGATTTGAGGGCAAATCCTTTCAAGGAGAGAGGGAATGATGAGAACCTTGGAGATGATGCATGGAAAGCTTCAAAGGATGCAAGAGGTCTATTGCACATTCCATAAGGCCCAATAACACAAGTTAAATCCAAAAGGATGAAAGAAACACTAAATAGGCTAATTGAGGACATTCAAGCCAACCAAGTTACAAATGGTGTGAACTCAAGGTTGAAAGAGAGTCAAGACCATATTAATATGATTGAAGTACTTAATGAGCCAAGACTAAGTAATAGTGTTTACTCCTAAATAAGAGTAATTCTAAATACATGTTTGTTAAGTGGAACTTTTTTGTATAAGAATTTATCCTGGATAGGAGTTTGTCTTAAATAAGAATTTGTCCTAAATAGGAATTTATATCTCTTAAGGATTGCTATCTTGGCCTGTTTATAAATAGGCACCTCCTTATAAACTTTATAAAATGAAACAATCTTAAGAGAAATTAAAAGCAAGGGTTTTCTCTTTTGGTTCTTTTGAGAACTAAATAACTTATCAAGAAGTATTTCTTCTTGTGGCATTTAACTTGATTTATCACTCCTAATTCCTATCTTTTTTAGAGTATGACATCCATATCCTTCTTAAATACCTTAAGTTCATGTTCCTGTAAGTGTTGGGTTATTAAAGTGTGATATAACTTTCTTGGATATTCTTTAATTCCTTGTGTGTGTTAGGTCCCTAAGCCACATCTTTTTGGGGTTTTTTGCATCATAAGAAGAGGTACTTCTTAATAAGTTCTTTAGTTCTCAAAAGAACTAAAGGAGAAAACCCTTGCTTTTTATTTCTCTTAAAATTGTCTAATTTTTTAGAGCTTACAAGGAGGTGTCTATTTATAGGCTAAGATAACAATTCTAAAGAGACATAAATTCCTATTTAGGGCAAACTCTTATCTAAGACAAATTCTTATACTGAAAATTTCTACTTTTATAACAATTACTCATTTTGGAGAAACTCATATTTAAAAGTAAATGCTATTATTTAGCCCTAACCTATTAAGTACTCTAATCATATCAATAAAGCCTTGACTCTCTTTCAAGCTTGAATTTTCACCATTTGTAACTTTGTTGGCTTGAATGTCCTCAATCAGCCCATTTATTGCTTCTTTAATCTTTTTTGCTCTAACTTGTGTTAGTGGACCTTTTGGAATGTGCAATGGACTTCTTGCATTCTTTAAAGCCTTCCATGCATCATCTCCAAGCTTTTCATCACCCTCTGGTACGTCTTACTCTAATTAGGTTTCCAACATTAAGTGGAACCCAAATCTTGTTCAAATCATGTAAAACCCTTCTTTTTGAGTTGCCTTTCAATCATGTGTACCATGTCCTCTAACTCCACATAATGTTGCAATTCAACTACATTGGCAATGTACCTATTCAACCCTTACAAGAATCAAGCCATGATTGCTTCTCTAGTCTCTTCCATTAGCTCGAATCATGGCAATCTCCATCTTTTTATGGTAGTATTCCTTCACACTTTTGGTGCCTTGAGCGAACCCTTGTAGCCTTTGGTATAAACCCCTATATAGTGATTAGGAATGAACCTCCTCCTTATGATAGCCTTCATCTCCTCCCATATATTAATAAGCCTTTCATGATTCCTTCCCTTAGTCAAAAACAAGTTTATTCCACTAAATAACAACATAATTAGTCCACTTAGTAACAACTAATGATTATTTCTATTTTTAGGGTTTTAAAGTTGTTATGTCAACTTATAAATAGGCTTGATTTATTGTTAAAGGGTAAATGATTATGTGAATTGAAAAGTGAGAATTTTCTCCTTTAATTCTTTTAAGAAGTAATGAACTTATCAAGAACTAACTCTTCTTGTGACATTCAAGTTGACTTATCACTCTTAAGAATTTACATGATTGAAGTTGGATTTAGCTTTCTTGGCTTCTTATTTGATTCCTTGTGTGTATTGGGTCCTTAAGCCACATCTTTTAGGGTTCACATTAGTTGAAAGCTTAATTTACCTACCATAAAGCATCCTAAGCCATATAAACTTCTATGGTTGAATGAATGTGGTGAAGTTAAGATAAATAAGTTGGTGTTAGTATTCTTTACTATTGGGAGATATACTAATGAGGCCTTATGTGATGTTGTATCCATGTAAGCTGGGCATATTTTATGGGAAAAATCATGGAAATATGATTGCAATGTAATGCATGATGGGTTTAAGAATAGGTATTCTTTTGTAATAAATGATAAACTTATTATTTTTATACCTTTGACACCCCTACAAGTTTATGAAGATTGACAAAGAGAGTGAGAGGAAAAATAAATTGAGGCTGAGAGGAGAGAGGAGGGAAAGAAAGAAGATGAAGGAATGAAAAGGGAAAGAGAGAAGAATTGAGGGTTTGTATGCAAAAGAGAATGATGTTAAGAGAGATTTTTATTCAAAATAGCCTATGATTGTATTTTTGTACAAAGAGGCTCATTTTAGTACTAACGAGCTTAACTCCTCTTTATTTAGTGTTGTTTTTACTTTTTTGCACGAATTTGGTGATGTTTTTCCTGAAGAACTAAGCTATTTGCCACCTTTGAGGAGAATAGAACATCAAATTGAATTTATCCTTGGTATAACAATTCCAAACTGAATGGCCTGCAAAAGTAATCTAATTAGACAAAGGAGCTTTAAAAGCAAATTGAGGAGTGTATGAAAAAAAGATAAATGAGGGAGAATAGAAGTCCATGTGTAAGTTTAGTATTGCTTGTCCCTAAAAAGGATGAGACTTGGAAGATATGTGTTGATTGTAGAGCAGTCAACAAAATCACTATAAAATATAATCATCTCATTCCTAGATTAGGTGACTTGTTAGATGAATTGCATGGTTCATGTGTTTTTTTTTTTTAAATTGATTTGAAAAGTGGATATAACCAAATTAGAATGAGAGAGGGAGATGAGTGGAAAACAACTTTTAAAACTAAGTAGGGTTAGTATGAATGACTTGTTTTGTCATTTGGTCTCATAAATGTACTAAGTACTTTTATAAGATTCATGAATCATGTTTTAGGTGCATTCATTGTAAATTTGTGACTATGTATTTTGATGATATTTTGGTCTACAACAAAAATTTAGATGAGCATCTTAATCATTTATATTATATTCTAACTATTTTACGTTTTAAGATATTATATGTTAATCTTAACAAATGTTCCCTTTGCATTGATTAGATCTTTTATTTTATTTTATTTTTTGACTATGTTGTAAGTGCTAGAGGTATTGAAGTTGATGAGGAAAAGGTCAAGGCAATTTGTGATTGGCCTAAACCTTAGTATGTTAGTGATATGTGCAATTTTCTTGGTTTATCTAGTTTTTATAGATGTTTTGTTAAGGACTTTACCACCACTAATTGAGGTTATTAAAAAGAAAGTGGGTTTTATGAGGGATATTGATCAAGACAAGATATTTAATTTGATTATAAAATAAATTAAGTTTTGCACCCTTACTTGTGTTAGCTAACTTTGCTAAAACATTTGAGATTGAGTATGATGCTTTAGGATCACCATGGAGTTATTTCAATGTGAGAAATGTGAAAATTGACTACTTTAATGAAAAGCTAAGTGGAGCAGCCTTAATTATCCTACTTATGATAAGGAGATGTATGCATTGGTACGGGTTTTGAAGTATGACAACATTACTTTTGGCCTTAAGAGTCATCCATACTAACTATAAATCCTTGAAGCACTTGAAAGGACAAGGAAAGCTGAAGAGAGACATGCTAAATGGGTTAAATTCATAGAGTCCTTACATCATCAAATATAAACAAAGTAAAAAGAATGTGGTAGCCAATGTATTATCGCATAGGTATGCCCTTATCTCTACACTTAATGTAAAATTGTTTGGATTTGAATTATTAAAGATTTATATGTGAAAGATCCTAACATTGCTAATGTGTATGGGGTATATGAGAAGTTGGTTTCTAGGGAATTTTATAGGGATAAGGGTTTCTTATTTAGTAAAAATTGTTTATGTGTGCCTATAAGTTCCTTAATAGTGTTGATTGTGAGAGAAGCACATGGGGTTGGTCCAAGGGGTCATTTCAAAGTTAGGAAAATCTTAGGTTTTTTAGCTGAGTATTTCTTTAGGCCACACATGAAAAAGATGTTAAAAGGGTGCATAAGAAGTGCATAACATGTGAACATGCTAAATTTAGAGCTTTACCTTATGGCATGTACACTATTTAACCCATAAATATTAAACCTTGGGTTGATTTATCTATAAACCTTGTGCTAGGGTTGTTATAGTCAAAAAATGGTAAGGATTGTTGTTGATAGGTTTTCAAAAATGACCCACTCCATCCCATCCCATAAAATTGAGGATGCAAACAACTTGGCTAAATTGTTCTTTAAAGAGGTAGTAGTATGCTTGCAAGACATGCCTCAAAGCATTGTTCTTTAGAGATTGGGATAAATAGTTCTTGGGCTACTTCTAGAAAACTTTGTGGGGTTTTGTTAGGTTACTAAACTAGTGTTTTCAATTACTTACCATCCATAAACAGTGGATAAGAAGAGGTACCTAATTAAACTATTTCTCCTTTGTTGTATGCTATTATTCAAATGAATTTGAAAATGTTGGAAGATTATTTGCCACATGTAGAGGTTCCATATAATAAGAATGTTCGTTTTGCTATTAATTACTCTTTATTTGAAATTGTATATAGTTGTAATCCTTTGACTCCATTGGATTTAATGCCTTTACTTGTTAATGAGTATGCTAGCTTTAATGGTGAATGCAAGGTTGTAATGGTGAAGAAGTTGCATAAGAAGAGTGTAGCAATAAATTTCAAAATGAATTAAGCAAGATGTATCCCATATCAATAAAGGGTGGAAGAAAAAGGTGGGATTTAACTTAGTGATTGGGTTTGAGTGCATTTGCACAAAAGAAAGGTTCCTAGTTTCAGAGGCATTTCAAAACTGCAATTTAGAAAGATGGCCCATTTCAAGTAGTGGCACAAAGTAATGACCATGCTTATAAGTTGGTCCTTTCTAATGAGTGCAATATAAGTACAATATTTATTATTTTTGATCTTTCTCCTTTTGTTGTAGGTGATGATTTGAGGACAAATCCTTCTAAGATAAGGGAATGATGAAATCGATGGAGTNCTCCTTTATGTATGCTATTATTCAAATGAATTTGAAAATGTTGGAAGATTATTTGCCACATGTAGAGGTTCCATATAATAAGAATGTTCATTTTGCTATTAATTACTCTTTATTTGAAATTGTATATAGTTGTAATCCTTTGACTCCATGGATTTAATGCCTTTACTTGTTAATGAGGTATGCTAGCTTCAATGATGAATGCAAGGTTGTAATGGTGAAGAAGTTGCATAAGAAGATGTAGAAATAAATTGCAAAATGAATTAAGCAAGATGCATCCCATATCAATAAAAGGTGGAAAAAAAGGTGGGATTTGAACTTAGTGATTGGGTTTGAGTGCATTTGCACAAAGAAAGGTTCCTAGTTCAGAGGCATTCAAAACTGCAATTTAGAAAAGATGGTCCATTTCAAGTAGTGGCACAAAATAATGACCATGCTTATAAGTTGGACCTTTTTAGTAAGTGCAATATAAGTACAATATTTATTATTTTTGATCTTTCTCCTTTTGTTGTAGGTGTTGATTTGAGGACAAATCTTTCTAAGATAAGGGGAATGATGAAAACGATGGAATAGTTAATGCATGGAGGGCTTTTAAGGATGCATTGAGCATTCATGAAGGGCTAATGAAACATTTAGGGCCAAAAAGTTGAAAGAAGAACTAAATGGTCTAATTAAGGACATTTTAGCCAACCAAGTTACAAATGACATGAATTTAAGTTTGAAAGAGGATCAAGGCTTTATTAATATGATTAGAGTGTTTAATGGGTAAGGGTTAAATAATGAAATCTACTCCTAAATAAGAGTTTGTTATAAAATAAGAGTTTACAATAAATAAGAGTGTTTTTATCTTTTAAGAGTATATCATTGCCTCTACTTTTAAGTGGGTTTTAAGGGTTATTGTTTTAGCTTGTAAATAGGTTTGATTTCATTGTTAAAAGGGCAAATGATAATGTGAATTAAAAGGTGAGAATTTTCTCCTTCAATTCTTTTAAGAATTAAAGAACTTGCCAAGAACTAACTCTTCTTATTGTGCTTAACCTAACTTATCACCTTTAAATTCCTTCTTTTCTACAACATTCATATCTTTCTTTATACATTAGGTTTATGTTTCTTTAAATATTAGGTCTAGGGTTTGCATGATTGAAATTTGATTTATCTTTCTTGGGTTCTTGTTTGATTCCCTATGCATGTTGGTTCTCTAAACCTTATCTTTTAGGGTTCACATCCCTTTATTTCATAGTAGCAAGGCTTCTCATTTCGTTAAATGGAGTCATCACCTATAATGATCATGAAATTAAATTGTGTCTACACCAAACATTAAATTCATGGTGACAAGCATGCCAATGCAATTTTAGTAGTTTAAGTCCCTTGAAGACTATCAAAAATTGGGCTCATTATATAAAGTAGATATTCTTACATGGTTTAAATGATCCATTTGCTAAAAGATGACACTATCATTTCGTTTCTTGCTAACAAGGCTTCTCCTTGTGTTGTTAGGAGTTATTCACACAAAATGCTTATGAAATTAAGTTTTGTGTCCACACCAAACATTATATTCATGGTAACCAGCATGTTATTTCAACTTTGTTAGTCTAAATCCAATGAAGTCCATCAAACATGGGAGTCATTAATCTTGATTATTTCTTGTTGTATGGTTTCAATGGTTGATTTGAAAGATACTCTGTCACTTCATTTCTTGCTAACAAAGTTACTACCTTTATTGTGAGGAGCTATTCATACAAAATGATGATGAAATTAAATTTTTTGTCTACATGAAAATGTTTATCATGGTAAGTGCATCCTTTCACCTTTGGTACTTGAAAGCCATTGAATTTCATCAAACATAAGAGTGATTGATCTTTACTAACTTTTCTTACAAGAATTGAATGGTTTAATTGCTTAAGAATGAGATTGCCACTTCATTTCTTGTTGGTAAGGCTTCTACTTCCATTTCAAGGACTCATTCACACAAAATGATCATAAAATTATCTTTTGTAACTACACCAAACATGATATTCATCTCAACAAGTATGTCAATACACCTTTGTTTGTCTAATCCATTGTAGTCCATCAACATGTCATTGGCCTTGATTAGTTTTTCATACAAAGATTGAATGGTTTATTTGCTAATAGATGAGGTCATCACTTTATTTCTTGCTCATAATTATTTTCTTTCCATTTCAAGGAGCTATTCACACAAAATGATGATGAAATTAAATATTGTGTCTATACAAAACATTATTTTCATAGCAAGAAGCATGTCCTTATGCTTTTGGTGCTTTGAATCGGTTAAATTCCATTAAACAAATGAGTCATTGATCTTTATTGGCATTTCTTAAAGGAGTTGAATGGTTCAATTCCTAAAGAATAAGATTGTCACTTCATTTCTTACTAATAAGACTCCTTGTTTAGTTACAAAGACTCATTCATACAAAATAATCATGGAATTAACTTTTGCTTGTACATCAAACTTTATTTTCATTGCGATGAGCACATTGAAATAGATTTGGTAGTCCGAATCTATGGAATTCTATTAAACAAATGAGTCACTAATCTTTATTAGCATTTCTTAAAGGAGTCGAATGTTTCAATTCATGAAAAATGAGACTGTCACTTAATTTCTTGCTAATAATGTGTGAATGACAACTTGCAACAGAAGGAGATGTCTTGTTAGCAAGAAATGAAGTTACAGGTTCATCCTTCAGGAATTAAAACTCCTTTATTTGATGGAATTAAATGGATTTATAGTTCCAAATTTGTAATGACATGGTTGTTGCAATGAATTTAATGTTTGGTGTAAAGATAAAAGTTAATTTCAAGATCATCTTATGTGAATAACTCATTGCAACAAAAGGAGAAGTATTGATGTAGCCAAAGGCTCAACAATTAAGTCAAAAATAAAAGAAAAGGGATCATAAAAGTCACCTATAGATATTCGAGCAGAAATTCCAGTTCTGCATGTCATCAGGAAAATGGTCATATCTCTCAATCGATAGGTTGGAATGGAGTGATTCTAATTGCAAACAAACAAGGACTTGTAGATCTACAATTTTCCTATTTTGAGTTTTTGCAGATAAGTGCTGCAGAGTTATCAATTTAGGGGAAGAAGTGAACAAAACAAAACAGGTCAGAATGTGAAAAACAAGAAGGGACTTTAATGGTTGCTCTTCTAGGCTTCCAATGAAGTTAGTGGGGCATCAATTCTTCTAGATTGATGGCTAGAACTCTTTAAGGATGCAGACTTTGAAAGGCTCTGACTCTTCAAGGATGGAGTGAAAACTCATCTAGGTTTTCATGGGCATGAACTCTTTAAACTTCAAATGAATGCCCAAGGCAATTTCATTCATCCAATCAAATCTGTTTTTTACATAATATTGATTACCTTTTAAAGCAAAATAGAAGATAATGAAAAGACTCAAATCAAGCCTAAGAACTAGGAGCTAATAAAGAAAGATTATTAAAACAGAATATTTTCAATGTTTCCCACAACTTAAGTCAAGTTTAGGAACTAAAAGCTAATAAAGAAAGATTATTAAAATAGAATATTTTCAATATACAGGAAATGACAACATTAACGGTGAGAATCTTATTGGTTATGGAAAGTCAATGATGAGAATCTTGTTGGTTATGGACTTGTCAAGAAGACTGATGAGCTTGAATGCAGGTTGATCTTCTTGGCTGAGTGAATGTTGTGGAACTTGCAATGAGGGCTTATTGGTGAGAAATGCAGTAATGTGGGCTGCATCATTCCCCTCTTCTCTAGAAGAATTTGTCCCTTAATTTGAATCATCATGACTAGAAGAATCACCCACATAAGGTGTTAAATGATGCACATTAAATACATCATGTATTTTCATATGAGAAATAATGTCATCCACCTTATCAATGGATTTTTCAGCAAAAGGAATTGGTGCAGGATCAAGAGCAGTCTTTGGTTGATGCCCATTACAATCATAAAAGGACTATATCGAGTAGTACGGTTCACCAAACAATTATAAGCAAATTCCCTAAGTAACAGTCATGTCTCCCAAGAGTGAGGGTTATCATCAATCAAAGTCCTCAATATATTGCCTAAAGACCTATTGACAACTTCAATTTGTCCATCCATCTGTGGGTGAAAGGTAGTACTATATTGCAATTTAGTACCAATATTCTTCCATAGTTGTCACCAAAAGTGACTAAGGAACTTTGCATCTCAATTAGAAGTAATAGTCTTAAGAATGCCATGCAATTTGTAGATTTCTTTGAACAATAAGTCAACAATTTGTGATACATCCATAGTTTTACACTAAGGAATGAAACGTGTCATCTTTGAAAACCTATCAACAACCACAAAGATTGAATCCATACCTTTAGCGTAACATCTAAGGGCAAAGTCCATAGAGACTTCTTCCTAAGGAGCTTGTGGTATCAACAAGGATAAATACAGACTAGGATTGGTAGCTTGCCCTTTTCCTACTTGGCAACATCGACACCTCATCACATGTTAATATACATCACGTTTTAAATGGGGCCAAAAACACTTGGCTGAAACAAGTTGCACAGTCTTGTCACACCCAAATTGTTTATTGTGGTGAATTTCATCAATCACCCTTTGTCGAAGAGAGCAATCTGGCAAACACAGATGATTTCCTTCGAAAATGAAGCCATTGTGTAAAGTAAAATCAGCAAGCTTCTTACTTACATGTTGGAAATAATCTTCAAAAAGTAAGGATAGTCTTGATACAACTCCTGAAAAGAATCAAATCCAAGAACAATAGAGCACATAGTACGTAGTAAGCTCTTCTTCTGACAGAGAGTATCAACAACCTGACATTGAACTCGCATTATGCTTGATAACAAATGAGAATTCTTGAATATATTCAGCCCATTTGGCACACCTAGAATTGAGTTTTTGTTGTGTTGAAATATACTTGAGAACTTTATGATCAGTGTACAAAATAAATTCCTGATGAATAAGATATTGCCTTCAATGCCCAAGCGTGTGAAATAGTGCACAAAATTCCAAATCATAAGTACTATAATGAAGTTTTGCACCATTCAATTTCTTACTAAAGAAGGCAATGGGTTGGCCTCCTTGGCTTAAAACTCCTTGGATGCCAATACCTTATGCATCACAATGCACCTCAAAAACAAAATCAAAATTAGGCAATGTGAGAACTGAGGTCGTGCTCAATTCTTCGTTGAGGTGTTCAAAGCTTTCTTGGGCTTCACTCATCCACTCAAAAACTTCTTTCTTCATGCAAGAGGGGAGTGGGGCTGCAATAGTGCTAAAATGCACAATGAACCGCTGATAAAAAGAAGTGAGACCATGGAAACTTTGAATTTCGTGCACGTTTGTTGCAGCTAGCCATTCTTTCATTAACTTGATCTTAGCATCGTTGACTGAAATTCCTTTTTTTGAAATATGAAATCCCAAAATAGGGTTCATGGCATCACAAAATAACATTTATTAGGGGCCACATATAAGCATTCTTGCCTTAGCCCTTGTAATAATTCTCAAAGATCCCGCTGGTGCTCATTAGTAGAATTGCTAAAAATCAGAACCATCAAAATAAACAGTAACAAACTTTTTCAAGAAATGGCTTCAAAACTTGAGTCATGAATCTCATGAATGTGGACAGCACATTAGACAATCCAAATGGCATGACTAGCCACTCAAATAGTCCATCTTTGGTTTTGAATACAATCTTCCATTCATCTTCATGCTTAATTCTGATTTGGCAATATCGACTCCTTAAATCCAGCTTTGAGAAAATAGTTGCACCAGAGAGTTGATCCAATAGATCATTAGGATGAGGAATTGAAATCTGGTTTTTGATTGTGATCTTATTGATCGCCTGATTGTTAACACACATTGTCGAAGTGCCATTTTTCTTAGGCACCAAGAGGGCTAGAATGGCACATGGATTGAGGCTCTCCCTTATGAAACCCTTAATCAAGAGTTCCATAACTTGTTGTAGCAATTGTTCATGTTCTATTGGAATCATTGGGTAATGAGCTATATTAGGTTGTGAAGCTCTGAGCATCAAATCAATTTGATGTCAAATGTCTCTCATAGGAGGAAGACCTGGTGGTAAGTCATCTAGAAAGACATTGTTAAATTCTTCCAAAAGAGGTTGCACTTGATGAGACTTAGAAGATACAACCATGCTAGTTTTGTTAAGCAAAATATATACAATACTAATCCCCTTCATGGCACCCTTCACATCTTTCATCATTAATAAAGCTAAAGATAAGGAATTCTCAACAAAAGGAGTCTTCAGAGGTTCCTTAGTAGTTCTTAGAGTAATCTTCTTTCCACCATACTTAAAAGAATACATATTATGATAGCCATCACGGATAGTCTTCCTATTAAATTGCTAAAATTGTCCAAGAATAATATGACTAGCAACCATAGGAAGAACATCACACCGTATTTTGTCAAAATCAATTAGAGCTGATAGAAAGATTGACAAGACATCATTTGAAAATAGTTACCTCAGTACCCTTCTTTAACCACAACATTTTGTAAGGTGTCGAGTGCACCTTCAACTCTAATTTTAGCTTACTTGCTACTACTTCAGAAATCACATTTTCACAGCAGCCAAAGTGAAAAATCAATTGACATACCTTCCTCAAAATAGTGCAGGCTGACTAAATAATATTGGTGTGCAACCACCTATCTTCAATTTCATCTTTGGGAGTGAGGAAAATGTTTCTGACCATGAGAGGTTTGCACAAAATTAGCATTTACAATTTGTTTATCTTCCATCATAACTTCATCATCTTTTGCCTCTTCTTTGTGTGAGGCCTCCTCTTCATCATTGAACTCATTATCCACTAAAAAAGCTTTGCCAGCTGGTCGATTTTTATTCAATTGACAATTACTAGCATGATGATTGATCTTCCCATAAGAATAACAATGCATACCAGCTGTACTTGGTTGCTTTGAAAGATTGGGTAAAGTAAGGAGCTTATTATTGGGTTGTGCCAAAATTTCAGCAGCTTTGACGGTGCTGGTGGTACTCCTCATTTCTCAGTTCAGCAAAGTAGAGGTTTGCGGCCTCCTAAAGCGAGAACGCTCCACTTTGAGTCCCCATTGATGTGCATCTCCCAAATCCCAAATGTCAAGGACTTCTAAGGCATCTTGGATATGAAGTTGAAGACCATTCAAATACTTGCTCACAAGCACCTCTTTTGGATCTTGAATATTGTTGCGAATCACTGATTCGTTGAACTCATTGGTGTATTGGTCTACCAATTGCGTACCTTGCCTTAGATTTTGGTACCTTTGGTAGAGGTCTCTCTTATATCCTTTAACAAGGAAATTCTTTCAAATCTTGTCCTCTATCTTTCACCATAAAGCAATTAGAGCCTTATCAATAGATTGGTGAGTTTTTTTCTCTTGTTGCCTCCAAGTAATGGCCTTGCCTCAGAATCTTATAGCAATGATAGCAACACAATGATCATCTAGGACTTTTCTACACTTAAAGACTTCAATTACAAGGGTCAGCCAATTAACAATTTCACCAATAGAATTGGTACCCGAAAATTCCAAAATGTCCCTCTTGATTTCCTTTTCCTAATCTAGTTCACAAAATTCTTGTGCACGATGATAAGCATTCCTCCTTCAAGGAAAAGACTAAACACTTTTTGAAGAAGAGGAATTGCCATTGAATTCTTCAGTTCTAAAATGGGACAGAGAGTTTTTTGCTTCAGCCCTTAGATGCTGAATTTCTTAGGCCAAGGCATTGATGTGTTCTTGCATGTGTTGTTGCAAATTCTCAGGAAGTGTATGCACTTCATTCAATGGAATGGTTCTACCACCTCAATGTCTAGCTTGTCATTGTCCTCTCCTCCAAAGCTCTAATACCAAATGATGTAGCCAAAGACTTAGTGATTAAGTCAAAAATAATTAAAAAAATGATCAGGAGAGTGACTTGTAGAAATTTGAGCAAAAATTGCAGTTCTGCATGTTGTCAAGAAATTAGCCATATCTCTCAATCGATAGGTCAGAGTGGAGTGATTCTAATTGCAAATGAACAAGGCCTTGTAGATCGAGAAATTTTGTGTTTTGGTTTCTGCATATAAGCACTACATAGTTATCAATTTAGGGGAAAAAGAGAACAAAACAATGAAGTTGCTCTTCTATGCTTACAATGAAGTTGGTGGGGCATCAATTCTTCTAGATTGATGGCTACAACTCTTCAAGGATGTAGACTTCAAAAAGCTCTGACTCTCCAATGACACAGTGAAAACTCTTTTAGATTTTCATGGGTACGAACTCTTCAAAGTTCAAAAGAATGCCTAAGGCAGTTTCATGTTGGTTATGGAAAGTCAATGATGAGAATCTTGTTAGTTATGGACTTGTCAAGAAGATTGATGAGCTTGAATGCAAACTGATCTTATTAGCTGAGCAAACAATGTGGAATTTGCCAATGGGGGCTTATTGGTGTGAGGCGCTGTGATGCAGGCTGCATTGTTAGCATGAAATGAAGTTACAGAATCATTGTTCAGCAATTGAAATATTCAAACCTAGTAAGAAAAGAAAATAAGATCAATGACACATTTATTTGTTAGAATTTAATGTATTCAGAGTGTCAAAGCTATAATGGCATGCCTGTCATAATAAATATAATGTCTGGTATAGAGATAAAAGTTAATTTCATGATTATTTTGGGTTAATGCTTACTCGAAGATAATTTGATTTTGGAATTAGAAAAATGTCTTTATCTTGCTTGAGATGATATGAAGATAAGGAAATCAGAATAGGACTATAATTGAAAATTTGTTATTCAAAGGATTAAAATAATCATTTTGGCTTAAAAGCTAAAGAAGCAAAACCTTCTATAAGGGAACTTAAACTCATTAAAAATCTGAGATTAAGAAATTAGAACAGGGGATTATAATCCTAAAAACTATGTCTAAAAAGGTCACATACCCTTCATACATACAAGATGCCTCTTTAAAAGAGGAACTACAATCTCTTCAATACATTCACCTTATTGATAGGGTTATTACCCATAAGTGGCATACAAAAATACATTTTCTCTACTATTATCTTAATTGACTCAAGCACAAATATGAATTGTATTAATAGAGGAATAATACCTTTGAAATACTTTTTAAAAGCTATAGAATTGTTAAATACTACTGATAAAAGTAAACTTATTCTAAAATACAAATTGTCATTAGCTGCCATTTGTAATAAGGGAATTTGTATTGAAATTCCTTTTGTTTTGGTTAAAAACCTATCTTAGGATATTATTCTAGGAAATTCCTTTTTACACATGCTATATCCTATAAAGGAGATTAGTAATTTGGGGATTTACTTTAAAATAAATGGAGAGCTTATTAGCTTTAAGTTTGTATTTACTCCCCAATATAGAAAGATAGATAAATTTTAAAAAACCATTAGAAGAAAAGAGAGATTTATTCAATCTTTATATTTTGAAATAAAAAATAAACATTTGTGTGAAAAAATTAACACTCTTGTTATACAAGCAAAAATACATGAAGCATAACAAAATTAGAAACATTAGCTTGTTCAAAAATTCCTACAATTTTTTGGAATAGAAAAAAAGCATGTAGTGGAATTACCTTACAAAGTGACTTTTAATGAAAGTTAAATTCCAACCAAAACCAAGCCATAGCTATGGGACCAAGCCATTTAGAAATATGCAAAAATGAGATAAATGATTTTTTTGGAAAAAAGTGCTTATTTGAAAAAGTACTAGCCTTTGGAGTTGTCCTACTTTTTATGTAGAAATTGTAGCAAAATTAGAAAGAGACATTCCATGTTTAGTAATTAATTACAAACCTTTAAATAAGACATTTAGATGTGTTAATTACCTTATACCTCGTAAAAAAAATTTGCTTAATAAGTTTTATGAAACCTAAGTATATTCAAAATGTGATATGAAGTTTGGTTATTAGCAAATCTAGATTCATAAGAAGAATAAGTATAAGATAGCATTTACAATTCCATTCAAATACTATGAGTGTAATATAATGTCATTTGAGTTAAAAAATGCACCCTCCGAATTTCAAAGAATTATGAATAAAATATTTAATACTTGTTTAACATTTCTAATTGTTTATATTGATGATGTATTTGCATTGGATAAAACTTAACATATCCTTTAATTTCAAAGCACATTGACTTTTTGTGTGTCATTGAAAATAACTATACCTAGCTCTAACCTTGTAACCCATATTAGATAAAAAAAAAAAGGACATCTAGGCCTAGAAGCTTGACTAGAAATTTCTAGTGATTTATTAACCATTGAAGTAGAAGTTAAAAGAAGGAAGATAAGTTTGTACTATGGTTTACTCATCTATTCCTTAGTTTTTCTTATACCTTCCAATTCAATAATTGGTACTAAAAAGGTAGAGTACTTGGGATTAATCTTTTCTTTTCCCTTTTGAAGGTTTAACCTCATGCTTCTTAATAGAGTAAATTAAATTTTGAAATCTCCATCTTTATATTCAATTACTTCTTCAAATTGTCAATTTACCTATTTAATAGGTTTAATAGCTTTTTCTAAGGTCTATTGATTAGGTAGCTTAACTTGATTCCAATTAATCATTCTGGGGATCATTACACTAGCTTTTGACCTATTAGTCAAAAATAATATTGTAGTTCTTTTGTTTGCATATTTAGAAGGAATTTCTTTAACTCCTAGAATAATAGAATTTATAACTTTATAATATATCATATAAATAAGGATTAAATTTTCTAAACCTGGCATCAAATCAAATCCCTTTTTCTTTATGTCTAGACATAAAGCATGTATTAAGTTTGGATTTGATAATGACGACATGATGTTTGGAAAGCAAGAAAGCTATCCATCCCTGAAGCTAGATTCGACTACTTCTAATAAGGAGTCATGAAATCTATTGTTTCTTTTATCCTTAACACAAATAATTGTCGAGTTATTTAAACCCAATCTAGTAGTCAATTTCAAATCTAACTAAACCATTCGTATATGAATGAACTTATATTTTTTTGTAAATAAGAACTAATAAGTTCTTGTGGTAATAAGAAAAAATGATTATAACCATGAATTTACGGTAAGGCTTCTTTGAAGGTTTTGATCACATTATTGGTTTTTGAAAAGAAACTACCCCATTTATAAACATGGGAAGAAGAAGAAGAAGAGAGAGTCAAATTCTATCAATAATTTTTATCTAAAGTTTAATTAATAATTACTTCCTTATTTCTACTCCTACTTAGGCTATTACTCCTAAAAAGCCAATTAAGTCTTAACCTATTCACACTTCATAGTATCATTGTCAATGAATTACATAATAACTCTTTAATGCCTAACCATGGCAAGCAACAAAGGCAATACGACTTAGGGTTTCAATTATGAAATAGATATGAGATTAAACTTTACTTACAATCAGACTCTAATACCATTCAATTTACTTCATCAAAAAGCATGAGGTTAAACCTCAAAAAGGGAAAAGAAAAGGTTAAAGCAAGGTACTCTACCTCTTTAGTACCAATTACTAAATTGGAAGATATAAAAAGAACTAAATAACTAGTGAGTTAACCATAATATAAAATTGACATCCCTCCTTTAACTTCTACTTTAGTGGTTAATGAAAATTAGGCTTTTAGTCCTAAATCTCCTTCTTTATTTGACATAGGATATCAAGATGAAGAAAAAACTTTCTATGTCCTTATAGTCATAAACAAGGTAAAAGAAAAGATAAAAGAGTTATTTTAGTCTCCTAAAAACACTTTAAAAAGGAAATAATTTTTTATAACTTTTAATCAAAATTGGCAAGAGTTATGGATTAGGTGTCAAAAAAAAAAAACATTGTTGAAATAAGAGCAGTTGATATTTTTACCTATTTAAAGAAGGTTTATAAGATTAAAAAGAAACCTTTCCCTAATTTTTCAACCTTAAAGGAATGTATGGTTCTTCAAAATACCTATTAAGAATACTGAAGTTCCTAACTTCACCCTAGGATCTACTAGTTTGTGATATTGAGAGAGGGGTGAATCAGTATCACCACAATTCGCAATTCGCAGGTAAGTGAACAATTTCAATCTCTTCTTAAAAGCGAACTCTTTATCAGATTCAACTAAGGTAGATCTATTGTTACCTACTAATCACAATAGTCTCCAAAGTCACCTTTTAGACACCTTGCCTAATAGACAATTCGAATGTTCTTGTTTAGGTCTTCGTTAGGTTATGGGTTGACTGATACTTTAGTTGCGTTCACAACTCAATTCAAAACACAGAACGTAAAGCAAATTAAGGACATATGAGATTTACGTGGTTCCGTCAACGTGATGTACATCCATGGTGGTAGGGGCTCTCCTTACCGAGACTATCCACTATACTTGAGAATTTCAGTTACAATGGATGTCTTAATCTTCTACTCCTTTCACTATTGCAATTACTAAGCAAGTACAATACAAAGAGTGTCACTTACTATGTCTACTCTTCTTCTAGCTTGTCTTGTCTCTGTTGAATTGAAAGGCTGCTCCACTGCTGCTTAGAAGTTCACCGCAACGCTCTTTAACCTCACTTGACGAAATCTGGAAATACGTTGAGTTCTTTCTGATGCTTCGCCGAATTCCTTCTCTAGGTTGTCTCACACAGCTCCTGCTTTCACCGTCTTATAGTCTCACCCGTCTCCTATTTCACGGTCTTACTGTTTCACGGCCTGTCCTCACGCTTCTAGTTTGTCACGCCATTGCATGTTCTGGTCTCACGTCATCTCCTGACATACACCCACACTTCTGGTCTGCTGTTTCACGTCTCTTGGCCTACCTCACGCTACTGGTTTTTCTGGTTCATGTCTTTCGGCCTGCCTCACGCTTCTGGTTTGCTGTCTTCTCTTCCGGGTGGTCTCATGGATACCAGGTCTGTTGTCTTCTCTTCTGAGTGGTCTCACAGATACTAGGTCTATTGTCTTCTCTTCCAGGTGGTCTCACGGATACTAGGTCTGCTGTCTTCTCTTCCGGGTGGTCTCACGGATACCAGGTCTGCTATCTTCTCTTCTGGTGGTCTATTTCTTATTTCTCCTCTTGCTGGTTGTGTGTTTCTGGTTTGCTTGCAGGAGGCGTTTCTGGTTTGCTTTTCTCTTCCTTTTGGCTGGTTGTTGTAGGGTTTCCGTTTATTCAATTGTGTTGGCCTTAACCAGTTTTGTCTTTCAAGCCCTTTATATATTCCATGAAATCCTAATAGGGCTTACGTGGCGAATTTACGTTCTTGCCCTTACGCGGTGGATTGAATTTTTTGCCCTTCCATGTGGCTTTACTTTCTTGCACACTTAACCCTAGTTGACAACAATTACAACCCATACAAGGCTGTGGGAACAACAATCTCTCCCTTTGTAATTGTTGGCAACACTTATAACAAAAGCCATTATGCAGCAGTCCTTCATAATCTTCTTAGAGTAATAATCCAGTAGCAGATGGATTACAACTCCCCCTTCCTTAACAGCTCCCTCTACACTGTTGCTTCTCTCCTCCTTTGCCAACCAATTACAAATCTAAAAAACTCGCAAAGTAGAGATGGAGGATTCACCTAATTTTCAAGCTTGAGGAGGCATTCGCACAGACAAACTCATTCTGTGCTTTTCAAACAGCTCTGTGGACAAAGATTTAGTTAGATCTTGTGTAGCCTCTTCAATAGATTTAGGTTCAACTTGTGAGAGTAAAGCAGTAGCTCCCACAATTCTTCTTCTTGTTGTAACTCTTGTTGATGGGTCACCTATGATCTGATTTTCTTAATGAGCACTGGTCCACATTTTCTTTGGCTTTCTTTCTTGCACAGTCTTAGTTACAAGAGGATCTCTTTCTTCATTAATCATATACAAATTTCCAGCTGTTCTCTTCACAGTTGCAACAGTATTGCCTTCTTTACTCTTTACCTGGCAACCTGTTTTTGTGAATATTACCTTATGGTCTTCATTGCATAGTTTGATGACAGATGCTAGATTATATATGAGTCCTTCAATGTGCAGAACATCTTTCAGCTTTCCTCTTCCAATGTTTATTGACCCTTGACCATTGATGTTGAGTGAATCATCATTGCCAAACTTGACTCTACCTTCTCTTGACTTGTTTAGCTTTGACAATTTACTCTTGTCTCCCGTTATGTGTGAAGTGCATCCACTGTCAAGGATCCACTGTTTATCCTTCTAGTCAGCTTTGAGTGCAATTTTAGCTATATTTGCCACCTCCCTTTTAGCTTTATATTCCTTCTTTTGAACTGGCTGGAAGATAGCTTTCTCCTTTTTCTCAGCTTTGACTACACCGCTTGTTTTGACAGTGCCATTGAGTGCATTCTCTTGCTCAGGGAGAAGTGTCATACATCTCTTGGAATTATGGCCATCCTGCCCGCAGCTTTCACACTATTCCAAATCTGCCAATACAGCAAACTTATTTTTTCAAACCGCTGGTTTGGTCTTCCACCAACACTCCTTGTTAGTATGTCCTTGCTTTTTACAGTATGTGCAAGAACTCATGATAGGTGTTCTCCTCTGAATTTTGTATTGTCTCCCCCTGTACACAACACTGTATCTTCTCAAGTTGGAGACATATACTGGCCTTCTCCACCAGCAGTTACTTGCCTTATGACCCCAAACTCCACAATAAAGACAGTGACCTTGAAACTGCCTCTTCTTGGGTCTAATCATAGCTTGTTTTCTTTTGTTCATTACTTGCTGTGTAGGCAAGGTGGATGGCTTCTTTGCTTGTGTGGCTTTCATTTCAGCCACCTTCTTTTCCTTCTTCTGTTCAGCCGTAGCCCTTTGCTGGCTGACCTTGTTTTCTTCATTTTTGTTTGCCACCCTAGGTTGCTTCTTCAAATCCTCTTTATTCTCAATTATCTTCTCCTGAGTCACAACCTTCTCTTTCAATTTCTGTGGCACATTCTTATTATCTTTAGGCAATACAGCCTTAGATTGCTGCACTTTCTCTTCATTCTTCTTTTCTCTTGCAAAACTTGTTTCTCCTATCATTTCAAGCTTCTGCACGTTCTCTTCACTCCTTTTGAGTTGTTGCTGAAGTCTTAGCAACTCTTTCTCCATTCCTTCAAATTTTGAAGTCCTTGAGCCAAGCTCCATTGTAAGGTCTTCACATATTTTGATCTGTTCTTCAAATCTTCTCTTCAAGTCAATATGTTCAGCCCTTATTTCATCCTTTTGACTTTCAGCTTCCTCAGACTTTGCTTCAACTTGTTTTATATGGGCCTCCAACCTTCTTATGGTTCTACCCCTTCTGATTATCTCCTTTGAAGCTGCTTCTAACTCAGCTTCAAGATCTGGTTCTTCTTCATCAACCTCCTCTTCCTCTTCAGAGGTTGAACTACCACCTTGAGCTGATGCCATAAAGGCATGCTCATCTGATGATTCTTCATCTTCCTCCTCATCAGCTTCTTTTATCTGACTCACATAACTCTTGAATGAGCCTCTCTTCTTCTTCTGTGGGTTGGCAGTCTTCTTGCTGGACTTTTTTGATTTGAATGATGGTCTTCTCCATTTTGAATTTGGCTCATCATCACCATCCTCATCTTCATCATCAAGTTTCACTTTGCACTGAGAAGCAAAGTGTCCAGTCTGCCCACACCGATAACATCTCAAGGACAACTGTCCTTTTCCCTTCTTAGACTCCTTTTTGAACTTCTTTGGGAAGTATGCCAACACTTCACCTTTACTTTCTTCCTTGTCATCATCATCATCTTCACTGGATGATTCTTCCTCTTCTTTTATCTTTAAGTGTTTCATAACTTTGAAAGCTGCCTCCTTTGATACCTTCGATGTTGAGGAGCTCTCCGTTGACTTTATTCTCATCTCATATGCAATGAGATTGCATTGGAGATCATGCAGAGACATAGAATTGAGATGTCTACTCTCCTCTATGGCTGCCACCTTTAAGGCAAACCTCTCAGGCAGAATTCTCAGAATTTTCTTCACAATAGACGAGTCTTCCCATGACTTCTAAGATCATTTACAGCATCAATAACCCTGGTGAAGAACTCTTGGACTGTCTCATTAGTCTGCATTCTGAGAGATTCATATCTCTCCTTGAAAACTTGAAGCTTGGCCTCCTTCATTCTGCCATCACCTTCATAGACTTTCTGCAATCTGTCCCATATCTCCTTGGCAGATTTGCAGTCCATAACTTTAGCATATTTAGCATCTGTCAATGCTGAAATCATGACGTTTAAGGCCTTCCCATTTATCTCAAACTGTCTTAATTCCTCTAGGGTTGGATCTTTACCTTCTTCTGGAGGCTCAAAACCCTCCTGTATTGATTTCACCATGTTCATGCCCATGGTTGCAAATACCACCTGCATTCTCGCTCTCCACATATGGTGGTTGGTTCCATTGAAGATTGGAACCTTCTTGTTGTAAGTAATGCTGGTGCTGGTACCAGCGTCCATTTCTTAGTATGCTGAACAAGTTAAAACTTCTGGAGCTCTTCAAACTAGTACACCAAGCTGTTAAGTTTTATCCTAGTGAACCTGTGCTCTGATACCAAAAGAAGTTCCCAACTTCACCCTAGGATCTACTAGTTTGTGATACTGAGAGGGGGGTGAATCAGTATCACCACAATTCACAATTCATAGGTAAGTGAACAACTTCAATCTCTTCTTAAAAGTGAACTCTTTATCAGATTCGACTAAGGTAGATCTATTGCTACCTACTAATTACAATAGTCCCCAAAGTCACCTTTCAGACACCTTGCCTAATAGACAATTCGGATATTCTTGTTTAGGTCTTCATTAGGTTATGGGTTGGCTGATACTTTAGTTGCGTTCATAACTCAATTCAAAACACAGAATGTAAAGCAAATTAAGGACTTATGAGATTTACACGGTTCAGTCAATGTGACGTACATCCACGGTGGTAGGGGCTCTCCCTTACCAAGACTCCCTTACCAAGACTATCCACTATACTTGAGAATTCCAGTTACAATGGATGTCTTAATCTTCTACTCCTTTCACTATTGCAATTACTAAGCAAGTACAATACAAAGAGTGTCACTTACTGTGTCTACCCTTCTTCTAGCTTGTTTGCCTCTGTTGAATTGAAAGGCTGCTCCACTGCCGCTTAGAAGTTCACCGCAATGCTCTTTAACCTCTCTTGAAGAAATCTGGAAATACGTTGAGTTCTTTCCGATGCTTCGCCGAATTCCTTCTCTAGGTTGTCTCACACAGCTCCTGCTTTCACTGTCTCACAGTCTCACCCATCTCCTATTTCACGGTCTTACTATTTCATGACCTATCCTCACGCTTTTGGTCTATCACGTCGTTGCAGGTTCTAGTCTTATGCCGTCTCCTGACATACACCCATGCTTCTGGTCTGCCGTTTCACGTCTCTTGGCCTACCTTACTCTACTGGTTTTTCTGGTTCACGTCTTTCGGCTTGCCTCATGCTTCTAGTCTGTTGTCTTCTTTTTCGGGTTGTCTCACGGATACCAGTTCTGTTGTCTTCTCTTCCGGGTGGTCTCACGGATACTAGGTCTACTATCTCACGGATACCAGGTCTACTGTCTTCTCTTTTGGGTGGTCTCACAAATACCAGGTTTGCTGTCTTCTCTTCCGGGTGGTCTCACGGATACTAGGTCTGCTATCTTCTCTTACGGGTGATATGTTTCTTATTTCTCCTCTTGCTGGTTGTGTGTTTCTGGTTTGCTTGCAGGAGGCGTTTCTAGTTTGCTTTTCTCTTCCTTTTGGCTGGTTGTTGTAGGGTTGCCGTTTATTCAATTGTGTTGGCCTTAACCAATTTTGTCTTCCAAGGCCTTTATATACTCTCTTCCATGAAACCCTAATAGGGCTTACGTGGCGGATTTACGTTCTTGCCCTTACGCAGTGGATTTACTTTTTTGCCCTTCCATGTGGCTTTACTTTCTTGCACACTTAACCTTAGTTGACAACAATTACAACTCATACAAGGCTGTGGGAACAACAAATACATTACAAAAAAGGGAAAGAGTATCCACGCTCCTACTGTAAATTTAAGTATTAAAATTAAGGATAGTGAGGTTATAACCTCTCCTTACAAGGCTGAAGCAACCATAAATGTTGCTATTTAGTAAGAAAATTTTACTAATCTTTATCTTCAGTTGGTTGGCAATTAACTAAGTTGTAGGGAAGAAAAATTTGAAGCAATTGCCTTAAAGAGGTATTATTGCCCAAGACCTTTGGTTAAATTAGAAGTAGAAAAAAGGGTTTTATTTAAGCCATTGTCTTTAAAAGACATAGATTACAACATGACTAGTAAAAATCTTGAGAAGAAAAAATTAGTAGATGAAATAATAAAAAGGATAAAAAACCTTAGGTTGAAAGAAAGTGATGCTTACTCATGTGGAAGTTCCTTGTCAAAATTCACGAGTTAAGAGATTAGGTAAAGAATTTTATGTTCCTTTAATAAACTTGATGTTAAAATAAAAAAATAGATAAAATTTCTTACCATTGGGCAAATATTTGTTTAAATGTTATGTTTTTAACATCTTTTGTAAGAAAGTCTTTCGCCACCTTACAATCAATTTTTATAAGAAATTTATAATTTAACATTTCAATTTCAAAATTTTTAATACATAATATTATAACTAATATTTCCTTTTTGATGGTATAGAAGTTAACTCTAACTCCTCACCATAATCCTAAGGTGAAGTAAATAAGTTGTTCTTTTGAATTAATCCTTAAGGATATCCTCATATCTTTTATCTAATGCATTGGTTTTGGTTATTTTAAAGGCATTAGTATGAGGAAGAATTAAGCATGCTAGTTATTTTCCTTTAACTTTACTCTTCTTGCCTTTGTATGTCATCTATCCATTCTAACAAATTTTTTTGAAACCTTTCAAATAATGTCTTAGTGTCTTAAGCTAAGTCTCTATAGAAATTTGAAATGTAATTTAGACTTCCTAAAAACCTTTGCAATTACTATTTATCTCTAATTTTATCAGGAAATTTAGAGGAAAATTCAATTACTTAGTCAATGGGAATTATAGCTCTATTTTCTATGAAATATCCAAAGAATCTAACCTTTATTTGAAATAACTTCATTTTCTTAGCATACGTTACTAAACCTATCTTTTCCATAACCTTTAGGAAAAGGTTTAAATGTTTTAAATGTTGTTCATTAATATTAGAAAATACTAGTACATCATTAATATAAACAATCATAAATGTTGAATAAATTATTAGATAAAGTTCATAATCTTTTGAAATTTAGAAGGTGTATTCTTTAATCCAAATGGCACTATATTTTATTTATAATGTCTAAATGGAACAGTAAATGATATCTTATACTTATCTTTTTCTTCAATTTAGATTTGCCGATAACCAGATTTCATATCACATTTTAGATATATCTAAGCTTCATAAAGCCTATTTAACAAATTCCTTTTATTAGGTATAGGATATGTAATTCATCTTAACACCTTATTTAAAGGCTTGTGTTTAATAACTAATGTTGGAACTCCTCTTTCTAGTTCTGCTACATGTTTTACATAATATATAAGAGAACTTAAAGGACCAACACTTTTTCTAATAAGCCCCTTTTTCGAAAGAACTTTTATTTCTTTTTAACCTAGATCTAAATGTCGTGGTCCCATAGCTATGGGTCAAGTTCTGGTTGGAATCTAACTTTCATTAAAAGTCACTTTGTACAATAATTCTACCACATGCCTTCTTCTTTTCCAAAAATTCATAAGAATTTCCAAACAGATGAATGTCTTTAATTTTTATTGTATTTCCTATATTTTTACTTGAATAAAAGGAGTATTAATTTTTTTCGTATAAGTATTTATTTTTTACTTTAGTATATAGAGATTGAATAAATTTCTCTTTTCTCTTAATGGTATTTTGAAGTATGTCTATCTTTTTATATTAAGGATGCCTATCTTTTTATATTAAGGGATAGATATAAATTTAAAATTAATAAACTTCCCATTTAGTTATGAGTAAATACCTTAACCACTAATCTTTTTTAAAGGATATAACATATGCAAAAAGGGATTTCCTAAAATAATACCTTGAGAAAGGTTCTTAACCAAAACAAAAGGAATTTCAATAGAAATTAACTTGTTACAAATAGTAGTTTGTGATAATTTATATTTTTTTAACAAGTTTACTTTTATCTACAGTGTTTAACATATTCATAGTTTTTGTAAAATATTTTGAACCAATTAAGAAATTTCATTGGATCATTTAGAACTTGAATCTCCCTTAATGTAGGGACCTTTGTCCTTGGCTAAGTCACTTATTTCACTAGCTAAAGATGCCTTTGGTTCAAAAACAAAAAAAGTAGATGTGATGTTCATAAGTGTGCACTAGATAAAACTTTAACATATCCTTTAATTGCAAAGCACATTGACTTTATGTGTGCTATTGAAAATAACTATGCCTAACTTTGACCTTACATCCCATATTAGATAAAAAATGAGATCTAGGCTTATAAGTCTGATTGGAAGTTTCTAGTGATTCATTAACCATCGAGGTAGAAGTTAAAGGAAGGAAGTCAACTTTGTATTATGGTTGACTCACTTATTCCCTAATTTTTCTTATACCTTCCAATTCAGTAATTGATATTAAAGAGATAGAGTATCTTCATTTAACCTTTTCTTTTCCCCTTTTGAGGAAAAGTAAATTGAATTTTGAAATTTTTATCTTTATATTTAATTATTTCTTCCAATTGTCAATTTACTTGTTTAACAGGTTCGACAACCTTTTCTAAGGCCCACTGATTAGGTAACTTAACCTAATCCCAAGTAATCATTTTAGGAACCATTACATTAGCTTTTGACCTCTTTTGAAGGAATTTCTTTAATCCTTGAAATAGTGGTATTCATAATGTTATAATGTATCCTATAAATAAGAATTCAATTTTCCAAAGCCAGCATCATATCAAATCCCTCTTTTATTATGTCTAAACATAAAGGATGCAGTTGGAACTAATAATGACAAGGTGAAGTTTAGAAAGCAAGAAAACCAAATAGGTCCATCACTTAAGCTAGATTCAACTACTCTTGATAAGGAGTCATGAAATCTATTATATCTTTTATTCTTGACAAAAATAGTTGCTAACTAATTTAAACCCAATCTAGTAGTTAGTTTTAAAGCTACTTGAACCATTCTTATATGAATGAACTTATATTTTTGTAAATGAGAACTAATAAGTTCTTGTGGTAATAAGAAAAAATCATTATAACCTAAGAAAGGGTAAATTTCTTCTACAATTTTGATCACATAATATGTTTTTGAAGAAAAACTTCCTTATTTATAAATATGGGAAGGAGTAGAAGAAGGGAGAGTCCATTATTGTAAATGATTATTATCTAGACTTTCATTGATAATTGTTACCTAATTTCTATGTTTACTTAGGCTATTACTCCTAGAAAGCTAGTTACATCTTTACATATCCATACTTCATAGTATCATTGTCAACGAATTATGCCACAACTCTTCCACACCTAACCATAGCTTACCCAAGCAACAAAGGCAACAAGATTTGGGGTTTCAACTATGAAATAGGGATGACATTAAACTTTACTAGGAACCAAGCTCTGATACCATTTAGACACAACACAAAAAAAGGTGATGATAAATGTAAAGGATAATAATAACAAGCATATAACACAAGCATAAGAAACTTAAATTGATGAAATTATACGCATACAACAAAAGTACTTACAGAAAGATAGTTTTCATTAAATGTCAATACAAGCTTAGGATATCACAAGAGAGGTGGCAGAAGTGCAAGGAAAGAAAATTCTTTTTCAATTTAAATTGGACCTTGCCTTCCTCAACCAAAAGGGACTTATTTATACTAAAGAAAAGATAATAACTGACAAGGAATCCAAGGCACTGAAAGTAAGTGAGTCCTTTTAGATTCCTTGCTCTTTTAAAGTAGTTTTAATGAAAATTATTTGTTAGGCATCTTTGCTACTTTTCCATTGAAAGTAGTTTTGTTATTTTTACAACATATAAGGGTCCTAAGAATCTTGCATGATATCCTCACTATTATGACCTTGACTACTTTTGGCTTGGCTTGCTTGAGGAGTCACTTCTAGTTAGAGGAATGACGCCACCATCCCTAGTAATTTCTCCTTAGAAATAGATTCCTTTAAAGCCTTTAATAGTTCTTCTAGATTACTAAATAGTGACAGTTGTGGTGAAGCTTTTGATCCATTTATCCTTATAATTCCTTGGGCTTTATAAACTCCATCTTTAAGGAAGTCGAGTTTTTCCCACCATCGAATATTAATTTGCCTAGCTAGCCATGTGATATGTTTAATATCCATGTCTAACACACTCATCTATTTTACCTTGATAGTATAATACCACTTTATAATCTATGGAACATGATACCATAAGGCAAATATTAGTAGAGGGTCTTTAACTCATCATTTGTTTTGCAAAATTATTCATAAATAGTTTTTATCATATATAGCAAAGTTATAGGATGTAATCCCTATTTAACAAACCAAGTTTTAAACCAATTAGGAAATTTATTTGGATGATTTAGAAGATGAATTTGAATGAACCAACCAAAATTTTTTTGTCTATTTTCATATAACAAAGCACTTTTCTAGAATTCAATATAATCAAAATAATTATATAATTTAACCTTTTACCATTCTTTCAACTCTCTATAACCAAAGAGAGCCCCTTGCTAATCTTCAGGATAATGAAGTTTCTTTAACTTGAATTTTGCATAAGCCCAATCTTTAAAGTTATAGGTAGTTCCTGAACCTTTCTCAATGAGTTCAATAACTATATATCCTATTTCATGAAAAATTTGTTAATAATACATGCAATCCTTCATATTAGAATGAGGATACATGTCATCTTTAACATAAAATCTAGCGACCTCAATAGGTTAAGGCTGGACAAAGTTATTTTCAATAACATAGAAAAAGTCAATGTGCTTTGCAATTAAAGGATATGTTAAAGTTTTATCTAATGCATTCTTATAAGCATCATCTTAAAGTTTATCAACTTCATTTGTCTCTAAACTAAAGGCATCATTAGTGGGTGAAATAACCAACTTAACTAGGGAATGAGGTCACTACATTAGGGGTTGCTTACTCATGTGGGAAGTTCCCTACAAAAATTCATGAGTTAAAAAATTAGGTAAAGAATTTGATGTTCCTTAAATAAATTCAATATTAAAATCAAAAGGTAAAGATTTGTTTAAAGGCTATGTTTTTAACATCTTTTGTAAGAACGTCTTTACTATCTTACAATCAATTTTTCAAAGAAATTTCTGATTTACTAGATCACCTTCAAAATTTTTAATACATAATACTATAACTACTATTTTTTTTAGTGGTAGAGTAATTAACTCTAACTCCTCGTTATACTCTTGAGATTAAGCAAATAATTTGTTCTTTTGAATTAATTCTTTATTTAGTAATACCCTTATATCCTTTATCTAACACATCAGTTTTAACTATTTTAGAAGTATTAAGACAAGAAAGAGTTAAGTATAGTAGTTCTTTTGCTTTAATTTTAATCTTCTTAACTAGCTTTACATGTTCATTTGTCCACTCTAACAGATTTTTTTAAAGCCTTTTGAATAATGGCTTAATGTCATAAGCTAAATCTCTATAGGAATTTGAAATATAATTTAGACTTCCCAACATTCTTTGTAGTTATTGTTTACCTCTAATTTCATTAGGAAATTTAGAGGCAAGGCAAATGCGATTGCTCGATCAATAGGAATTATAATGTCATTTTTATGAAGTGTCTAAGGAATCTAACATTAGTTTGAAACTTTATTTTCTTAGTAAATGTTGCTAAACTAGCCTTTTCCATAACCTTTAGGAAAAGGTTTAAATGTTTAAAATGTTGTTTGATAGTTTTAAAAAGTAGTAATACAACATCAATATAAACAATTATGAATGTTGAATAAGCATTACATATTTCATTCATAATTTTCTAAAATTCAAGAGGTGCATTCTTTAATTTGAATGACATTACGATTGATTCATAAGGTCTAAACGGAATTGTAAATATAGTCTTATACTTATCCTTTTTCTAAATTTGAATTTGCCAATAACCAGATTTCATATCAAACTTTAAATATATTTAAACTTCATAAAGCATGTTTAATAATTCCTTTTTATTAGGTATAGGACACCTAATCCATCTTAATATCTTATTTAAAGGGTTACAATTAATAAATAACCTTAGAACTCCACTTTCTAGTTCTCTTGCATTTTCTCCATAAAATGCAAGATAACTCTAAGGATTAGCACATTTTTTGATAAGTCCCTTTTTCAAAAAATCTTTTATTTCTTTTTAACTATTTCCAAATACCTTGGTCTTATAACTATAGGTCAGGCTTTGGTTGGAATCTAACTTTCATTAAAAGTTGCTTCATACAACAATTGCATTGCATGTTTTTTTCTACTCCAAAAAATCGTAGGAATTTCCTAAGAGACTAATGTCTCTGCATGTTTTTTTTCTACTTCAAAAAGCCGTAGGAATTTCCAAACAAGCTAATGTCTCTAATTTTTGTTGTATTTCCTATATTTTTACTTAAATAATAAGAGTATTAATTTTTTTCATGCAATTATTTATTTTTTACTTTAGTATGTAGAGATTTAATGATAGATTATTGTTTTCTCTTAGCTTAAATAACATATTACTTTTTTTTTCTTTATAGATTAGGTTTCTTCTTTTTTTTTTTCCTTCCTTCTTTCCCTTTAAATAAAAAGTTTTCTTTTGAGCTAACAGTTTATAACCATTTTTCTTATTTTTCTCATGATAATATATAGGTGGATAATCCATCTAATTTTAGAAGTATCCTAAAACTCTTTTACACTGAGCTTTACTCTTTGTAACTATTTATGCAATTTAATTTCATTATAAAGTTTAACCCTTTTAGCTATTACATTGGTAGCCAATTCTTCATAACTATAGTTAGCATAATCAATCACCCCCTTATTTTTAACTCTTTTTGCAAACAGTGTAGGTAACCTAGTGAGAAGTTTTTCTTCCTAGAAAATACTCTAGCTTTTTTCTTTAATGAAAACTTTAGAGAAAAATACATCTTATACCACCTAAAATGAGATAGATTTGGGCATCTCAAATTAATGAGTTGTTTGTATATCTTATCAATTAATAAGGTTGTTATACCAATAGAATGATTGGTAATTATATAAATCAATGTATTAACATAATTGGAGAGTTGAACTCCTTGTTCTATTTTTATAGGACAAAAGATCTAAACTTTCACTTCTTTGGATAGAAATCCCACCACCCTTTAAACTGTCTAGTAAACCCATTGGTGATGAATTTTTCATTAAAATTACCATTTAATTTTGCAGCAGTTGCAAATATCATTAGATAATGAAGTAGAATAAGAATTTAATGTTTAGTCATCCCATCTAGATTCCATTCTACTATATTGCTACCATCCAATTAAACATAATTATAATTAGATTGTTCCTCTAATAAGAGGTTGACTAGGGTTGTCTTAGTATAATATAAGTTTGTAAGAACCTTATTAAAAGTCATCTTATTAATATTCATAGTTTTCTTCTTGTAAGAAGGTGATGGATACTTTTGTATCAAGTTTTGTTCTAATAAGAACATTTCTTGAATTATATTTATATATTCCTCAACATCACTTTATTCTTCAATTTCTTCTTTAATAGGTTCTTCCTTTTCTTTCAACCCATGGTTTTTTAACCTCTTGACTATTTCATCTATTAATTTTGTCTTCTTAGGATTTATACTAGTCATGTTGTAATCTATTTTTTTTTTTAAAGACAATAGTTTAAATAAAACTTTGTTTTCTACTTCTAGTTTAACTAGAGGTCTTAGGACATAATCCTCCTTTAAAAGATTGCTTCAATTTCTTCTTCCATATGGCTTAGTTGATTTTCAACCAACTGAAATAAAGATTAGTATAATTTCCTACTGAATTACAACATTTTTGGTTGCTTCAGCCCTATAAGGAGAGGCTATCTTGATTAGCTTTTCTTACATGGTTAGAATGGTTTATTGCCTAAAAGATGCCTCCATCACTTCTTTTCTTTATAACAAGGCATATAATATAGTTGAAAGGACTTATTCAGAAAAATTGAATATGAAATTAACCCTCATAATTGTTACATTTATATACAACAAGCATGTTAATTCATCTTTGATATTTTGAGTTCATCTGGAGTACATCACATAAAGTTCATTTATCTTGATTAGCTTTTCTTACATGGTTTGAATAGNGGTATATCTTATCAATTAATAAGGTTGTTATACCAGTAGAATGATTGGTAATTATATAAATCAATGTATTAACATATTGGAGAGTTGAACTCCTTGTTCTATTTTATAGGAGAAAAGATCTAAACTTTCACTTCTTTGGATAGAAATCCCACCACCCTTTAAACTGTCTAGTAAACCCATTGGTGATGAATTTTTTCATTAAAATTACCATTTAATTTTGTGCAGTTGCAAATATCATTAGATAATGAAGTTGGAATAAGAATTTGATGTTTAGTCATCCCATCTAGATTCCATTCTACTATATTGCTACCATCCAATTAAACATAATTATAATTAGATTGTTCCTTTAATAAGAGGTTGACCAGGGTTGTCTTAGTATACTATAAGTTTGTAAGAACCTTATTAAAAGTCATCTTATTAATATTCATAGTTTTCTTCTTGTAAGGAGGTGATGGATACTTTTGTATCAAGTTTTGTTCTAATAAGAACATTTCTTGAATTATATTTATATATTCCTCAACATCACTTTATTCTTCAATTTCTTCTTTAATAGGTTCTTCCTTTTCTTTCAACCCGAGGTTTTTTAACCTCTTGACTATTTTTCATCTATTAATTTTGTCTTCTTAGGATTTATACTAGTCATGTTGTAATCTATTTTTTTTTTAAAGACAATAGTTTAAATAAACTTTGTTTTCTACTTCTAGTTTAACTAGAGGTCTTAGGACATAATCCTCCTTTAAAAAGATTGCTTCAATTTCTTCTTCCATATGGCTTAGTTGTTTTCCAAACCAACTGAAAATAAAGATTAGTATAATTTCCTACTAAATTACAACATTTTGGTTGCTTTAGCCCTATAAGGAGAGGCTATCTTGATTAGCTTTTCTTACATGGTTAGAATGGTTTATTGTCTAAAAGATGCATCCATCACTTCTTTTCTTTATAACAAGGCATATAATATAGTTGAAAGGACTTATTCAAAAAAATTGAATATGAAATTAACTCTCATAATTGTTACATTTAATGCAACAAGCATGTTAATTTATGTTTGATATTTTGAGTTCATTGGAGTACATCATATGAGTCATTTATCTTTATTAGCTTTTCTTACATGGTTTGAATAGTTGATTGTTTGAAAGAAGAAACTGACACTTCATTTCTCACTAGCAAGGCTTATCCTCTTGTTACAAGAACTTATTCACATAAAATGATCACGAAATAAACTTTTGTATCTATACCAAACTATATGACAAGCACTTCAGTAAACCTTAGGTAGTCTAACTGCATTAAAGTGCATCAAATATATAAGTCATTGATCTTGATTAGCTTTTCTTGATAGGTGAGACTATCACTTCATTTTTTGTTAACAACACTTCTCCTTTCTTTGCAAAGAGTTGTTTGCACAAAATAAAAATGGAATTAACCTTTGTGTCTACACCAAAGATTATATTGTATGTGACAAGCATGTCAACTTTTGATAGTTTGAATCAATTGAATTCCATTAAATATAAATCTTGATTAGCATTTGCTTGCATGGTTATAATGGTTTATTACTGAAAATATGAGTTTGACATTTATTTTCCTTTGAATAAGTAATGTCCTATCATAGAAAGGACTCATTCACAAAAAATAAACATGAAATTAACTTTTGTAACTATATCTTCCATTAGATTTAATGCAAATGCATGTCAATACACCTTTGATAATTTGAATCCATTGGAGTGCATAATAGGAGTCATGATTTTGATTAGCTTTTATCACATGGTTTCAGTTGTTCATTGCTTGTAAGATGTGATTGTCACATCTTCTCAAGCAAGATTTCTCCTTTTATTGTAAGGACTCATTCAAATAAAATTGATGGGAACCTCAAAGAGTACAATGAAACCCATAAGCAAAATAAGGAATTCAAAACCCCAAAAAAGTTAAATAAGGTTTAACAAAAGTAAAACCTTGACCTAATGTTCAAAGGAACATGAACATAAGGTATAAACCTAGACCTAACATTCAAAAGAACATGAACGAAAAGTATAAAAAAAGATATAAGTGGCACACTCTTTAAAAAGGAGATTTGTGAGTGGTAAGTCAAGTTAGAATGCTACAAAACAATAATCTTGATAAGTTCACAAAGTTTATTGAAGAAACAAAAGAGAAAATTTACACTTCTTTTCACCAATGTTTTATATCTTTTAACAATGAAATCAAGCCTATTTATAGGCTAAAATAACAACCATAACCCTAAAAGCAAGAAAAAATTTCTAAATGAGTTGGGGTCAATTTGGTCAAATTTGGTTTGGTTAGATTCATAGAGCCATGCATTTAGCATAAAACTAGTTCACCAACTGCTTCATGATAAGTGCCAATCCAACCTTCTACTAGGAAACTAGTCTTATAACTAGTTTTGCAACTAGTCCACTCTCTATCCTCCATTTTGTAGACATAATGATAAGTCCAACTAATCAATTCCATTACTTTGTTGCTATAACTCTTCACAATCACATCACTTAGGCTGATTTAGCATACTTATACAATTAATAAAATCTTGGCCTGAATTAAGACATACTTTGTTGCCCTTCATGCTTGAATTAGCTTCTTTGGCTTAAATGTTTTTAATCAACTTATTTAGTGCCTCTTTCATCCTTTTATCTCTAAAATGTGTCATTCACCCTTTATGAATGCTTAATGGATCTTAGAAACACTCCATGCATTAGCACCTCTATAAATCTCATTATTTTCCTTCTCTTTAAAAGGATTTTACACTTGTATCAAAAGAGAAAGATTAGTAACATTAAATGTTGCACTCACATTATACTCACCTAGAAGGTCCAACTTATAGGTATTATCATTAATTTGTGCCACCACTTGAAATGGACCATCCCCTCTAGGATATAGCTTTAGATGCCTCTAAGCCAAGAACTTTTCCTTATGCATATACACCTAAACGCAATCACTAGTATCAAACACCAACTTCTTTCACCCTTTGTTGGCATGGGATGCATATTGCTCAATTCATTGTGCAATTTATTGTCGTATCTTATGATGAGAAGCTTGGAGATAATGTGTGGAAGGCTTCAAATGATGCATAAGATCCATTACACATTTCAAAAGGTCCAATAACGTAAGCTAGAGCCAAAAAGAAAAAAGAAGATAAAAGAATCATTAAATAGGCTAATTGAAAACATACAAACCAACCAAGCTATAAATGGTGCAAATTCAAGCTTGAGAGAGAGTCAAGGCCTTATTAATATAATTGGAGTGCTTAATAGGCTAGGGTTAAGTAATAACATTCATTCATAAATAAGAGTTTTTCCTAAATAAGCACTTGTTTTTAAAATGAAAGTTCTTTGAATAAGAATTTGTCCTAGATAAGAGTTTGTCCCAAATAGGGATTTATCCTAAATAGGAATTTATTTCTCTTTTAGGGTTGCTATCTTAGCCTAAATAGGCACTTCCTTGTACACTTTAAAATTATATAGACTGAGAGAAATAAAAAGCGATACTTTTCTCCTTCGGTTCTTTCAAGAACTAAAGAACTTATCAAGAAGTAACTTTTTTTGTGGCATTTAACCTAACTTATCACTCCCAATTTCCTTGTTTTTTAAAGTGTGGCATCCATATTTTTCTCAATACCCTAGGTTTATGTTCCTTGGAATTTTAATTCTAGGAATTGTGTGATTAAAGCTTGACATAGCTTTCCTTGGTGTTATCTGATTCCTTATGTGTGTTGATAAATTTGTGGTTGTATATTTTGATGATATTTTGGTTTATAACACAAACTTAAAAGAGCACCTTGATCATTTACGTTTGGAGAAATCATATGCTAAATTCAAGAAATATTCCTTTTGTACTAACAAGATCATATTTCTTAGCTATGTTGTGAGTGCTAGAGGTATTGAGGTTGACAAGGAAAAAGTTAGAGTAATCCGTGATTGGCTGACAACTAAGCCAATTAATGATGTGTGTAACTTTCATGGACTTTAGCACCATTGCTGCACCACTAATTGAGGTTATTAAAGAGAACATGGGTTTTAAGTGGGGTAGTGATCAAGACAAGGCTTTTAATTACATTAAAGAAAAATTAAGTTTTGCACCCTTACTTACTTCACTTGACTTTGCAAAAACTTTCAAGATTGAGTGTGATGCTTCAAGTATTGACATTGGAACAATTTTGATGTAGGAAAGGTGACTAACTTCCTACTTTAGTGAAAAGTTAAGTGGAACAGGCCTTAATTATCCTACTTATGATAAAGAGATGTATGCATTAGTTTGAGCTTTGGAGACATGGCAACACTACCTTTGGCCTAAGTAGTTTCTCACCTATACTGACCATAAATCCTTAAAGCACTTTAACGGACAAGGAAAGTTGAACAAAGGACATGCTAAGTAGGTCCAATTCATTGAAACCTTTCGCTACATCATCAAATGTAAACAAAGTGAGGAAAATGTAGTAGCTGATGCGATATCTTGTAAGTGTGCCCTTAATTTTTACATTTAGTACAAAATAATTAGGATTTGAATATATTGAAGATTTATATGTGAAAGATCCTAACTTTGTTAATGTGTATGAAGCATATGGGAAGTCAGCCTTTGAGAAATATTTTAGGCATGAAGGATTCTTATTTAGGGAAAATCGTTTATGTGTGCCTAGGAGTTCTTTAAGGGAGTTGGTTGTGAGAGAAGCTCATAGAGGTGGTCTAATAAGTCATTTTGGAGTTAGGAAAACCCTAGATATCTTAGTTAAACATTTCTTTTGGCAACATATGAAACAAGATGTTGAGAAGGTATGTCAGAAATGCATACCATGCAAATAGGCTAAATTTAGAAATTTACCCCATAATTTGTACACTCCATAAACAAACATTATGGGGTAAGTTAGGTATTAAACTATTGTTTTCAACTACTTGTCATCCACAAACTAATGGATAAACTAAGGTGATTAATCAAACTCTTTCTACTTTGTTGTGTGTTATTATTTAAATGAATTTCAACACATGGGATGATTGTTTACCACATGTCAAGTTTACATATAATAAAAGTGTTCATTTTGCTATTATTTACTCTTTATTTGAAATTGTATATGGTTTTAACCTTTTGACTCCTTTGGATTTGGTGCCTATACCTGTTGATGAGTATACCAACTTAGATGGTGTACATAATGCTAACATGGTGATGAAATTACATGAGAAAGTATAGCAACATATTGTAAAACGAATTAAGCAATAAGCATCCCATGTCAACGAAAGGGCAATAAGAGGTGGCGTTTGAACCTAATAATTGGGTTTGGGAGCTTATGTGCAAGGAATAGTTTCTAGCTCAAAGGCATTCAAAGTTATGGCCTAAAGGATATGGTTCATTTCAAGTAGTAGCATGGATTAATGACAATGTTTATAAGTTAGACCTTCCTAGTAAGTATAATGTGAGTGTAATATTTAATATTTTTTATCTTTCTTTTTTTAATGTAAGTGATGATTTAAGGACGAATCCTTTCAAGGAGTAGGTGAATGATGAGAAGCTTAATGATAATACGTGGAAGGTTTCAAAAGATGTAAGAAATCCATTGCACATTCTAGAAGGTCCATCAATGCAAGATAAAGCCCACAAGATAAAAAAAAAAAGTACTAAATGGGTTGATTGAAGAGATTTAGGCAAACTAGCTATAAATGGTGTGAATTTAAACTTGAAAAGAGAGTCAAGGCCTTATTAATATGATTGGAGTACTTAATGGGGTAAGGTTAAGTAATAGCATTCACTCTTAAATAGGAGTTTGTCTTGAATAAGTGTTTGTTATTAAAGTGGAAGTTTTCTGAATAAGAATTTGTCTTAGATGAGAGTTTGTCCTAAATAGGGATTTTTCTTAAATAAGAATTTATGTCTCTTTTAGGTTTGCTATCTTAGTTTATAAATAGAACCTCTTTGTAAGCTCTAAAATCAATTAATTTGAGAGAAATAAATAGTGAGTTTTCTCCTTTGGTTCTTTCATGAACTAAAAAACTTATCAAGAAGTAACTCTTCCTATGGTGTTTAACTCGACTTATCACTCTTAATTCCCTTTTCTTTCTAAAATATGGCATCTATATTCTTATTAATACCCTAGGTTCAAGTTCCATTGAATATTCAACTTAGGGTTTGTGTGATTAAAGTTTGACTTAGCTTTACTGGGTATTGTTTGATTTCTTCTATGTGTGGTCTGTTAGAGTTCACATTATATGTGATGTTATACCTATGCATACGAGCCATACTTTAGTAGGAGGGTAATATTCTATTAGAAATGCCATAGTAGTTTAACAGACGAGTTATGCATGAAGGCTTTAAGAATAGATATTCCTTTGTAATGAATGAAAAATCTGTCACTATTGTACCATTAACACCTCAATAAGTTTATTAGGATCAATTAAAGATTAAAAATGAGAGCAAATAAAAAAGAAAGATTGAAAAGAGAGGGGTAACCAAAATAGAAAAGAAAGGAGAAAAATTGAGGACACAAGAGAGAGAGGAGGAAAAAGGAAGTTTTTATGCCAAAGAAAGTGATGACAAAAGAGCATTTTATGCCACACAACATATAATTGTATTTTCATATAATGAGGCTTATTTTAACACTAACAAGTTTAACCCTTTTTTGTTTAGTGATGTTATTTCTCTTTTGTAGGAACTTGAAGATGTATTTCCTAAAGATGTTCTAAGTGGATTACTACCTAAAAGAGGAATTAAGCATCGAATTGATTTTATCCCTAGTGCATCTATTCCAAACTGGCTAGCATGTAAGAGTGATCTTGAGGAGACAATGGAGCTTCAAAGGTAGGTTGAGGAACTTATATTGAAAGGATATGTGAGAGAAAGCATAAGTCTCTTTACAGTTCATGTCTTTCTATACCAAAGAAGGATGGGACTTAAAGGATGTGGGTTTACTATTGGGCAGTCAACAAAATCACTATAAAGTGTTGTCACCTTATACTTAGGTTAGATGAAATGTTAGATGAATTGCATAGTTTATATGTCTTTTCTAAAATTGATTTGAAAAGTGGACATTACCAAATTAGGATGAGACAAAAAGATGAGTGGAAAATAGCTTTCAAAACTAAGTATGATCTATATGAATGGCTTGTTATGCCATTTGGTCAGACTAATGCATTGAGCAATTTTATATGATTGATGAATAATGTTTTGCATACATTCATTGGTAAATTTTTGGTTATGTATTTTGATAATATTTTGATCTATAGCAAAAATTTAGAAGAGCATCTTGATCATTTATGTTCAATCATTTTATATTCTAAGAAATTGTATGCTAACTTCAAGAAATGTTCCTTTTGTACTAACCAAATCATATTTCTTGACTATGTTGTGAGTGGTAAAGGTTTTGAGGTTGATGAGGAAAAACTTAGGGCAATCTATGATTAGCCTACACTTAAGTTAGTTAGTAATGTGTAGCTTTCATGGTCTAACTAGTTTTTATAGACACTTTGTGAGGGACTTTAGCACCATTGATACACCACTAACTAAGGTTATTAAAAAGAACATGAGTTTTAAGTGGGGTAGTGATCAAGACAAGGCTTTTAATTATATTGAGGAAAAATTAAATTTTGCACTCTTACTTGCTTTGCCTAACTTTACAAAAAATTTTGAGATTAAGTGTGATACTTTAGGTATTTGCATTGGAGCTATTTTAATCCAAGAAACATATCTAATAGTCTACTTTAGTGAAAAGCTAAATGGAGCAGGCCTTAATTATCCTTTTTATAATAAAAGATGTATGCATTGGTACCGACGTTAGAGACATGGCAACACGACCTTTGGCCCAAGGAGTTTGTTATCCATAATAACCGTGAATCCATGAAGCACTTGAAGAGATAAAGAAAGTTGAACAAATTACATGCCAAGTGGGTTGAATTCATTAAGACCTTTCCTTACATCATCAAATATAAACAAGGTAAGGAAAATTTGGTAGCTAATGCAATATCTCACAAGGATGCTTTGATCTCTACACTTAATGCAAAATTATTAAGATTTGAATATATTAAATATTTGTGTGTGAAAGATCTTGACTTTACTAATGTGGACAGAGCACATGAGTAATCAACCTTTGAGAAATTTAATAGGCATAAGGATTTCTTATTTAAGGAAAATCATTTATGCATACTTATAAGTTCTTTGAGGGAGTTAGTTGTGAAAGAAGCTCATAAGGGTAGTCAAATGGGTCATTTCGAAGTTAGGTAAATCCTAAATGTCTTAGTTGAACATTTCTTTTGGCCACACATGAAACGAGATGTCGAGAGGGTATGTGAAAAATGCATAACATACAAATAGGCTAAATCTAGAGTTTTACCCCATGGCTTGTACACCCCTTTACCTATACCTAACCATCCTTGGGTTGATTTATCTATACACTTTGTACTAAGGTTGCTACAACCAAAAAAGGGTAGGAATTTTGTATTTGTTGTTGACAATTTTTCAAAGATGACACATTTCATCCTATGCCATAAAATTGTCAATGCAAACAATGTGGCTGAATTATTCTTTCAAGAAGTAGTATGTTTGCATGGCATATGTCAAAGTATTGTTTCAAATTACGATAGAAAGTTCTTCAGTTACTTATAAAAGACTTTGTGGGGTAAGTTATGTACTAAGCTATTGTTTTTAACTACTTTCCATCCATAAACTGATGGACAAAATGAGGTAATAAATTGAATTATTTCTACTTTATTGTGTGCCATTATTTAGATGAATTTGAAAACATGGGAAGATTGTTTACCACATGTTGAGTTTACATATAATAAGAGTGTTCATTCTACTACTAGTTACTCTCTATTTAAGATTATATATAATTTTAATCCTTTGACTCCTTTGAATTTATTGCCTATACTTGCTGTTGAGTATGCTAGCTTAAATGGTGAACGCAAGGCTGACATGGTGAAGAAATTGCATGAGAAGGTGTGGCAACATATTACAAAACAAATTAAGCAATATACATCCTATGTTAGCAAAGGGCTAAAGAAGGTAGTGTTTAAACCTAATGATTGGGTTTAGGTGTATATGCGTATGAAATGGTTCCTAACTTAGAGGCATCCAAAGCTACAATGTAGAGGAGATGGTCTATTTCAAGTAGTAACATGGATTAATGGTAATGGTTATAAGTTGAACCTTTTTGGGAAGTATAATGTGAGTGCAACATTTAATGTTTCTAATCTTTCTCATTTTGATATAGGTGATGATTTGAGGATGAATCTTTTCGAGGGGAGAGGAATGATAAGAAGCTTAGAGATGATGCATGGAAAGTTTCAAAGGGTGCGAGAGATCCATTGCATGTTCTAAAAGGTCTAATAATGCAAGCCAGAGCCAAAAAGATGGAAGAAGTACTATATGGGCTAATTGAAGACATTCAGGGCAACCAAGCTACAAATGGTGCAAATTCAAGCTTAAAAGAGAGTCAAGGTTTTATTAGTATGATTGAAGTGGTTAATGGGGCAAGGTTATGTAATATTATTCACTCTTAAACAAGAGTTTGTCCTAAATAGAAATTTATTTCACTATTAGGCTTACTATCTTAGCCTATAAATAGGCACCTCCTTTTAAGCTCTAAAATCAAACAATTTGCAAGAAATAAAGAGTAAGAGTTTTCTCTTTCTGTTCTTTCAAGAACTAAAGAACTTATTAAGAAGTAAATCTTATGGTGTTCAACTCAACTTATCCTTCTTTATTCCTTTCTCTTATAGAGTGAGGCATCCATATTCTTCTTAATACCTTAGGTTCATATTCCTTTGAATATTAGGTATAGGGTTTGTGTGATTAAAGTCTAACTTAGTTTTCTTATGTATTGTTTGATTCTTTACATGCGTTGTGTCCCTAAGCCACATCTTTTGGGATTTCACATCAGCTATATAGGTCTTAACCTATCCATTGATCCTTATAATATCACTAACAACAATTTACACCAAAGCTCTATACATCTTCCTCAATTATAATAAGCAAACAACAACAATATGACTTAGGGTATTAATTATGATACCAATGGCTCTAATACCATTCATTAATTCAATAATTCATTAACAATATATCAAACAACAATGTTAAATAGTAAATAACAAAATTATAAAATTTAAGGTAAAAGTTATAGAACTTATAAAAAAATAGCTTTCATTGATTGTTGATACAAGTTCAAATATTTTATAGAGGATACAAACTTTTCAAAAGAAGAAAAATAAAAGAAAACTAAACTTTAGCTTTTCTTACTTAAGCATTTTTTATTATATTAGGAGAAAAGGTAATGACTGTCTTAAGGTGGGTTCCAAAAGGCTTTTTGCTTTATAAAAGCTTTCAATGTCAAGTATTTTGTAGCTTTATCATTGAAAGTAGTTTTGTCACTTTTACAACTCATCAAGGTCTTGTGAATCCTGCATCATATTCCTTTTGATTCAAACTACTTTTTTATTAAGTATAACTCTCATGTAGAGTGGGTTTAGTTTAAAGTAATGACATCATCATCTCAAGTATTTTCTCCTTCTAGATGGACTTAAACAAAGCCTTAAGTAATTGTTCTAGATTACCCAATGCTATAGGTTTTGGTGTAGTCTTAAGACTATTTAGGCTAATTATTCCCTTAGTGGTATAAACACTGTCTTCAAAGAAGTCAAATTTTTTCTAGCAGCAAATGTTAATGTGTTTGGCTAACCGTGGGACATGTTTAATTTCCATATCTAACATGCTAGCTTAGTCGTAATAGTATACTCCCACCGAATGATCCTCTAAACATGAAACTAAGAGATGAATAATAATAAGAGGTCTTTAACCTCATTATTTTTTTCAAAAAACTATTCATAAACATTTCTTACCTTATTAGGTAAGGTTATGGGATGCAATCCCCATTTGATGAACTAGATATTAAACCAATTAGGAAGACTCTTTAGGTCATTCAAAAAGTGGATTTAAATGAACCAATTGAATTTATTTTGCTTGTTTTCATTTAACAGTGTTCTTTTCCACGCTTTAATATAGTCAAAATAGTTGTAAGTTTTAACTTTCAACCATTTTTTAAGGTCACTAGTGGCAAACATGTGAGAAATTGTTCACTAAAACTGAAGTGAATGTAAATTCTGTAATTTTTTTAATTTTCTCCATTTCCAAAATGCAATTTGACATGATTTATAAAATTTTAGTATACAAACATGTTAATTAAAGAAAAGCGAATGCAATAAATTCTAATAAAAAATTAGCCCACTATACGCTGGAGTTATATGCTTGATCCAACATTGAAACTTGGGATTAGAATTTATAACAATCATTCGCTAAACTTTATTTTGTACAATTGAGTCCCTTACTTTTATTTTTATTCAATTAGCATATTAAAAAATTATGTTTATCTCATCATTGAAATGCAATGGTAATAAAAATTATTAAAACTATAAAAACATTGCATTATTTTAATTATTAGAATTTTAAAGTCTTACAAGGAGAAATTCTTTGTTAATACTCCAATGAATTTAAATTTGTTAATTATTTTAATTGTTTCCATTACCATAATGCAATTTGACATAATTAATATAATTTTAATGTACAAACATGATAATTAAACAAAAGCGAATGCAATGGACTCTAAACTTATATGTTTGACCCTACATTAAAACTTAGGATTGAAATTTATCACAATCATCCACTAAAGTTTATTTTATACAATTGAGTCCATTGGCTTTATTTTGGCAGATTATCATATACAAATATTAGGTTTATCTCACTACTGAAAATGAAATGGAATGAAAAATTATTTAAAAAATAAAAACATTGCATTATTTTAATTTTTAAAATTTTAAAATCTTACAGGGATAAATTGTTCACTAAAACTCAAGTGAATGTAAATTCAATAATATTTTTAATTTTCTTCATTTCCACAATACAATTTGACATGATTTATAAAATTTTAGTAGACAAACATGTTAATTAAAGAAAAGCGAATGCAATGGACTCTAATAAGAAATTAGTCCACTATGAGCTGGAGCTGTATCCTTGATCCAACATTGAAACTTGGGATTGAAATTTATAATAGTCATCCGCTAAACTTTATTTTGTACAATTGAGTCTCTTACTTTTATTTTTGTTCAATTAACATATTAAAAAATTATTTTTATCTCACCATTGAAAATGCAATAGTAATAAAAATTATTAAAATTATAAAAACATTGCATTATTTTAATTATTAGAATTTTAAAGTCTTACAAGGAGAAATTCTTTGTTAATACTCGAGTGGATTTAAATTTGTTAATTATTTTAATTGTTTCCATTACTACAATGCAATTTGACATGATTAATATAATTTTAGTGTACAAACATGATAATTAAACAAATGCGAATGCAATGGACTCTAGAGTTATATGTTTGACCCAACATTAAAGATTGGGATTGAAATTTATAACAGTCATCCACTAAAGTTTATTTTATACAATTGAGTCCATTGGTTTTATTTTGGCAAATTAACATAGACAAATATTAGGTTTACCTCACCACTCAAAATGAAATGGAATTAAAAATTATTTAAAAAATAAAAATATTGCATTATTTTAATTTTTAAAATTTTAAAGTCTTATAAGGGGAAATTGTTCGCTAAAACTCAAGTGAATGTAAATTTTGTAATTTTTTTTAATCTTCTCCATTTCCATAATGCAATTTGACATGATTTCTAAAATTTTTGTATACAAACATGCTAATTAAAGAAAAGCGAATGTAATGGATTCTAATAATTTTAAAGTCTTACAGGAAGAAATTCTTTATTATTACTCAATTGAATTTAAATATTGTAATTTTTTAATTGTCCCTATTTCAACAATATAATTTGACATGATTTATATAATTTTAGTATACAAATATGTTAATTAAATAAAAACAAATATAATAGACACTAATAAGAAGTTAGTTCATTACGCTCTAGAGCTATATGTTTGACCCAACATTAAACCTTCTTATTGCAATTTATAATTGTCATCCATTAATGTTTATTTTATAGAATTGAGTCCATAGCATTTATTTTGGTGAATTAAAATATCCAAATATTAGGTTTATCTCACCTTTGAAAATGCAACTGCTTTCAAAATTATTTAAAAAATAAAAACATTGAATTATTTTAATTGTTAGAATTTTAAAGTCTTAAAGGGAGAAATTCTTTGTTATTGCTCAAGTGAATTTAAATTTTATAATTATTTTAATTGTCTCCATTTACACAATGCAATTTGACATCATTTATATAATTTTAGTATTCAATTAGGTTAATTAAACAAAAACGATAACAATTGACTTTAATAAGAAGTTAGTCCACTACGCTCTATAGTTATATATTGGACCAAATATTGAAGTATGAGATTGCAATTTATAATAGTCATCTCCTAAAGTTTGTTTTATACATTTTAGTCCATTGCTCTTATTTTGGTAAATTAACATATTCAAACGTTAAATTTATCTCACCGTTGAAAATGCAATGAAATTCAAAATTCTTTAAAAAGTAAAAACAATGCATTATTGTAATTTTTAGAATTTTAAAAGGCTTAGAGGGAGAAATTCTTCATTAATAATCAAGTTAATTTAAATTTTTGAGATTTGTTTCATTGTCTCCATTACCACAATGCAATTTGGCATAATTTATATAATTTTTGTATACAAACATGTTAAAATAAAAGGGAATGCAATGGACTCTAATACGAAGTTAACCCATTATGCTCTAGAGTTATATGCTGGACCCAACATTGAAACTTGAGATTGTAATTTATAATAATCAAGTGAATTTAAATTTTGAAATATTTTTAATTGTCTCTCTTACCACAATGTAATTTCACATGATTTATATAATTTTAGTATACAAACATGTTAATTAAAGAAAAGCGAATGCCATGGACTCTAATAAGAAATTAACCCATTACGCTCTTAAGCTATATACTCGACCCAACATTGAAGCTTGAGATTAGAATTCATCCTAGTCATCCCCTAAATTTTATTTTATAGAATTGAGTCTATTACTTTTATTTTGGTGAATTAATATATTTAAATATTAAATTTATCTTATTGTTGAGAATGCATTAGAATTCAAAATTATTTAAGAAATAAAAACATTTCATTATTTTATTTCTTAGAATTTTAAAGTGTAACGGGGAGAAATTCTTCGTTATTACTCAAGTGAATTTAAATTTTGTAATTTTTTTAATTGTCCCCATTTATACAATGCAATTTGACATGATTTATATAATTTTAGTATACAAAAAAGTTAATTAAAAAAAAGTGAACACAAATGGAATCTAATAAAAAGTTAATCCACTACGCTCTAAAACTATATGCTAGACCCAACATTGAAGTTTGAGATTGCAATTTATAATAGTCATCCCCTAAAATTTAGTTTATACATTTTAGTCCATTGCTTTTATTTTGGTAAATTAACATATTCAAATATTAAATTTATCTCACAATTGAAAATGCAATGGAATTCAAAATTACTTAAAAAATAAAAACATTGTAGTATATTAATTTTTATAATTTTAAAGTTTTAGAGCGAGAAATTTTTCGTTAATACTCAAGTGAATTTAAATTTTATTATTTTTTTAATCGTCTCCATTACTACAAAGCAATTTGGCACAATTCGTATAGTTTTAGTATACAAACATGTTAATCAAATAAAAAGGAATGCAATTAACTCTAATAACAAGTTAGCCCATTACGCTCTAAAGTTATATGCTTGACCTAACATTAAAGCTTAGGATGAGAATTTATAATAGTTATCCACTAAAGTGTATTTTATACAATTGAGTCCATTACTTTTATTTTAGTGAAATAATATATTCAAATATTAGGTTTATCTCATCGTTGAAAATGTAATGGAATTCAAAATTCTTAAAAAAGTAAAAATATTGCATTATTTTAATTTTTAGAATTTTAAAATCTTAGAGGGAGAAATTCTTGGTTAATAATCAAGTAAATTTAAATTTTGAAATTTTTTTAATTGTCTCTATTACCACAATGTAATTTCACATGATTTATATAATTTTACTATTCAAACATGTTAATTAAATAAAAGCAAATACAATGAACTTTAATAAGAAGTTAGCCCACTATGCTGTAGAGTTATATACTTGACCCAACATTGAAGTTTGGGATGGGAATTTATAATTGTCATCCACTAAAGTATATTTTATAAAAATGAGTCCATTGCTTTTGTTTTAGTGAATTAATATATTCAAATATTAGGTTAATCTCACAATTGAAAATGCAATTGCTTTAAAAATTATTTAAAAAGTAAAAACATTGCATTATTTTAATTTTTAGAATTTTAAAATCTTAGAGGGAGAAATTCTTCGTTAATAATCAAGTGAATTTAAATTTTGAAATTTTTTAATTGTCTTTATTACCACAATGTAATTTCACATGATTTATATAATTTTACTATTCAAACATGTTAATTAAATAAAAGTGAATACAATAGACTCTAATAAGAAGTTAGTCCTTTATGCTGTAGAGTTATATGCTTGACCCAACATTGAAACTTGGGATGAAAATTTATAATAGTCATATACTAAAATGTATTTTATAGAATTGAGTCCATTGCTTTTATTTTGGTGAATTAACATATCCAAATATTATATTTATCTCACAATTGAAAATGAAATAGCTTTAAAAATTATTTAAAAAAAATAAAAACATTGCATTATTTTAATTGTTAGAATTTTAAAGTCTTACAAGGAGAAATTCTTTGTTATTACTCAAGTGAATTCAAATTTTGTAGTTCTTTTAATTGTCCTTATCTCCATAATGGGGTATCTCACAATTGAGTCAATTGCTTTTATTTTGATGTATTAACATATTTAAATATTAAATTTATCTCATCGTTGAAAATGCAAAGGAATTCAAATTATTTAAAAAATAAAAATATTTCATTATTTTAATTTTTATAATTTTAAAGTGTTACATGGAGAAATTATTCGTTATTACTTAAGTGAATTTAAATTTTGTAATTTTTGTAATTGTCTTTATTTCCACAATGCAATTTGACATGATTTATATAATTTTAGTATACAAATATGCTAATTAAACAAAAGTAAATGCAATGGACACTAATAAAAAGTTAGCCCATTACTCTTTAGAGATATATGTTGGACCCAATATTAAATTTATCTCACAGTTGAAAATGCAATGGAATTCAAAATTACTTAAAAGATAAAAACATTGCATTATTTTAATTTTTATAATTTGAAAGTTTTAGGGGGGAAAATTTTTCGTTAATACTCAAGTGAATTTAAATTTTGTCATTTTTTTAATTATTTCCATTACCACAGTGCAATTTGGCATGTTTTATATAATTTTCGTATACAAACATGTTAATCAAATAAAAGGGAATGCAATGGACACTAATACGAAGTAAGCCCATTACGCTTTAGAGTTATATGTTTGATCCAATATTGAAACTTCATATTGCAATTTATAATAGTTATCCACTAAAGTGTATTTTATACAATTGAGTCCAATGCTTTTATTTTGGTGAAATAACATATCCAAATATTAGGTTTATCTCATCGTTGAAAATGCAATGGAATTTAAAATTCTTTAAAAGTTAAAAACATTGATTATTTTAATTTTTAGAATTTTAAAGTTTTAGAGGGAGAAATTCTTCATTAATACTCAAGTGAATTTAAATTTTGAAATTTTTTTAATTGTCTTTATTACCACAATGTAATTTCATATGATTTATATAATTTGAGTATATAAACATGTTAATTAAAGAAAAGTGAATGCAATACACTCTATCAAGAAGTTTGCCCGTTACACTCTAGAGTTATATACTTGACCCAACATTGAAGTTTGAGATTGGAATTTATCATAGTCATCCCCTAAAGTTTATTTTATATAATTGAGTCCATTGTTTTTATTTTGGTGAATTAAGATATTCAAATATTAAATTTATCTCACTGTTGAAAATGCAATGGAATTCAAAATTATTTAAACAATAAAAACATTATATTATTTTAATTTTTATACTTTTAAAGTTTTAGAGGGAGAAATTCATTAATACTCAAGTGAATTTAAATTTTGTTATTTTTTTAATTGTCTCTATTATCACAATGCAATTTGGCACGATTTCTATAATTTTTGTACACAAACATGTTAATGAAATTAAAGTGAATGCAATGGATTCTAATACAAAGTTGGCCCATTATGCTTTAGAGTTATATGCTTTATCGAACAATGAAGCTTGGGATGGGAATTTATAATAGTCATCCACTAAATTGTATTTTATAGAATTGAGTCCATTGCTTTTATTTTGATGAATTAACATATTCAAATATTAGGTTTATGTCACTATTGAAAATGCAATGGAAATAAAAATTATTTAAAAAATAAAAGCATTGCATTATTTTAATTGTTAGAATTTGAATGTCTTACAGGAAGAAATTCTTCGTTATTATTCAATTGAATTTAAATTTTGTAATTTTTTTAATTGTCCCCATTTCCACAATACAATTTGACATGATTTATATAATTATAGTATACAAATATGTTAATCACACAATAGCAAATGCAATGGACCCTAATAAGAAGTTAGTCCACTACGCTCTAGAGCTATATGCAAGACCTAACATTCAAGTTTGAAATTGCAATTTATAATAGTCATCCATTAATGTTTATTTTATACATTTTCGTCCATTGCTTTTATTTTTGTAAATTAGCATATTCAAGTATTAAATTTATCTCACCGTTGAAAATGCAGTGAATTCAAAATTATTTAAAAAATAAAAACAATGTATTATTTTAATTTTTATAATTTTAAGGTGTTATAGGGAGAAATTTTTCGTTTTTATTCAAGTTAATTTAAATTTTGTAATTTTTTTAATTGTCCCCATTTCTACAATGCAATTTGACATGGTTTATATAATTTTAGTATACAAATATATTAATTAAACAATAACAAATGCAATGGACATTAAAAGAAGTTAGCCCATTATGCTTTAGAACTATATGCTTGATCTAACATTGAAGTTTGGGATTGAAATTTATCATAGTCAACCCCTAATGTTTATTTTATAGAATTGAGTTCATTGCTTTTATTTTGGTGAATTAACATATTTAAATATTAAATTTATCTTACCGTTGAAAATGCAATGAAATTCAAAATTATTTAAAAAATAAAAACATTGCATTATTTTAATTCTTAGAATTTTAGAGTGTTATAGGGAAACATTCTTTGTTATTATTCAAGTGAATTTAAATTTTGTAATTTTTTTAATTGTCCCCATTTACTCAATGCATTTTGACATGATTTATATAATTTTAGTATACAAATATGTTAATTAAACAAAAGCGAATGCAATGGACCATAATAAGAAGTTAGTCCACTATGCTCTAAAGCTATATGCTAGACGCAATATTGAAACTTGAGATTGCAATTTATAATAGTCATCCCTTAAAATTTATTTTATACATTTTTGTCCATTGCTTTTATTTTGGTGAATTAATATATTCAAATATTAAATTTATCTTACCGTTGAAAATGTAATGGAATTCAAAATTATTTAGAAAATAAAAAATATTGCATTATTTTAATTTTTATAATTTTAATGTCTTACAGGGAGAAATTCTTCGTTATTACTCAAATGAATTTAAATTTTGTAATTTTTTTAATTATCCCCATTTCCATAATGCAATTTGACATGGTTTATATAATTTTGGTATACAAATATGTTAATTAAACAAAAGTGAATGCAATGGACACTAATAAGAAGTTAGCCCATTACGCTCTAGAGATATATGCTTGACTCAGCATTGAAGCTTGGGATTGGAATTTATCATAATCATCCCCTAATGTTTATTTTATAGAATTGAGTCCATTGCTTTTATTTTGGTGAATTAACATATTCAAATATTAGGTTTTTCTCATTATTGAAAATGAAATTGCTTTCAAAATTATTTAAAAATTAAAAACATTGTGTTATTTTAATTCTTATAATTTTAAAGTGTTACAAGGAGAAATTCTTCGTCATTACTCAAGTGAATTTAAATTTTGTAATTTTTTTAATTGTTTCCAATTACACAATGTAATTTGACATGATTTATATAATTTTAGTATACAAAAATGTTAATTAAACAAAAGCGAATGCAATAGACTCTAATAAAAAGTTAGTCTATTATGCTAAGTTAGTCTACTATGCTCTAGAGCTATATGCTGGACCCAAATTTGAAGCTTGGGATTGCAATTTAAAGTTGTCATCCCTTAAAGTTTATTTTATACATTTTAGTCCATTACTTTTCTTTCATTAAATTAACATATTTAAATATTAAATTTGTCTCACCGTTGAAATTGCAATTGTATTAAAAATTATTTGAAAAATAAAAGCATTGCATTATTTAAATTTTGAGAATTTTAAAGTATTAAAGGGAGAAATTATTCGTTAATACTCAAGTGAATTTAAATTTTGTTATTTTTTTAATTGTCTCCATTACCACAATACAATTTGGCACCATTTATATAATTTTAGTTTACAATCATGTTAATCAAGTAAAGAGGAATGCAATGGAATCTAATGAGAAGTTACCGTAGTATGTTGTAGAAGTATATGTTTTACCTAACATTGAATCTTGGGATGACAATTTATAATAGTCATCCACTAAAGTGTATTTTATAGAATTGAGTCCATTGCTTTTATTTTGGTGAAATAACATATCCAAATATTAGGTTTATCTCACCGTTGAAAATGCAATGAAATTCAAAATTCTTTAAAAAGTAAAAACATTGCACTATTTTAAATTTTAGAATTCTAAAGTCTTAGAGGGAGAAATTCTTCGTTAATAATCTAGTGAATTTAAATTTTGAAATTTTTTTAATTGTCTACATTACCACAATGTAATTTGACATGATTTATATAATTTTAGTATACAAACATGTTAATTAAATAAAAACAAATGCAATGGACTCTAATAAAAAGTTAGCCCACAATATTGTAGAGTTATATATTTGACCCAACATTGAAGCTTAGGATGAGAATTTATAATAGTCATCCACCAAAGTGTAATTTATACCATTGAGTCCATTGCTTTTATTTTGGTGAATTAACATATTCAAATATTAGGTTTATCTCACTATTGAAAATGCAATTAGATTCAAAATTATTTAAAAAATAAAAACCTTGCATTGTTTTAATTTTTGTAATTTTAAAGTCTTACAGGGAGAAATTCTTCGGTAATACTTAAGTGCATTTCAATTTTGTAATTTTTTTTAATTGTCTTCATTACCATAATGCAATTTGACATGATTTATATAATTTTAGTATACAAACGTGTTAATTAAATAAAAGACAATGTAATGGACTATAATAAGACGTTGCCCACTATGTTGTAGAGTTATATGGTTGACCCAACATTGAAGCTCGGGATTGGAATTTATAATAGTCATCTACTAAAGTGTATTTTGTACAATTGAGTCTATTGCTTTTATTTTGGTGAATTAACATATTCAAATATTAGGTTCATTTCACTATTGAAAATGCAATTGGAGTCAAAATTATTTAAAAAATAAAAACCTTGCATTGTTCAAATTGTTAGAATTTTACAATCTTACAAGGAGAAATTCTTCGTTAATACTCAAGTGCATTTTAATTTTGTAATTATTTTTAATTGTCTTCATTACCATAATGCAATTTGACATGATTTATATAATTTTAATATACAAATGTGTTAATTAAATAAAAGCCAATGCAATGGACTCTAATAAGACATTAGCCCACTACGTTGTAGAGTTATATGGTTGACCCAACATTGAAGCTTAGGATTGAAATTTATAATAGTCATCCACTAAAGTGTATTTTGTACAATTGAGTTTATTGCTTTTATTTTGGTGAATTAACATATTCAAATATTAGGTTTATTTCACTATTGAAAATACAATTGGATTCAAAATTATTTAAAAAATAAAACCTTGCATTGTTTAAATTGTTAGAATTTTACAGTCTTACAAGGAGAAATTCTTTGTTAATACTCAAGTAAATTTAAATTTTATAATTTTTTTAATTGTCTCCATTACTACAATGCAATTTGACATGATTTATATAATTTTACTATACAAATATGTTAATTAAACAAAAACGAATGCAATGGACTCTAATAAGAAGTTAGTCCACTACGCTCTATAACTATATGCTGGAACCAACATTGAAACTTGAGATTGAAATTTATAATAGTCATCCCTTAAAGTTTATTTTATACATTTTAGTCCATTGCTTTTATTTTGGTAAAGTAACATATTCAAATATTAAATTTATCTCACTGTTGAAAATGTAATTGTGTTAAAAATTATTTAAAAAATAAAAGAATTGCATTATTTTAATTTTTAGAATTTTAAAGTCTTAAAGGGAGAAATTCTTCGTTAATACTTAAGTGAATTTAAATATTGTTATTTTTTTAATTATGTCCATTACCACAATGTAATTTGGCACGATTTATGTAGCTTTAGTATACAAACATGTTAATGAAATAAAAAGGAATGTAATGGACTCTAATAAGAAGTTAGCCTATTATGCTCTAGATCTATATGCTTGACCCAACATTGAATCTTAGGCTTACAATATATAATAGTTGTCCACTAAAGTGTATTTTATACAATTGAGTCCATTGCTTTTATTTTGGATACTTTTAAGATAATGCATCAACTACCACATTTTCCTTACCTTGTTTATATTTGATTATGTAGGGAAAGGTCTTAATGAATTTGATCCACTTAACATGTCTTTTGTTCAACTTTTCTTGTCCCTTCAAGTGATTCAAGAATTCATGGTTGGTATGGATGACAAACTTCATAGGCCAAAGGTAATGTTGCCATGTCTTTAAAGTCTGTACCAATGCATACATCTCTTTATCATAAGTAGGATAATTGATACTTGCTCCACTTAGCTTTTCACTAAAATAGGCAATTAGGTGCCTTTCCTACATCAAAATAGCTCCAATGCAAATCCATGAAGCATCACACTTAATCTCAAAAGTTTTTGCAAATTTAGGTAAGGCAAGTAAGGACGTAGAACTTAATTTTTCCTTAATGTAATTAAAAGTCTTGTTTTGATCACTATCCCACTAAAACTCATGTTCTTTTGATAACCTCAGTTAAAGGTGCTAAAGTCCCTAAGAAAGCATTTATAGAAACTAGCCAAACCATGAAAGCTATGGATATCACTAATTGACTTAGGTGTTGTCCAATCACAAACTACCCTAACTTTTTCCGCGTTAACCTTAATACCTTTAGCACTCAAAACATAACCAAGAAATGTGATTTGATTAGTACAAAAGGAACATTTCTTCTAGTTAGCATACAATTTCTCAAAACATAAAATAATTAAAATAAAACGTAAATGATCAATATGCTTTTCTAGGTTTTTACTGTAAACCAAAATATCATCAAAATACACAACCATAAATTCACCAATGAATGGATGCAAAACATGATTCATTAGTCACATAAAAGTGCTTGGTGCATTAGTGAGACCAAATGACATAACAAGTCACTCATACAAACCATACTTAGTTTTGAAAGTTATTTTTCACTTATCTCCCTCTCTCATCCTAATCTAGTGATATCCACTTTTCAAATCAATTTTATAAAAGACGTATGAACCATGCAATTCATCCAACATGTCATCTTACCTAGTTATGGGATAACAATACTTTACAATGATTTTGTTGATCGCTCAATAGTCAACACACATCCTCCATGTTCCATCTTTCTTGGGTACAAGTAAGATAAGAACTGCACAAGAACTCATGCTTTCCATCACATATCCCTTTGAAATAAGTTCCTTAACCTGCCTTTGAAGCTCCTTTGTCTCCTCGGGATTACTCCTGTATGTTGGGCAGTTTGAGATGGATGCATCAGAGATAAAATCAATTTGATACTTAATTCCTCTCTTAGGTGGCAATCCATTTAGGACATCATTAAGGATTACATCTTCAAATTCTTGCAAAAGAGAAAATAACAACACGAGGCAAAGATAGGTCAAACTTGTTAGTGTTAAAATAAACCTCTTTGTGCAAAAGTATGATTATAGGCGATTTAGCATAAAATGCACTTTTGACATCACTTTCTTTTGGGTAGAAACTTTCTATTTTCTTCTTCTCTCTCTCTCTCTTGTGTTCTTACATTTTCTCCTCTCTTTTCTCTTTTTCAATCTCTCTTTTCTATTCACACTCATTTTTTATTCTTAATTGATCCTCATAAGCTTGTTAAGGTAATAATGGTACAAGAGTGATGGGTTTTTCATTCATTACAAAGGAATATTAATTCTTGAAGTCATCATGCATAACTTGCTTGTCAAATTGCCATGACTTTCTTAATAGAATATGGCTTGCATGCATACGTATAACATCACATAAAACTTTATTACAGTACCTTCTGATAGAGAATGACATGAGTATTTGCTTATTTACCTTGACTTCACCATTCTCATTCAACCATTGAATCTTATATGGCTTAGGATGCTTTATAGCAGGTAAATTCAACTTTTCAACCATAGTTGTGCTAGCAGCATTAGTGTAACTCCCACCATAGATAATCATACTAAATACTTTATCTTTAATGAGACACCTCGTCTTAAAGATGTAATCTCGTTGCACCTTATTTTCTTCCTTTACTTACGCATTTAATGCTCACTTTGTGATGAAAGCTACTCCATTAACTAGATACTCATCTCCATCACTTTCACCCTTTAATGATGGCGTAGAATCATCATTTAATTCACTTGCAATTTCAACATCACCATTACCTTTCATGATCATTGCATGCTTATTTGGACATTTAGATGCAATGTGACCTCTGCCTAAACACTCAAAACATTTAACATCGCTATTTCTATTTGATTGGGGGTTAGAATCACCTGCCTCATTCTAGCACTTGGATAGCTTGGCTTTAGACTTGTAATTGGCATTCTTGTCCATTTTACTCTAATTCAGATTCCAAGATGAGGTAGAACCTAAATTCTGCCAAAACCATGTGGAACCCTTTCGTTTAAGTTGTCTTTCAACTTTCATTGCCATGTGCACCATGTCTTCTTATTTCACATAGTGTTGCAATTCAACCACATTGGCTATGTCTCTATTTATCCCTTGTAAAAATTAAGCCATGGTTACCTCTCTATCTTCTTCTACATTCGCCCTAATCATGACAATCTCCATCTCCTTAGGGTAGTCCTCCACACTTTTGATGCCTCAAGTGGGCCTTTGCAGCATTTGCTACAACTCCTTGTAATATTGATTAGGGACAAACCTCCTCCTCATGATAGCCTTCATCTCCTCCCATGTATCAATACGTCACTCATGATTCCTTCTCCTAGTCAAAACAAGTTGATCCCGCCAAATAATAGTATAATTAGTAAATTCTATGGCAACAAGCATTACCTTTTTCTTCTCCTTGGAATTGTTGTCATAGTAAAAAACCAATTCAAACTTCTTATCCCATTCTAGATACACATTAGGATCAATCTTACCTTGGAATGAAGGAATTGTCATTTTAATATTGCCAAAATCATGGTCATAGGTGTCTTGCATCCTAAAATATCTCTGATCCCTTCTATTGTTGGTAATTCTAACCATAGTAGTTTAATTGTCAAATTCATCGTCTTCATGGTTATAGGCACATCTCAATTGCCTTATTACTTTAGGAGCCTAATATTCCCTATGCCTTTATTGCAACTCTACCATTGTATTAGCTTGCTCCTCTATCCTCTCCCTCATATCATCAAATCTGGTATTCATGCGCTCAAATTATTGTTGTATAGCTTTGATCATGAAGGACACATCACTAATGCCCTCTTGAATTACACCTTTGTCTATGGAAGTCATAGTATTATTTTTGCACAAAATGACTAGGATACCTCACATAACACTCCCTCAAGTGTTTCCCTCAAAAGAATAGGTGTCACACTCTCTTATGTTTACACTTTTTATGGCTTTTTCTTAATATGAATTTGCACTCTTGCCTTTTACCACTCAAATTTCCCCTTTCAGCTCTTTAAAGAACTAAACAAGCTAAATGAAGAGGATTGATTTTGAATAGAATAAGATAAATGACATAGAATTTAACAAATTAGAGAATAAGGAGTCAAAAAAATGAAAAAGGATATCAAGGCAAACGAATTTAATGGACTAAACTCACAAAAATTAGGATAAGGGGTTAAACCTAGAGGAAAAACTTGGATGACATAACACGAAAATAGATGGCAAAATTAGAGTTAAGTAAGAAAACTATATTATTATTATGGCCAATATGACCAAACTATTGAACTTTATTAATAACTTAAATTTGATGGCTTTTTTTCTTTGGTTCCTCTTTTTTTTTTTTCTTTTTTTCTTTGTTTGCTTAACACAAAACAATAGTAGAATACTTAGAGACAAAAATTGGAATTGAAATTAGCACATTTTTTTGATATTTATGATCTTAAACAAACGAGCACAGTGAAAAGGGTTGCAAATGGACATATTAGCAAATTTGAATGACAATGTTCTTAATAGGCAAACTAAATACAAATAAATAAATCACAAGGTAGTAAGTTGAAGAAGTAGTTGATCCAACCTGATTTAAAGTCAAGCTTTAATACCAATTGATGTGGAAAACCCCAAAAAGATGTGGTTTAGGGACGCAACGCACACAAGGAATCAAAAGATATCTAGGAAAGCTAAATCAAACTGTAATAACACAAACCCCAGACCCAACGTTCAAAGGAACATGAACCTAGGGTATTTAAAAAGGATATGGACGCCACACTTTAGAAAAGAAAGGAATTAGGAGAAATAAGTCGAGTTGAATGTCACAAGAATAGGTACTTCTTTATAAGTTTTTTAGTTCTTAAAAGAATTGAAGGAAAAAACCTTTGCTTTTTATTTCTCTCAAAGTTGTCTAATATTCTAGAACTTATAAGGAGGTGCCTATTTATAGGCTAACATAGCAATCCTAAAGAGGCATAAATTCCTTTTTGGAAAAAATCCTTATTCAGGTGGAATTCCTATCTAAGACAGATTCTTACATAAAAAACTCACTTTTATATAGTCACTTATTTAGGATATAAACTACTATTTAGAAGTGAATGCTATTATTTAGTCCTGACCCATTAAGTACTCCAATCATATTAATAAGGCCTTGACTCTTTTCCAAGCTTGAATTCGCACCATTTATAGCTTGGCCTAAATGTCCTTAATTAGCCAATAAGGTGCTTCTTTCATCTTTTTGGCTCTAGCTTATGTTATTGGGTCTTCTGGAATATTCAATGGACCTCTTGCATCCTTTAAAGCCTTCCACCCATCATCTATAAGGTTCTCATCAAATGTGAACCCCAAAAGATATGGCTTATGGATCCAACACACAAGGAATTAAACAAGAACCCATGAAAGGAAAATCAGACTTCAATCATGCAAACCTTAGACCCAATGTTTAAAGGAACATAAACCTAATGTATAAAGAAGAATATCAATGCCACACTCTAGAAAAGAACAAATTTAGAAGTGATAAGTTGAGTTGAACACCACAAAAAGAGTTAGTTCTTGATAAGTTCTTTAGTTCTTAAAAGAATTGAAAGAGAAAATTCTAACTTTTTAATTCATATAATTATTTGTCTTTTAACAATGAATTCGAGCCTATTTATAGTCTAAAATAACAATTCTAAAATCATTATCCCTTCAAGTATTTCAAGGATTTTTGGTCAGTATGAATGACAAATTACTTGGGCTAAAGATAATGTTACCATACCTCCAAAGTCTGTGCCATTGCATATATTTCCTTATCATAACTAAGATAATTAAGAACTACTCTACTAAACTTTCATTCAAGTAGGCAATTGATCACCTTTCCATGATTTTAAAGACTACTCTATAATCAATGCACATCCTCTAAGTCCTATCCTTCTTGGGCATATACAGAATTGGAATTACCTATGAACTCATACTCTCCCTCACATATCCCTTTGTCATATGCTCCTTAACTTGTTTTTGAAGTCTTTTGTCTCTTGAGGATTACTTATATAGGCCAATCAATTTGAAATTGTTGCATTAAGGATGAATTCAATTTGATGTTTTATTCCCATCAAAGGTGGAAAATAACTTAGTTCTTTAAGAAAAACATCACCAAATTCCTACAAAAGAGAAAAAGCAAACACTAGCCAAAAAGTGTTAAGCTTGTCAGTGCTAAAATAAACCTCTTTGTACAAAGTACAATCAAACATTATTTTGAATGAAAGATGTCATTCACTTGCATTATCATGCAATAAGAAAAGAGAAATTTGATGAAACTAAACAATAGATTCACAATAGCCTTATCAAGCATAAGTTGTTTTAAAAAAATAAAGATAAAAGATTGAACGAAATTGAAAAATGGAAAATTTCCCTTCCCCCAAACTGGAACCTTACATTGTCCGAATGTAAGATTTAAATGTATAGAAGAATAAAGAAAACAAAATCACAAAATCACACATGAAAACAAAAATAAAGATGGAAGGCAAGAGAAAAGCAAATCTAATTCTTGGGTTGTCTCCCAAGTTCATTTGCTTAATGCAATTAGCTCGACTCTAAAGCATGTCATGAGGTACAAATATGGTCTTCTAGCTCCATCTCCCTCAGTTTGAACCCTTCATAAGAAGCTTTTAACCTTTGGTCATTCACTTTGAATTTGCTTCTACACTTTGAATTGCCACTTCACCTTGTGGAAAGACATTAGTTGTCAAAAGAATCAATCCAACAAGAGTGCAACTTACTTGAAAACAACTTTAATCTTGAGTGATAGACAATAACCTTTTGACAAACAACAGAAGTCATCTTAGAGATCATCTTGTCATGAATGACTTTTGTTCTGTCCTTGTAAATCTCGGAGTTCTCATAGGGATCATTGTGAATTTCCTCAAGCTCTTGCAATTGCAATTTCCTATGTCCATGCACTTCATTCATCTTCATATTGCATTGTTTGATAGCCCAATATGCCTTGTACTCTAGTTGCTAAACACCAAATGATGGGATGACATGCCAATCAGTGTCTTATATGTTATACATAGGCCAATAGCACATCCTCAAGCCACATGCTCCAATCCTTTCTACTTAAATTCAATGTCTTCTCAAGACTACTCTTAATTTCCTGTTTGGACACCTTGGCTTGCCCACTTATTTGTGGATAATATGCAGTTGACACCTTGTTAGTGACATGATATTCCATCAATAAAGCCTCTACCATTTGTTTGCAAAAATGTGTGCCTTTATAACTGATCAAAGCTCTTGGTGTTCATACCTAACGAAAATGTGACACTTGACAAAATCTATAACTTACAACTTTATGATCATCAGTCCTAGTGGCTTTAGCTTCCACCCTCTTGGAAACACAACTAATAACAAGAACTAGTAATGAATATATTCATTACGAAAAGAAGAAGGAAAAAGACCCATGAAATCAGTGACCCAAACACAATAAAATTTCATGAACTAGCATGGGAGTTTGTGGCATTTGATCTCTAGAAGACTTACTTGTCCTTTGACAATGTGCACAGGTTTTGAAAACCTGTAAGAATCATGAAACAGTGATGGCTAAAAGAAACCATATCCAGCTAGCTTTCTTGCTATTCTTTTCTATCCAAAGCGTCCTCCACAAGCATAAAAATAATAAAAGGTGAGAATTAAATAGACACAGCTTCTAGTACACACCTTCTTATCACCTGATATGAGCACTGCTTCCACAAGTAGGACACATCCTGTACATAGTTTTTTGCACCACTCTTGATCTTCTTCTCCTTTTGAGCTTTCTTCAAGTGATTTGGAAAATTCCTTGTGGTCAAGTAGTTGATATTTAAATAGCAAAGGGCATTTGCCTTAATTGCAAGCATTTGTTCATCTGGAAAGAGTTATTGTAAAGGAAATGTATCCTCTTCCTTAACCATATGACTTAGATGATCTGCAGCTAGGTTCTCCATAGCTTTCCTGTCTTTGATCTCTAAGTCAAAATCTGCAGTAGAAGAATCCATCAAGTCAACCTTGGCTTGGCATCTTTCTTTGATAATAAATACCATAAAGCAACATGGTTAGGATAAACAATCACTTTAGAGCTAAGTAAATAAGAACAAAATTTTCTAAAGTAAAACCAACAACTAAAAGTTCTTTTTTAGTAGTGGAGTTGATGGGTCAAAGAATGAGACTGATTGTTTATGTTTAGGGAAATTTCAAGTAATGATTGTTTTGTCTAAGGCAGTTTATGACTCAATGAAAAGAAACGAAATAGAAAGAAAAACTAGTAGCCATTTGTTTGATAAGTAATTCACTACAAACAAGAAGAAACTATGAACCACATGATCTTAGGCAGCCCCTATAACTATGGAGCACATCATCCTTCCCCCTGTTGAATAGGATTTGCCTTCAAATCCAGCACCTCACTGTCCTCTGAGTAAGGCAATAGATCCCTCATATTGAATGGCTGATACATTATATTCAACAAAAGCCAAGCAATCATCCCAATTCTTCTAATTCTTATTAACAATAGTTCTAAGAAATAAAGAAAGTGTACCATCTACCACTTTAGTCTGCCCATATGTTTGTGGATGACATGCTGTGCTAAAGAGCAGCCTTGTGATAAGCTTCTTCTACAAGGTTTTTCAAAAGTAACTGAAGAACTTGGCATACTAGATCAGACACTATACTCTTTGGTATTCTATGTAATCTCACAATTTCTTGAAAGAACTAATCTACCACCTTATCAGTTTTGTGATAAGGTACAAAGTGAGACATCATTAAGAACCTATCAACAATCACCATAATTGAATCCTTCCCTTTTTGTGCTCTTAGCAACCCATGTACAAAATCCATACATCAACCCAAGGCTGGTCTAGAATAGGTAATGACATATACAACCCAAGAGCAACCTCTTTACTATTTGTCTTCTTACCAACCATGCACATCTCTATCACACGATATACATCTCTAATAATCCCCAACCAATAAAAATGTTCTTTAATGACATATACAACCCAAGAGCAACCTCTTTACTATTTTTCTTCTTACCAACCATGCACCTCTCTATCACATGATATACATCTCTAATAATCCCTAACCAATAAAAATGCTCTTTAACCAGCTCTAAAGTCTTTTTTTCACTATGTCTAGTTAAACTTCCGCCATGCCCCTCCCTTACGAAAAATTTCCTAATAGATTCCTTAGGAATACAAAGCCTTCCAAATCTAAACAAGCACCCTTTAAGCCTATAAAAGCCATGAACTGCCCCTTTCTCACAAGCCAACTAAAGAGAAGCAAACTTTAGATCATCCAAATATTGACTCATAATAAATTTAAAACCCATTAACTTAGCATTCAATAATGAGATTGAAGCATACCTCTTTGACTACATTTACATTTCCCTTTTTGTACTTGATGACATATGGAAAGGCCTCCAAGAACTCCACCCATTTAGCATGCCTTCAATTTAGTTTGCTTTGTCCCTTGAAGTGCTTCAAGGATTCATAATCAGTGTGTACAACAAACTCCCTGGGCAACGAGTAGTGCTGATAACTCTCTAAAACTTGAATTAGTGCATAGAACTCCTTCTCATATATTGAATAATTTAGGTTTGTCCCCCCTAACCTCTCACTAAAATAGACCATGGTATATTTATCTTACATAAAAACAACCCCAAATCCCACTCTCGAAGCATCACATTCCACTTTAAAAGTTTTTCAAAAATCAAGAAGAGTTAAGATAGTTGTTGAACACATCTTCTCCTTAATTTGCTCAAAACTATTTTTGGGCACCCTTTTTCTACCTAAAGTCACCACTTTCTTGATACATTTAGTCAAAGGAGCAAGAATAGTGCTGAAATTTATCACAAACCTCCTATAGAAGGATGCTACTTGTGGAAACTCCATACCTTCAAAACACTAGTAGGTATAGGCCACTCCTTAATAGCTTTCACTTTCTCCCCATCAATTAACCCCATGTTGTGCAAATACATAATTGAGAAAATGACCTAGTCTTGGCATAATTCATACTTCTTTAAGTTTCCTAACAATTTCTCTTGTTGTGGTACTCCAAAGACTTCCCAAAGGTGCTTCACTTGTTCCTCATGATTCCTGTTATAAATTCAAATGTCATTAAAATAAACCATAAAAAATATACCAATAAACTTACAAAGCACATGATTCATCAATTGCATGAAAGTACTTAATGGGTTAGACAAGGCAAAGGGCATGGCCAGTCACTCATGCAACCCATGTTATACTTTGTCTTGAATGCAGTTTTCCACTCATCTCCGTCTTTTATCTGAATTTGATGATAACTGCTCTTCAAATTTACCTTTGAAAACACTTTAGAACCATATAACTCATCAAGCATATCATCTAGCCTAGGATAGTAGAAAAGAAGGGAATTGGAAGTGATAAGATGAGTTGAATGCCACAAGAAGAGGTACTTCTTGATAAGTTCTTTAGTTCTTGAAAGAACCAAAAGAGAAAACTCTCGCTTTTTATTTCTCATATTTTCTGATTTTTCAAAGGTTACAAGGGGTGCCTAATTATATGCTAAGATAGTAATCCTAAAGATGCATAAATTCCTATTTAGGACAAATTCCTATCTAGGATAAATTCATATGTAGAAAACTTCCACTTTTATAACAATCACTTATTTAGGATAAACTAGCCCTGGTCCATTAATACTCTAATCATATTAATAAGGTCTTGACTTTCTTTCAAGCTTGAATTTACTCTATTAGTAACTTCGTTAGCCTAAATGTCCTCAATTAACTCATTTAGTATTTCTTTCACCTTTTTGGCTTTAGCTTATGTTATTGGACCTTTTAGAATGTGTAATGGATCTCTTGCATCCTTTGAAGCCTTCCATGCATCATCTCCAAGCTTCTTATCCAAAAGTGAGGACACAAGAGAGAAGAAAATATAAAGTTTCTATGCAAAAGACAATGATGTCAAATGAGTATTTTATGCCAAATAGCCTATGATTGTACTTTTGTACAGAGGCAAATTTTAACTCTAACAAGTTTGACCCATTTATTTTTAGTGTTGTTCTCTTTTTCAGGAATTTGAAGATGTGTTCCTTGAGAATGTTTGAAGTAGATTACCGCCTAAAAGAGGAATTGAGTATTAAATTGATTTTATACCTGGTGCATCCAACCCAAACCGACTAGCATATAGGAGTAATCCTAAGGAGACAAAAGAGCTTCAAAGGTAGGTTAAGGAGCTTATTTTGAATAGATATGCGAGGGGAAGCATGAGTCGCTATGTAGTTCCTATCTTACTTATACCTAAGAAAGATGGAACTTAGAGGATGAGTGTTGATTGTTGAGCAATCAACAAAATCACTATAAAGTATCGTCACCCCATACCAAGGTTAAATGACATGTTGGATGAATTGCATGGTTCATGTGTCATTTCTAAAATTGGTTTGACAAGTGGCAATCACTAGATTAGGATGAAAGAGGGAGATGAGTGGAAAACAACTTTCAAAACTAAGTATGGTCTATATGATTATGCCATTTGGTCGCACTAATACGCCAAGAATTTTTATGCAATTAATGAATCATGTTTTGTGTCCATTCATTCATAAATTTGTGGTTATGTATTTTGATAATATTTTGGTTTATAAAAAAACTCTAAGAAAGCATCTTGATTATTTACATTTTATTCTAATTGTTTTACATTCTTAGAAATTGTATGCTAATTTCAAGAAATGTTCCTTTTATACAACCATAACATATTTCTTGACTATGTTGTTAGTGCTAATAGTATTAAGGTTGATGAAGAAAACATTAGAGCAATCCGTGATTGGCCTATGCCTAAGTTAGTTAGCAATATGTGCAATTGTCATGGTCTAGCTAGTTTCTATAAACACTTTATTAGGGACTTTAGCACCATTGCTATTGCATTAAGGTTATCAAAAAGGGTTTTAATTAGGGTAGTGATCAAGACAAGGTTTTTAATTGTATTAATGAAAAATCAAGTTTTGTACCCTTACTTGCTTTACCTGATTTTGCAAAAACTTTCAAGATTGAGTGTGATGCTTCAAGTCATTGGAGCTATTTTGATATAAGAAATTCATCTAATTGCCTGCTTTAGTGAAAAGCTAAGTGGAAAGCAAGTCTTAATTATCCTACTTATGACAAAGAGATGTATGCATTGGTATAGACTTTGGAGACATGGAAACACTACCTTTGGCCAAAGGAGTTTTTCATCCATAATCCTTGAAGCACTTGAAGGGACAAGGAAAGTTGAACAAAAAACTTGCTAAGTGGGCTGAATTCATTGAGACCTTTCCTTACATCATCAAATATAAATAAAGTAAGGAAAATGTGGTAGCTAATGCATTACCTCATATGTATGCCCTTATTTCTTTACTTACTGCAAAATGATTAGGATTTGAATATATTAAGGATTTATATATGAAAGATGATGACTTTGCTAATATGTATGGAGCATGTGAGAAGTCAGCCTTTGAAAAGTTTTATAGGCATAAGGGTTTCTTATTTGGGAAAAATCATTTATGTGTGCCTATGACTTCTTTAAAGAAGTTGGTTGTGAGAGAAGCTCGTGGGGGTGGTCTAGTGGGTCATTTTGGGGTTAGGAAAACCCTAGATGTCCTAGTTGAACATTTCTTTTTGCCACACATGAAATGAGATGTTGAGAGGATATGTGAGAAATGCATATCATGCAAATAGGCTAAATCTAGAGTTTTACCCCATGACTTGCATACCCCTTTACCCACACTTAGCCATCCCTCGGTTGATTTATCTATGGATTTTGTATGACTTTGTACTAGGGTTGCAGCAATAAAAAATGGGTAGGGATTTTGTGCCATAAAACTAATGATGCAAGCCATATGGTTGACTTATTCTTTAGAGAAGTAGTACATTTGCATGGCATGCTATGGAGCATTGTTTTAGATAGGGATTCAATGTTCTTAAGCTACTTCTAGAGACTTTGTAGGGTAAGTAAGATACTAAACTGTTGTTGTCAATTACTTGTCACCCATAAACTATTAGGTAGATTGAGGTGGTTAATTGAACTCTTTTTACTCTTTTACGTGTTATTATTCGAATAAATTTGAAAATATGAAAAAATTGTTTACTACATATCAAGTTTGCATATAATAAAAGTGTTTGTTTTGCTACTAGTTACTTTCCATTTTGAAATTGAGAATGGTTTTAATCCTTTGACTCTTTTGAATTTGGTGCCTATACCTATCGATGAGTATGCTAGATTAGATGGTGAATGCAAGACTGACATGGTGAAGAAATTGCATGAAAAGGTGTGGTAACATATTGTGAAGGAATTGAGCAATATGCATCCCATGTCAACAAAGGGTGAAAGAAAGTGGTGTTTGAACCTAGTAATTAGGTTATGGTGTATATGTGCAAGAAATGGTTCCCAGCTTAAAGGAGATGGTCCATTTCAAGTAGTAGCATATATTAATGATAATGCCTATAAATTGGACGTTCCTGATGAGTATAATGTGAGTGCAACATTTAATATTTTTGATCTTTCTCCTTTTAATGTAGGCGATAATTGAAGGACAAATCCTTCCAAGAAGAGGATGGAATAATGAGAAGCTTAGAGATGATGCATGGAAGGCTTCAAAGGATGCAAGAGATCCATTACACATTCCGAAAGGTCGCTAACTAACTTAGGTGTAGGCCAATCATGGATTGCGATAACTTTTTCCTCATCAACCTTAATACCTTTAGCACTCATAATACAACTAAGAAATATGATTTGATTAGTGCAAAAGGAACATTTCTTGAAGTTAGAATACAATTTCTCTAAAATAATTATAAGATTCAACCTTCAACCATGACCTTGATAAGTTCACAAAGTTCAATAAGAATCAAAAGAGAAAATTCTCACTTTTTTTTCGTTGATCATCTATATCTTCTAAAAATAAAATGAAAACTATTTATAAGCTGAAATAACAACCCTAACCCTAGAAATAAGAAAAACTTTCTAAATAAGCTAATAGCAAACAAATTAAGGTTAGTTCGGTCAAATTCCTAAAACCATATGTTTAGTATCAAATTGGTTCGCCAACAGGCTCATGACCAGTGTCAATTCAACTTTCCAACAGAAAAATGATCCTGTAACCAATTTTACAACCAGTCCACTTCTTGCCCTTCAATTTTCAGACTTTATGATATGTCCAACTCACTAGTTCCATTACTTTGTTGCCTCAACTCTTCACAATTAGCTAACTTAGGCTGATTGAGCATAGTTATACAAATAATAAAGCCTTGTCCCTTATTAAGATATACTTTGTTGTGCTTCAAGCTTGAATTTACTTCTTGACTGAAATGTCTTTAATCAACCCATTAAGTGCATCTTTTATCCTTTTAACTCTTGAATGTGTCATTAGCCCTTCATGAATACTTAATGGATCCTTAGAAACACTTTATGCATTGGCTTCTCCATAGATCACATCACATGGTTATAGATAGTTGCAAGTGATAGCTTAAATAATACTACTTTTATCAGCAGTGTTTAATACTTCTATTATTTTAGAAAAATACTTAGAAGGTGCTAGACCTTTATTGATATAATTCATGTATAGCAATTGAAAATATATATTCTTTGTTTACAAAAATTGTTATTTTCATATTCCATTCATGATTAATAACCCAGTCAATAAGATTTACAAACTGAAGATTATTAATCTCATCTTCCTTTAAATAACTTTTTTGACTAAGGGTAAAACTTCCTTATCTTTTCCCCTTTCTAAAGAAATTGTTTCTCAAATGATAAACCTATTTTTAACAATTTAATATCAACTTTAAGCTCATTAACATTAGCTTTAAGCTCCAGTTCATTTCATTTTTTCTTTCCCTTAGAAGTAGAAGTTTTAGCATGTTCTCTTACAATTTTTAAATTGTAACCTTTATTAGGATGCAACAACTTAAAAGAAGACAAATTATCTCCTTTTGAAAAATGCAAATACTTTTCTAATATTTCTTTTTTTTTTCTTTTGGATCTAAAGTTTTATCAATGCGACCCAATATTATATTATCTTCTTTAGTATGGATTAATAAGTCATTACTTTTATAGAGAGTTTTAAAATAGTCACATTGACCATTACAACTCTCTTTAAAAGATATACTAGAAGTATCATCATCTTGTATAACATCCAATCCTAAGTCTTCTATTTTAAAATCACTTTTTGATAAGAAGATATGCATTATTGATCTTTTAAGATCCCTATCATTGTATAATTTTTGGATTTTTTGTTTGACTTTACACTTACTAGCATAATGGCCAAATTTTCACATTTGTAACAAACTAAAGTCTTTTTAGACTTTTCCTTTAATTTTTTTTCTTTGGCTGATAAGGCTTTTCTTATTTTTTAAATGCACCTTTTCTATTTTATTTTTTTTTCTTTTGGAAAAGGTTTATAAGGTGAATATTTTCTTCTTTTTCTTGCTATAGGAAAATTAATAGATGGAAAACCTATTTGGTCCCAAAAATCTCTTAAAGCTTTTCACCTTGCATTTTCTCATCTTTAATTGCTTATGGAGTTTAATCTCATTATAGATAAAAGCTCCTTTGGCAACCACCTTGACAACAAGCTCTCCATAAGTATATTCCTTACAAGGAATTATTCCTCTTTATTTGGTCTTAAGCCTATTTCTTATTCTTTCTACAGATAAAGTAGGAAGTCTTGATAAGGACTTCTTCCAAAAACCTTTTTGATTGTCTTCTTATGAAAAAATCTTGGACAAGAACACATCTTTGTGCCACATAAAGTGGGATAAGCTAGGGCACCTCAAATTAATCAGTTGCTCACGAGTTTATCCAACTGTCTTCCTCATTTAACGTGTTTCACTCAAAAAGGGTGTCACACTTCCTTATGTTTTACACTTTTTATGACTTTTTCTTAATATAAACTTGCACTTTTGCCTTTTACCACTCAAAATTCCCCTTTCACCTCTTTAAAGAACTAAACAAGCTAAATTAAGAGGATTGATTTTGAACAGAATAAGGTAAATAGGATAGAATTGAATTAGGGCAAACAAATTTAATGAACTAGACTGACATAAATCAAAATACGTGGTTAAACTTAAAGGATAAATTTGAATGATATAACAAGAAAATAGATGGAGAATTGAAGTTGAGTAAGAAAATAGAATTATTTGTTGCTTTGTTTTTGTTTTTTCCTTTCCTCCTTTCATTTTTTTTTTATTTTGCTCAACACAAAATAGTTGTAGACAGCTAATGGAATTGAAAATGCACGTTTTGATAGTTAAGATCTCAAACAAATGGGTAAATTAAGAAGGATTGCAAATGGATAGATTAGCACATTTGAATGGTAATGCACTTAATAGAGAAACTAAATTGAAATAAATAAATCACAAGGCAGCAAATTGAACAATTAATTGATCCAACCTGATTTAGAGTTGGACTCTAATACCAACTAATGAAAAAAAAATCCCTAAAGGACATGGCTTAGGGACCCAACACACACAAGCACTCAAACAATACATAGGAAAGTTAGATCAAACTTTAATAACACAAAGCCTAAACCTAACATTCAAAGGAACACAAACCTAGGGTATTTAAGAAGGATATGGATGCCACACTCTAAAAAAGAAGGGAATTGGGAGTGATAAGTTGAGTTAAATGCCACAAGAAGATGTAGAAAAGAAGGGCATTGAGAGTGATAAGTGAAGTTGAACATCACAAGAAGACATACTCCTTTATAAGTTCTTCAATTCTCGAAAGAACCAAAGGAGAAAATCCTTGCTTTTTTTATTTCTCTCAAAATTGTCTTATCTATAGGATAAGATAGCAATCTTGAAGAGGCATAAATTTCTATTAAGGACAAATCCTTATTTAGGACAAACTCCTATCTAGGACAAATTCTTATACAAAAAACTTTCAATTTTATAACAATCATTGATTTAGGATAAACACATATGAGTGAATGCTATTACTTAGCCTTAGCCCATTAAGTACTCCAATCATGTTAATATGACCTTAACTCTCTTTCAAGCTTGAATTCGCACCATTTGTAGCTTGATTGGCCTAAATGTCCTTAATCAACCCCTTTAGTGCTTCTTTCATCTTTTTGGCTCTAACTTGTGTTATTGGAGCTTCTAAAATGTGCAATGGATCTCTTGCATTCTTTGAGAACGATGGTTGCATGAATAGCATGGTTCATTTGTAGAACGATGAGGTTGTCACTTAATTTCTAACTAACAAGGCTTATCCTTTTGTTCCAATAAGTCATTTGCCCAAAAGAATCATGAACTTTATATAAATGTCTACACCAATCATATATAATCCATTATGAGAGTTGGATGTTATGAAAAAGGGAAGCAAAATGTGGCAGAAGTGGAGGTTAAAGGGTGTGAAGCTGGGCTGGAAAAGAGAGGTTCTTTTGAAATTAATTTTTCTGCCATGTTCTGTATTTCATGCATTTTGCCATGATGTTTATGAACTAAATGCATTTCTAGGAAGTTGATGTGACCTATACAAAATTTCTTTATCTTGTGCTTGTGTTCTAAATTAGTTCAATATTTTAGTTTCATTCTTTGTGCCTAATTCCATATTGAGTTTTGTATCATCTATATTATCTATATTCAATATGAACTTAGTGGATTATATAAGACACAACTAAAGAAGACACCATATTCACATATTATGTGTACACTCCTGAATGAATTAATTCTTATTGATGCAAATGCCAATGTAAGATAGGACATTGGTTTTTATCATTCTTGTGGGTTTAACAAGGTTTTAGTCATTAAATGAGCCAGATGCTAAGGTAGTTTAATGATTAGGAACACTTGATTATAGCCAGACACCAACAAAATGATCATACTAAGAGAGAACAAGCCATAAAATTGAATTGATGATTGTCAAAGACATAGAATTGATGTGCATAATGAAATCAGATTCCTAATGTCTATCTCTTTGTGTGTAGTTATAATTGTTTGCTATAGCTTAAATTGTTTTTGCTATCTGAATTTGTATTGATGTGTATGTCACAATGAAATTAATATTTGGTGTGAGATGGATGTTAATTGCCTGATTATTTTGGGTAAATAATTCCTTGCATAGATAAGTGAGAGATCATCACCAAGGAGTTGGGTGATGGTTTCACATTCAAGCAAAAATGATTATCTTTCAACAAAGAAAGATAATCAAGAACAATGGCTTTTTTATTTGATAGAGTTTAATAGATTTGGACCACCTATGACATAATAACGTGTATCTCACAATGAAATGCAAGATCTGTGTAGACATATAAGTTTTGTTCAAGATTCTTTTTATGAATGACTCCCTAGAATCAAACAAAATGATCATGCAATTAAAATCCATGTCTAGACTTATCCTTTCATTCCAAGGAGTCATTCACACAAAAGAATCATGAACTTAACTTAAATGTCTACACCAAACATGTATTAAATTATGAGATGCATATTATTATTTCTTGTGTAGTCCAATTCATTGAAGTCAATCGAATAATGGGGTTATTGCTCTTGATTTGCTTTCTTGCTCAAAAGAAAATCATTTCTGCTTGAAACTTGACATCATCTCCTAATTCCATGGTAATAAAGATTCTCCTTTCATTGCAAGGAACGATTCAAACAAAATGATCATGCAATTAACATCCATTTCTAAATTGAACATTGATTTCACATAAAATGATCTTTAAAATAGCTTTTATGCCCACAAGAAATATCATATTCATTGTGACATGCACATATGTACACTATGGAAACTAAGAATCCATTGAATTTCACCGAACAAAAGAATCTTTAATAATGATTAGGTTTTTCTTACAAGTATTTTTGGTTCAATTCCTAAATAATGAGACCAACATTTCATTTCTTCCAACACAAAGCTCCACTTTTCATTGCAAAAACTCATTCACACAAAGTGATCTTGCTAATAACTTTAGTGCCTATAACAAATATTATATTCATCGCAATAAGAATGCATTGAATCCATCAAACAAAGGAGTCTTTGATAATGATTAGCTTTTTTTACTAGTATTTGTGGTTCAATTCCTAAATGATGAGACTGTGTCTTGTTTTCTTCCTAGCAAGTATCAACCTTTCATTAGAAGAATTCATTCACACCAAATAATCTTAAAAATAACTTTTATAACCACAACAAATTTTATACCCATTGCAACAGACATGTATTTACACCCTTAGTATTAGGAATCCATTGAATTCCATCAGACAAAGAAGACTTTGATAATGATTTGCCTTTTTTACAAATATTTTTGGTTCAATTACTAAATAATGTAACTGTGTTCATTTCTTCCTAACAAGGCTCCTCCTTGTATTACAAGGACAAATTGATACAAAATGATCTTGAAATTAACTTTTGTGTCTCCAACAAATATTATATTCATTGCAACAAGTACATCCATAGACATTTGGTAGTATGAATTCATTGAATTCCATCAAACAATAGAGTCATTGGTCATTATTAGCTTTTCTTATAAGTATGCAACGGTTCATTTCCTAAATAATGAGACCACCCCTTCATTTCTTCCTAACAAAGCCCCACCTCCACCTTTCCTTGGAAGAACTCATTCAAACAAAATGATCCTAAAAGTAACTTTTGTGCCCACAACAAATATTATATTTATTGCAACACATACATTTGTAAGCCTTTGATACTCTAAATCCATTCAATCCCATCAAACAAAAAAGTTTTTGATAATCATTAGCTCTTTTAACAAGTATTTTTAGTTCAATTGTAGAATAATGAGATTGTCTCTTCATTTCTTCTTAACAAGGCTCCTCCTTTCATTGCAAGGTCTCATCCACACAAAATGATCTTAAAATTAATTTTTTTTCTCTACCATAAACAACATATTCATTGTAATAAGTACATTTATAAACCCTTGGCACTCTTAATCCATTGAATTTCATCAAACAAAGGAGTTAATTCAGTCAAATTCTTAGAGCCATGCATCCAGCATTAAACTAATGATGATTTTACATTCAGTTGACTCCTTATTCTTCATTTTTTAGACTTTGCGATAAATCTAACTCACTAATTTTATTATTTTGTTACTTTAACTCTTCATAATCACTTAACATAGACTGATTTAGCATACTTTTACAATTAATAAAGCCTTGGCTTGCATTAAGAAATACATTGTTGCCCTTTAAGCTTTAATTAGCTTCTTCCTTGGCCTAAATGTCTTTAATCAACTTGTTGAGTGCCTCTTTCATCCTTTTAGCTCTTGAACTTGTCATTGGACCTTCTTGAATGCCTAAGGGATTCTTAAATGCCCTCCATGCTTCGGCACCTTCATGAATCTCATCATTCCCCTCTCTTGAAAAGGATTCGTTCTTAAATCATCACTTGTTTCAAAAGGAGAAGATTAGCAACATTAAATATTGCACTCACATTGTACTCACCTAGAAGGTCTAACTTATAAGTATTATCATTAATTCATGCTATCACTTGAAATGGACCATCCCTTTTATGCTATAAGTTTGAATGCCTCAAAGCTAGAACCTTTCCTTAAGCATATGCACCCAAAACCAATCTCCAAGTTCAAACACCACTTTCTTTTGCCCTTTCTTGGCATAGGATGCATATTTCTCACTTCATCGTGCAATTTGTTGCCACACCTTTTTATGCAACTTCTTCACCATTTCTTCTTGTGTTCACCATTTAAGCTAGCATACTTATCAACAGGTAAAGGCATCAAATCCAAAAGGGTCCAAAGATTAAAGTCATACATAATTTCAAATGGAGAGTAACTACTAGTAGCATGAACACTCATATTATATGCAACTCTACAAGCAGCAAATAATCTTCCCATATTTTCAAATTCATGCAAATAATTGTATGCAGAAAAGTAAAAAGAGTTCAATTAACTACCTCAATTTGCTCATCTATTTATGGATGGCAGGCAATTGAGAACAATAGTTTAGTACCTAATTTTCCCCACAAAGTTTTCTTGAAGTAGTTCAAGAACTTTGCATCCTAGTTTGAAATAATACTTCAAGGCATTCCATGCAAGTGTATTATATTTTAGAAGTTTGTTATAAAATAGAAATTTACAATAAAATAGGAGTGTTCTTATAATTTAAGAGTATATCATTATAACTACTTTTAGGGTTTTAGAGTTGTTATTTTAGCCTATAAATAGGTTTGATTTCACTGTTAAAGAGCAGATGATTATGTGAATTGAAAATTGAAATTTTCTCCTTGAGTTCTTTTATGAACTAAAGAACTTTTTTAGAACTAAGTAATAGCATTAACTCTTAATTAGGAGTTTATTGTCTGTATAAGAATTTGTCCCTAGATAAGAATTCCTCCTAAATAAGGACTTTTCTTAAGTAGGAATTTGTGTCTCTTTAGGATTGCTATCTTGGCCTATAAATAGACACCTCTTGTAAGCTCTGGAACATCAGACAATTAGTTTTATGGCATGGAATGAAGTGTGCCATCTTTGAAAATCTATCAACAACAAATACAGAATCCCTACCCCCTTTTGATCGTGAAAACCCTAGTACAAAGTCCATAGATAAATCAACCAAGGGATGCCTAGGTATGGGTAAGGGGGTATACAAGCCATGAGGTAAAATTCTAGATTTAGCCTATTTGCATGTTATGCATTTCTCACATATCCTCCTAACATCTCATTTCATGCATGGCCAAAAGAAATGTTCATTTAGGACATCTAGGGTTTTCATAACTTTTAAATGACCCATTAGACCACCCTTATGAGCTTCTTTTACAGCCAGCTCCCTTAAAGACTCATAGGCATGCCTAAATGATTTTCCCTAAATAAAAAGCCCTCATAACTATAAAACTTCTCAAAAGTTGACTTCTCACGTGCTTCATACACATTAGTAAAGTGAGGATCATTCACATATAAATCTTCAATATGTTCAAATCCTAATAAGTTTGCAATAAGTGTAGAGATAAGGGTATACCTGTGAGATAATGCATCAGCTACCACATTTTCCTTAGCTTGTTTGTATTTGATGATGTAGGGAAAGGTCTCAATGAATTCAATCCACTTACAATGTCTTTTGTTCAACTTTCCTTATCCCTTCAAGTGTATTAAGGATTCATGGTTAGTATGGATGACAAACTCTTTAGGCCAAAGGTAATGTTGCAATGTCTCCAAAGCTCGTACCAATGCATACATCTCTTTATCATAAGCAGGATAATTAAGGCTTACTCCACTTAGCTTTTCACTAAAGTAAACAATTAGGCACCTTTCTTGCATCAAAACAGCTCCAATGCCAATACCTGAAGCATCACACTCAATCTCAAAAGCTTTTGCAAAGTCATGTAAAGCAAGTAAAGGTGCATAACTTAATTTTTCCTTGATACAATTAAAAGCCTTGTCTTGGTCACTACCCCACCTAAAACTCATGTTCTTTTTGAAAAGCTTAGTGAGTGGTGCAACAAGGATGCTAAAGCCCCTAACAAAGTGTCTATAGAAACTAGTTAGACCATGAAAACTATGCACATCACTAAATGACTTAGGAGTAGGCCAATCTTGGATAGCCCTAACTTTTTCCTCATTAACCTTAATACCTTTAGCACTCACAACATAGCCAAGAAATGTGATCTAATTGGTACAAAAGGAACATTTCTTGAAGTTAGCATACAATTTTTTAGAATGTAAAACAATTAAAATAGAAGATAAATGATCAAGATGCTCTTCTAGGCTTTTGCTATAGATTAAAATATCATCAAAATACATAACTACAAGTTTACCAATGAATGGACATAAAACATGATTCATTAATTACATAAAAGTACTTGGTGCATTAGTGAGACCAAATGGCATAACAAGCCATTCATACAAACCATACTTAGTTTTGAAAGTTGTTTTCTAGTCATCTCCCTCTCTCACCCTAATCTAGTGATATCCACTTTTCAAATCAATCTTAGAAAAGTCACACAAACCATGCAATTCATCCAACATGTTATCTAACCTAGGTATGGGGTGACAATACTTTACAATGATTTTGTTGATCGCTTAACAATTTTAGGAATAAGTAGGATAGGAATAGCACAAAGACTTATGCTTTCCCTCACATATGCTTTTGAAATAAGCTCCTCAACCTGCCTTTGAAGTTCCTTTGTCTCCTTAGGATTACTTTTATAAGTTGGTCGGTTAAGGATGGATGCACTAAGGATGAAATCAATTTGATGCTTAATTCCTCTCTTAAGTGGCAATCTACTTAGGACATTGTTAGGAAATATATCTTTAAATTCTAGCAATAAAGCAACAACAACACTAGGCAAAGACAATTCAAACTTGTTAGTGTTAAAATAAGCCTCTTTGTACAAAAGTATGATCGTAGGTTGTTTGGCATAAAATGCTCTTTTGACATCATATTCTTTTGCATAGAAACCTTTTGTTTTCTTCTCTCTCTCTTGTGTCCTCACGTTTTCTTCTTCCTTTTCTTTTTTGTCAATCTCTCTTTTCTGTTCACTCTCACTTTTAATCCTTGACAAATCCTTATAAGCTTGTTAGGATGATAATGGTACAAGGGTGATGGGTTTTTCATTCATTACAAAAGAATATTGATTCTTAAAGCCATTATGCACTTTTTTGTCAAACTGCTATGACCTTCCTAATAGAATATGACTCGCATGCATAGGTACAACATCACATAAAACTTTATCATAGTACCACTTGCTTATTTACCTTGACTTCACCACTCTTATTTAACCATTGAAGCTTATATGGCCTAAGATACTTTATAATAGGTAAATCTAGCTTCTCAACCATGGTTGTGTTAGCAACATTAGTGCAACTCCCACCATCAATAATCATACTACATACCTTATCTTTGATAAGACACCTCGTCTAAAAGATGCTATCTTATTGCACCTCATTTTCTTCCTTGCACATTTAATGTTTGCCTTCTGAAAATAGCTACTCCATTAACTGGATAGTCCTCTCCATCACTTTCACCCTCTGATGATGGCATAGAATCATGATATAATTCACTTGTAGTTTCAACATCACCGTTACCTCTCAAGATCATTGCATGCTTATTTGGACATTAAGATGCAATGTGACCCTTGCCAAAACACTTAAAACATTTAACATCTCTATTTCTACTTGGTTAGGGGTCAGAATTACCTACCTCCTTGCTAGAACCCATATTCTTATGCTTGGAGAGCTCGGATTTGGACTTGTTGTTGGCCTTCGTCCCTTTTACTCCAATTCAGTTTCCAAGATGAGGTACAACCCAAGTTCTACCCAAACCGTGTGGAACCCTTTTGTTTAAGTTGCCTTTCAACTTTCATTGTCATGTGCACCATGTATTATAATTCCATATAATGTTGCAATTCAACTATGTTGGCTATGTCTCTATTTAGCCCTTGTAGAAATTGAGCTATGGTTGCCTTTCTATCTTCTTCTACATTCATCTTAATCATGATAATCTCCATCTTTTTATGGTAGTCCTCCATACTTTTGGTGCCTTGAGTGAGCCTTTGTAGCCTTTTGTACAACTCTCTATAATAGTGATTAAGGACAAACCTCCTTCTCATGATAGCCTTCATCTCCTTCTATGTATCAATAGGCTGCTCACAATTCCTTCTCCTAGTCAAAACAAGTTGATCCCACCAAATAATAGCATAATCAGTAAATTCAACAACACCAAGCTTTACCTCTTTCCCCTCGAAATAGTTATGGCAGTCAAAAACCAATTCAACCTTCATTTCACATTTTAGGTATGCATCAGGATTATTCTTACCTTGGAATGGAGGAATTGTCATTTTAATATTGCCCAAATCATGGTCATAGGTGCCTTGCCTCCCAAACTCTCTCCAATCCCTTTTATTGTTAGTATTTCTAACCACAATAGTTCAATTGTCAAATTCATCATCTTCTACATCATCTTCTTGGTCATAGGCATGTCTTAATTGCTTTCTTGCTTTAGGAGCCTTATATTCCCCATGCCACCTTTGCAACTCTACTATTGTATTAGCTTGCTTCTCCATCTTCTCCCTCATATCATCAAATCTGGTATTCATGTGCTCAAATTATTGTTGCATAGCTTTGATCATGAAGGACACATTACCAGATCCCTCATGAGTTGCACCTTTGTCTTTGGATGTCATAGTATTACTTCTACATAACATAATTTGGATACCTTATAGAACACTCCCTCACATGTTTCAATTAAAAGAAGGTGTCACACTCCCTAATGTTTACACTCTTTATGGCTTTTTCTTTATATGAACTTTCACTTTTGCCTTTTACCACTCGAGTTTCCCCTTTCTGCTCTATAAAGAGCTAAGCAAACTCAATCAAGAGGATTGATTTTGAATAGAATAAGATAAATGGCATATAATTGAACAAATTGGAGAATAAGAAGTCAAAAAAAAAAAAGAAAGAAAGAAAAAAGGATAGCAACTCAAATGAATTTAATGAACTAAACTCACAAAAATCAGAATAGGGGGTTAAACCTATAAGACAAACTTGGATGATATAACAAGAAAATAGATGATAGAATTGGAGTTAAGCAAGGAAACTATATTATTATTGTAGCCAATATAACCAAGTTGTTAACTTTTATTGATAATTTGAATTTGATGCCTTCTTTCTTTTGTTCCTTTGCTTTTCTTTTGTCTCTCTTTTTTTTCGTTGTTTTTTTTTATTTCTTTTCTTTTTCTCAACACAAAACAACAATACAATACTTAGACATAGCAATTGGGATTGACATTAGCACATTTTTTATAGTTATGGTCTCAAACAAACAAATTAGTGCATTTGAATGGTAATGCACTTAATAGACTAACTAAATAGAAATAGATAAATTACAAGGTAAAAATTTGAAGAATGAGTTGATTCAACCTGATATAGAGTTGAGCTCTGATACCAACTGATGCGAAAAACCCTAAAAAGACGTGGCTTAAGGACCCAATGCATACAGAGAATCAAGGAACAATTAGACTTTAATAACACAAACCCTAGACCCAACATTCAAAGGAACACAAACCTAGGGTATTTAAGAAGGATATGGATACCACACTCCAAAAAAGAAAGGAATTGGGAGTGCTAAGTCAATTTGAATGCCATAAGGAGAAGTATCTTTTGATAAGTTCTTTAGTTCTCAAAAGAACCGAGGGAGAAAAACCCTTGATTTTATTTCACTCAAAATTGTTTGATGGTCTAGAGTTTACAAAAGGTGTCTATTTATGGACTGAGATAGTAATTCTAAAAAGGCACAAATTCCTACTTAAGAAAAATCCTTATTTAGGAGAATTCCTATTTAGGGACAAATTCTTACATAAACAATAAACTCTTAATTAGGAATTCTCCAATTATATTAATAAGGCTTGGACTCTCTTTCAAGCTTGAATTTGCACCATTTGAAGCTTGGTTGGCCTGAATGTCCTCAATCAGCCCATTTAGTGCCTCTTTCATCTTTTTGGCTCTAGCTCAAGTTATTAGGCCTTTTGGAATGTGCAATGGATGTTTTGCATCCTTTGATGCCTTCCACCCATCATCTCTAAGATTCTCATCAAGGGTTTTCATGCTTGAAATCTAAGTTAGTTTTCTTTGGTTCTTGTTCGATTTCTTATGCATATTAGGACACTAAGCCATGTCTTTTGGTGTTCACATCAATTGGTATCAAAGCCTATCTCTGAATCTAGATTGCTTATCTAAATTTGAGTTTTTCTCTTATTCTTCTTTTTGGCAGCATTCTATACCATTTGTTCCTTGAATCTAGAAACCCTAGTTGAATTTGCAAAATGGTATCATTTTGTTCTTTGAATCTGAAACCCTTGTTTATCTTTTCTTGTCTTTAAATTTAGAAACAAAAAGAAAAAGATAGAACAAAAAAAAATAGAGGAGGAAGAAAAGGAAAAAAAACAAAAGAGAGAAGTAAGCCCTATTTAATTAGGTTAGAGGGAGATAGCAGCTTTATTTCCTTCTTCATTAAAATCTTACAACATAAGGAAACCTTAAAATAAAGGAGTAGACCTTATTGGTTTCTAGTTCTTACAAGAATTCAAATCCATTTATTCTCTCTTTGTGTATTATGATTTAATATTGTTGTTTTCTTCTAATCCATAACCTTTATTCTTTATGCTTTCTGATATTTCTTTAATTATGATTGTTTGGAATTAGTTATTAACAATGTGATGAGAATTGTGGAGATGATGGGTGGAAGGCTTCAATAGATCCAAGAGGTCCATTGCACATTCCAGAAGGCCCAATAACATGAGCTAGAGCTTCAATTGATGCAAGAGGCCCATTGCACATTCCAGAAGGCCCAATAACACGAGCTAGAGCTTCAATGGATGCAAGAGGTCCATTGCACATTCCAAAAGGCCCAATAACATGAGCTAGGGCCAAAAAGATTAAAGAAGCACTAAAAGGGCTCATTCAGGACATTCAGGCCAACCAAGCTTCAAATGGTGTGCATTCAAGTTTTAAAGAGAGTCCAGGCCTAATTAATATAATTGGAATACTTAATAGGTCAAACTAAGTAATAGCATCACTCCTAAATAAGAGTTCATTGTATGTGATGGAATTAGTCTGAAATTCCTCCAAAATAGGGATTTCTCCTACAAAATGGGGATTTCTCCTAAATAGGAAATTTGCCTTTTTAGGATTACTATCTAAGCCTATAAATAGGCACCCCTTGTAAGCTCTAGAAATCAGACAACTTTGAGTGAAATAGAAAGCAAGGGTTTCTCCTTCGGTTCTTTTGAGAACTAAAGAACTTATCAAGAGGTTTTCTTCTTGTGGTGTTCAAATCGACTTATCACTCCCAATTCCTTCCTCTTCTGGAGTGTGGCATCCATATCCTTCTTGAATACCCTAGGTTCGTATTCCTTTGAATGTTGGGTCTAGGTTTTGAGTTATTAAACTCTGATATAGCTTTCCTGGTTCTTCTTTGATTCTTTGTGTGTGTTGGGTCCCTAAGCCACGTCTTTTTGGAGTTTTCCGCATCACAATGTGACTTTGATTGAGGTTGTTTAGTTTAATAAAGAATTGAGAGAGAAAATTTGAGTGGTAAAAGGGAGCACTATAACACATATAGAGAAAAAAAAAACCTTAAAGAGTGTAAACACGAGGGTATGTGACACCATTTTTTAGTGAAATACATGAGGAAGTATTTTGTGAGTATGCTAATCATTTTGTGCAGAATTAATATTATGTCTTCCAAGGATGAAGGTGAAGCTAAGAAGGGAGGTATTAAAAGTGTAATCATTGTTGTCTTCCAACAACACTTTAAGGGGATGAACATCAGATTTGATGATATAAGGGATAGAACGGAGGAGTAAGCCAATATGATAGCAGAATTGCAAAAGAGACATCAGCCCCCTGAGGATCCTAATGCAAGAAAGCATGAAAGATGATATTATGGCCATGTAGATGATGTAGAAGATGATGAATTTGATGATCCAACTACTTTTATCAAAATTAGAAATAATAGAAATGGTCAAAGAAGTTTTCAGAGGTGCAACACCTATGATTATGATTTTGGTAGTATTAAAATAAAAATTTCTCTATTCCAAAGGAAAATTGATCTAAAAACCTATTTAGAATAGGAGAAAAAGGTTAAATTGGTCTTTGACTATCACGATTGTTATGAAGAGAGAAGGATTAAACTTGCTACCATTAAGTCTATTGATTATTCTATTATTTGATGGGATCAAAGGAGGGAAAGAAAAGAAAGGAGATGAGACCAAGAGAAAAGAAGGAAGAGGGCAAGAGAGAAAAATTGAGAGTTTATATGCAAAAAAGATTGTACTTTTGTACAAAGAGGCTCATTTTAGTACTAATAAGCTTAACCCTTTTTTGCCTGGTGTTGTTATTTCTCTTTTGTAAGAATTTGGTGATATTTTTCCTAAAGAATCAAGTGATTTGCCACCTTTAAGAGGAATAAGGCATCATATTTACTTGATCCTATACCATAAAACTAGTGATGCAAACAACATGGTTGAATTGTTCTTTAGAGAGATAGTACGCTTGCATGACATGCCTCAGAGTATTATTTCAGATCGGGATACAAAATTCTTAATCTACTTTGAGAAGATTTTGTGGGGCAAGATAGGTGTTAAACTAGTGTTCTTAACTATTTGCCATGCATAAACAAATGGACAAATCAAGATAGTTAATCAAACTCTTTCTACTTCATTGCATGCTATTATTCAAATGAATTTGAAAACATGGGAAGATTGTTTACTACATGTAGAGTTTGCATATAATGGAAATGTTCATTTTACAACTAGTTGCTCTCTATTTGAAAATTGTGTAGAGCTATAGACTTGATGTCTTTGCCTCTTGATGAGTATGCTAGCTTACATGGTTAACACATGGCTGAAATAATGAAGAAGTTACATGAGAAGGTGTAGCAATCAATTGCAAAACTAAATAATTAATATGCATCCAATGTAAATAAAAGGTGAAAGAAGGTATTATTTAAACTTGGTGATTGGATTTGGGTGCATATGCACAAGAAAGATTCCTGAATCAAAAGTGTTCAAAGCTGTAACTCAAAAGAGATCATCCATTTCAAGTAGTGGTACTGATTAATGACAATACCTATAAGTTGGACCTTCTTAATGAGTACAATGTGAGTGTAACATTTAATATTTCTAATCTTTCTCCTTTTGGTGTAGGTGATGATTCGAGGATGAATCCTTTTGAGGAGAAGGAAAATGATAAGATCTATGGAGGTGCTGAAGCATGGAAGGCTTCTAAAATTCCATTAAGCATTTAGAAAGGGCCTATGACACCTTCAAGGGTTAAAATGATGAAAGAAGCACTTAATTAGCTGATTGAGGATATTCAAACCAACAAAGTAACAAATGACAAGAATTCAAGCTTGAAAGAGGATTAAGGCTTCATTAATAAGACAAAAGTGTTTAATGGGCTAAGGTTAAGTACTAAAATCTACTTCTAAATAACAATTTGTTATAATATAGGAGTATATTATAAAATAAGAGTTTACAATAAAATAGTAGTGTTCCTATATTTTAAGAGTATATCATTGTCTCTACTTTTAGAGTTTAGGGTTGTTATTTCAACTTATAAATAAATTTGATTTCATTATTAAAGAGCAGACAATTATATGAATTGGAAAGTGAGAATTTTCTCAGATTTTTTGAATAACTAAAGAACTTAGTAAGAGCTAACTCTTCTTATAGTGTTTAACCTAACTTATCACTCATAAATTCATTCTTTTCTAGACTATGGCATCCATATTGGGTCTAGGGTTTACATCATTGAAATCTGATTTAATTTTTTTGTTCTTGTTTGATTTCTTATGTGTGTTGGGTTCCCTAAGGCAGGTCATTTGGGGTTCACATCAGGTATAAACAAGGATATGGATGCCACACTCCAAAAAGGAATGGATTTGGGAGTGATAAGTTGAGTTGAACTTATCAAAAAGAGCTAGTTATTGATAAGTTCTTTAGTTCGTGAAAGAATTAATGGAAAAAAATTCTCAGTTTTTTTTTTGTGCCGAATCATCTGCTCCTTTAACAATGAAATAACACCTATTTATAGGTTGAATTAATGAACCTAGAGATAAGGACAAACTTCATATATAAGCTGACAATAAATCTACTTGTATTTTTTAGCAATTGTTAAACCCTTACAACAACTGAACATACAAGTGCAATAAGCATACTTATACAATTAATAAAACTCAGCCAGTATTAAGATATACTTTTACCGCCCTTCGTGCTTGGATTAGCTTCTTTAGCCCAAACTTCTCAATCAGTCTATTAAAAGCTTCTTTCATCCTTTTAGCTCTTAAATGCATCATTGGCCCTTTGTGAATGCTTAATGGATCCTTAGAAGCCTACCATTCATCAGCTCCTCCTTTCATCATAAAGAATTACTCACACAAAATGATCTTGAAAATAACATTTGTCTCTACAAGAAACATTATATTCATTCCTCATTATTCGCTTTTCTTACAAGTATGTAATGGTTCAATTCTTGTTAACAAGGCTCCTTTGTTCATTACAAGAACTCATTCACGCAAACTGATCTTAAAATGATGAAAAGCTTGGAGAGGATGTGTGGAGGGCTTCAGCAGATTCAACAGATACACTGCACATTCTAAAAGGTCCAATCATGCAAGCTAGAGCCAAAAGATGAAAGAAGCACTAAATGGGTTGGTTAAGGACATTCAGCTAACCAAATTACAAATGGCATGCATTCAAACTTGAAAGAGGACCAAAACTTTATTAATATGAAAGGAGTGCTTAATGTGCCAAGGTTAAGCAATTAAATCAACTCCAAAATAGGAGTTTACTTAAAATACGAGTTTGCTAAGTGTAATTAAGTTCCTTTTTAATAAAATAGGAGTGTACCTAGATTTTAGGAGTCTATGACTATCTCTATTTTTAGACTTGTTATTTTAACTTATAAATAAGCACCTCTTTGTAAGTTCATGGGGTAGATGATTATATGAATTGAAAAGTGAGAAACTTTCTCTTTAGGTTCTTTGAACTTGGAGGAACTTATCAAGATTATTGAGATGTGGCATTCCACTCAACTTATCACTCCCAAGTCCATTCTTTTTTAGAGTGTGGCATTTATATCCTTCCTTATTCCTTAGGTTATTGTTCCTTTAAACATTGGATCTAGGACTTACATGATTGAAATCTAATTTAGCCTTCTTGTGTTCTTTTTTAATTCCTTGTGTGCGTCAGGTCCCTCAGCCACATCTTTTGGGATTCAAATCAGTTGGTATCAAGCCAGGTTTTAAAATCAGGTTGGATCAATCAATTTTACGATTTACTTTCTTGAGATTTATTTATTACCATTGAAACTCGCTATTCTACCAATTTGCAATCTTTCTTGCTTTGTTCATTTGTTTGAGAGCATAATCATCAAAAAGCAATGAAAGAGGAAGGAAGTTAGAGTGGTAAAATAAGAGTGTGAGCTCATTACAAGAGACACAACTAAAGAGAAGTAAACACAAGGATTGGGTGACAATGATTGAGAGAAACACGTGAGGGAGTGTATGTGAGGTTATTTTTAATGTTTGTTTTGGTGAAATCAGCAACATGATTTTGAAATATAATGGAGTGAGTTAAGTACATAGGAAGGATGATTCATTAATACTCCACACTATGCAAAAATAGTTTGAGTGCGTGAATGTCGTGTTTGATGGGATGAGAGATTGGGTGGAGAGGCAATATGCTGTTATAGCTGATTTGCAAAGGGGACAGGCATTTGTAGCCCCTAATGCAGAAAGGAAAGAGGAGCATAATCATAATGATGATTATGATCAAAATGGAGACGATGATGCCAATTTTGATTATCAAACCATAGTAACCAGCTTTTCCAATAATTGAGGTGGTAAGAGGGATACAAGAAGGCATGATGCTTCTGACTGTGACTTGGGAAGCATCAAAATGAATATTCTTCCATTCCAATGGAAAAGTGACCCTAATGTGTATTTGGAGGGGGAAAAGAAGGTGGAGCTAGTATTTGATTGCCTTAACTACTATGAGGAGGAAAAGGTAAAATTAGTTGCCATTAAATTCACTGATTACACTATTATTTGGTGGGAGCTTGCTTTGAACAGACAAAGAAACTAAGGAGGCATATTGATATAAGGGAGGAGATGAAGGTTATCATGAGGAGGAGGTTTGTCCCTAACCATTTCTACAGAGATTTTTTTTAACAACTGCAAGGACTCACCCAAGGCACTAAGAGTGTTGAAAGGAGATGGAGATTGTAATGATTTGAGCCAATGTGGAGGAAGATAGGGAAGCAACAATGCCTTGATTCTTGTAAGGGCTGAATAAAGACATAACCAAGTGGTTGAGTTGCAACACTTTGTGGAAATAGAAGACATGGTGTACATGACAATGAAAGTTGAAAAACAACTCAAATTGATGAGATACATAGAGGAGGAAATAGAAGACATGGTGTACATGACAATGAAAGTTGAAAAACAACTCAAATTGATGAGATACATAGAGGAGCCAATGCATAAAGGGATTTTAAGGATTCATTGTGCATTCATGAATGGCAAATGACACATTCAAGGGTTAAAAATATGAAAGAAGCACCAAAGGGATTGATTGAGGATGTTTGAGCCAAACAAGTAGCAAATGACATGAATTCAATTGAGGTGAATTCAAGCTTAAAAGACGGTAAAGGCTTTAATAATATGATTAGAGTGTTAGGTAATAAAATCTACTCCTAAGTAGGAGTTTGTTATGAAGAGTTTATTATAAAGTAGTAGTTTGTTATAAAATAAGAGCTTACAATAAAATAGGAGTGTTCCTATCTTTTAGAAGTATATCATTGTCTTTACTTTTAAGGTTCTTAGGGTTGTTATTTCAGCTTATAAATAGGCTTAATTTCATTTTTAAGGGAGTAGGCAATTGATGTAGCCTGCATCACCATGTCTCTCACCAATAAGTCCTCATTGACAAGTTTCACAATGTTCACTTAGCCAAGAAGATCAGTTCACATTCAAACTCATCAGTCTTCTCAACAAGTCATTAACCAACAAAATTCTCATTGCTGATTTTGTCATTTCCCATACATTGAAAATATTTTGTTTTGATATATATATTTTTTTATTGGCTCCTAGTTCTTAGGCTTGATTTAATTCTTTTCATTATCTTCTATTTTAGTTTAAAAGGAAATCAATATTATGTAGAAAACAAACTTGATTGGATGAATGGAATTGCCTTGGGCATTCTTTAAAACTTAAAGAGTTCATACCCATGAAAATGTACAAAAGTTTTCACTCTGTGCTTAAGAGTTAAAGAACTTATCAAGAACTAACTCTTTTTGCAATGTTTACCCAAACTTATACTCTCAAATTTGTTCTTTTTTAAAGTGTGGCATTCATATCCTTATTTATTAATGTAACCCCAAAGAGTGCAATGAAAGTCACAAGTAAAACAAGGAATTCAAAACCCTAAGCAAGTTAAATTAGGTTTAATAAAAGTAAAACTTTGACCCAATGTTCAAAGGAACATGAACCTAAGGTATATAGAAGGATATGGATATCCCACTCCACAACACAATAATCTTGATAAGTTTACAAAGTTTAATAAATAACCGAAAGAGAAAATTCTCACCATTTTTTCATCCTGATCTACTCCTTTTAACAATGAGATCAAGCATATTTATAAACTGAACTAATAACCCTAATGCTAGAAATAAGGAAAAACATCCTAAATAAGATGATAGCAAATGAATTGGAGTTAGTTCAGTTAGATTTCATTTGGTTAGATTTGCAAAGCCACACATCCAACATCAAACCAATTCACCAACTCACTTATGACTAATGCTTGTATATGCACCAAATACATACACACTCAATATCCATAGACAGTCCAATGCTGTCACTCCTAGAAATTTTGTTTAGCTATGTTGAGATGATATGAAATCAAAGAAAAATTTAACAAGAACAAAAAAAAAAGACTCAAATCGTAATTACTACAAGTCCTGATTGCCAAAACTTTCAAGCTTTCTAATCAAGTTCCTCCTTTTTTGTTTTTTTGGCTAATTATCAGCAAAATAAAGCTATCACTAAATTTTGTTGCCAAAAAGCACTCAAGAAAGAACTAGATAAGCACCTTGTGGCAGCAATAGATTGAGAAAGAGCCTCATTTCTTAGGGTTTTTTCCTTGAGCTTCTTAGATAATGCTTCTAATTGGTCTAAGTTCCTCTAAACACAAAAAAAAAATGGCACCATCAAGTAAAATCCAAATGAAGAAACGTTGACACACAACTAGCTGACATATGTTGAGTCACGAAAGAAGAGAGAAGAAACATTGCACAGAAATAAAGGTAAGACCATTAAGAAGAAAAAAATGTAATTGCAAAATCATGGAGCCACAAAAGAAAAAAAAATTAGCAATCAAATAATTACTAGTACATAAAAACTGTATTCTCTAATTTCAACCACTTATTGACTCTCCATCATCACTTCACTCAACAACTAAGAGTAGAAGAAAATGAAGCAACACTCCTTTTAGGCGAAATTTCTACTCGATATCCCCACTTCTTAGCATATAATGAAAATCTATCACATAATCCTACAATTTCTTTTGTCTTCCTAGATTTTTTGATAAGATGAAAAGAAAAAAAAAACACAAAACAAAATGTAGATTAGCAAAATGACCAGTTCACTTCTTGTCCGCTATTTCCATTACTTGGTTGCTTCAACTCTTGCCAACCACTTAAGCCAATTTAGTATAATTATACAATTATTAAAACCTTGGCCCACACTAAGATATACTTGGTTACCCTTCAAGCTTGACTTAACTTCCTTAGACCAAATGTCTTTAATCAACCTGTTAAGTGTGTCTTTCATCCTTTTAACTCTAAAATATGTCATCGGCCCTTCTTGAATGCTCAATGGATCCTTAGAAGCACTCCTTGCATTGGGGCCCCAATGAATGTCATCATTTATACCTTAAGTTCAAGTTCCCTTAAACATGGGATCTAGGGTTTTCATGATTGAAATCTAATTTATCTTTCTTCTATTCTTGCTTGATTCTTTATGTGTGTTAGGTCCTTAAACCCCATGTTTTAGTGTTCACATCATAGCTAGACCATGAAAACTACACACATCATTAACTTAGGTGTAGGCCAATCAATAATTGTCCTAACCCTTTCCTCATCAACCTTAATACCCTAAGTACTGACAACATAGCCAAACAATATGATTGGTCAGTACAAAAGGAACATTTCTTGAGATTAGCATACAATTTCTTATAATGTAAAACTCTTAGAACAAAAAGCGAATGATGAAGATGATCATCTAAGTTTTGCCTATAAATAAAAATATCAAAATACACAACTACAAATTTACCAATGAATGCATGCAAAACATGATTCATCAGTGTCATAAAAGTGCTTGGTGTATTAGTGAGACTATATGGCATAACAAACCATTGATACAAACTATCCTTAGTTTTAGATTTTCCACTTGTCTCTCTCTCTCATCTTAATTTGGTGATATCTACTCTTAAAATCAATTTTAGAAAAAGACACATGAACTATGCAATTCATCTAACATGTCATCTAATTTACATATAAGACAATGATACTTTATAGGGATTTAGCTGAATGCTCTACAATCAATGCACAAACTTTAAGTCTCATCCATCTTAGACACAGGCATTACTAGAATAGCACACAAGCTCATGTTCTGTCTCACATATATATCCCTCTGCCATAAGCTCCCTAACTTGCCTTTAAAACTTTTTTGTCTACTCAAGATGCCTTTGTCTACTCAACCTTCTTCTCCCATTCTAGATAGGTTTCAAGATCATTTTTCCCTTGGAACAAAGGAATTTTCATTTTAATGCTACCCAAATCATGGTCATAAATGTCTTCAACTATTACTATTATTGGTGATTATAACCAAACTAGCTAAATCATCAAAATAAGCATCATTACCTTCATCTTCATTGTAATCATCATAATGATTACACCTTTCTTGCCTTCATGCATTAGGAGATTCTTGTTTTGTGCCCTTTTCAAATCAACTACAATAGCATCTTACCTCTCTATCTAATCTCCCATTTCACCAAACACAATATTCATGTGCTCAAACTATTGTTTTATAGCTTAGAACATGAATACATCATCCTTCCTACCTTCCTTGCTCACTCCCTTATCTTTTGAAGTCATGCTACTAACCTACATGAAAAAAAAAATGTTAGATATAACCTCACACACACTCCCATTGCATTTGCTTTTTCTTAAGAAATATGTTTCTAGTCTAAAATTATATTAATCATTTCAAATTGCATTATGGCAAAGGAGGCAATAAAAAAATTATAAAATTTAAGTTAACTGATTATTAACAATGCATTTACTCTTATGGGATTTTAAAATTCTAAAAATTGAAAAAGTGTAATGTTTTGGCTTTTAAATTTATTGTTAATGTCATTGCATTTGAATGGTGAGAAAAACATAATATTTAAATATATTAATTAAGCTAATATATAGGTAAAGGACTAAATTGTATAAAATACATTTTAGTGAATGAATATTTTAAATAGCAATCTGAAACTTCAATGTTGGGTCAAGCAAATTGCTCTTGAGGAGGGTGGGAAAACTTCTTATTAGAGTCCATTGCATTTGCTTTTTCTTAAGAAAAATATGTTTCTAGACTAAAATTATATAACTTATTTCAAATTGCATTATGGCAAAGGAGACAACAAAAAAAAATTATAAAATTTAAATTCAACTGATTATTAGCATTACATTTATCCTTATAGGACTTTAAAATTCTAAAACTTGAAAAAGTGCAATGCTTTTATTTTTAAATTTATTGTTAATACGGTTGTATTTGAATGGTGAGAAAAACATAATATTTGAAAATGTTAATTGAAAAAAATATAGGTAACAGATTCAATTGTATAAAATATACTTTAATGGATGAATATTATAATTAGTAATCTCAAGTTTCAATGTTGGGTCAAATATATTGGTTTAGAGGGGAGTAGGGAAATTTCTTATTGGAGTCCATTGGAATTGCCCTTGCTTAAGTAATATATTTTTTGACTAAATTTATATAAATTATTTCAAATAGCATTGTCGTAAAGGTGACATTTAAAAAAATTACAAAATTCAAATTCAACTGATTATAAATAATGCATTTATCCTTATAAGACTTTCAATTTTAAAAATTGAAAAATTGCAACGTTTAGATTTTTAAATTTATTCTAAATGCAATTACAGTTGAATTGTGAGAAAACCATAATTTTTGAATATGTTAATTGAACAAAAATTCAAGTAATTGACTCAATTGTATAAAGTTCACTTTCATGCGTGAATATTATAAATAGCAATCCCAAGATTTAATGTTGTGCCAAGCATATTGTTCTTAAAGGGAGTGGGGAAACTTCTTATTATAGTCCATTGCATTTGCTTTTTCTCAAGTAATATGTTTGTAGAATAATTTTATGCTAATCATTTTAAATTGCAATGTGTAAAAGAGACAATAAAAAAAATTATAAAATTTAAATTCAACTGATTATTAATAATGCATTTATCTCTATAAGACTTTAAAATTCTAAACCTTAAAAAATTACAATGATTTGATTTTTAAATTTATTATTAATACGATTATATTTGAATGGGGAGAAAAATATAATATTTGAAAATGTTAATTGATAAAAAATGCAAGTAATGGACTTAATTGTATAAAATACACTTTAGTAGATGAATATTATAATTAGCAATCCCTAACTTCAACGTTAAGTCAATCATATTGGTTGTAAGGGGAGTGGGGAAACTTCTTATTAGAGTCCATTGCATTTGCTTTTTTGACTAAATTTATATAAATTATTTCAATTATCATTATTGCAAAGGTGACGTTTAAAAAAATTACAAAATTCAATTCCAATTGGTTATAAACAATGCATTTATCCTATAAGACTTTAAATTCTAAAAATTGAAAAATTGCAATGTTTTGATTTTTAAATATATTCTAAATGTTATTGCATTGGAATGGTGAGAAAAACATAATATTTGAATATGTTAATTGAACAAAAATTCAAGTAATGGACTCAAATGTATAAAATTCACTTTAGTGTATGAATATTATAAATAGCAATCCTAAGATTTAATGTTGTGCCAAGTAATATGTTTCTACACTAAAATTATATAAGTCTTTTCAAATTGTATCGTGGTAAAGGAGACAATAAAAAGAATTACAAAATTTAAATTCAACTGATTATTAACAATGCATTTATCCCTATAGGACTTTAAAATTCTAAAAATTGAATAAGTGCAATGTTTTGATTTTAAAATTATGTAAATCACTTGAAATTGCATTATGACAAAGGAGACAATTAAAAAAAAAGAAAATTTAATTTCAACTAATTATTAGCAATGGATTTGTCCCTTTAAGACTTTAGAATTCAAAAAATTGAAGAATTGCAATGTTTTGATTTTTAAATTTATTCTTAATGCCATTGCATTTGAATGGTAGGAAAAACATAATATTTGAATATGTTAATTGAGCAGAAATACAGTTAATGGACTCAATTGTATAAAATACACTTTAGTGGATGAATATTATAAATAGCAATCCCAAGTTTCAAAGGTGGGTCAAGCATATTGGTTTAGAGGGGAGTGGGGAAACTTTTTATTAAAGTCAATTGCATTTGCTTTTGCTTAAGTAATATACTTTTAGGCTAAAATTATATAAATCATTTCAAATCCCATTGTCACAAAAGAGACAATTAAAAAATTACAAAATTTAAACTTAACTGATTAATAACAAAGCATTTACTAATATACGTCTTTAAAATTCTAAAAATTAAAAAAATCTAGTATTTTGATTTTTAAATTTATTATTAATAACATTACATTTCAAGGTGAGAAAAATTTAATATTTGAATATGTTAATTAAACAAAAATACATGTAATGGACTCAATTGTATAAAATACACTTTAGTAGATGAATATTATACATAGCAATCCCAAGCTTCCATGTTGTGTTAAACATACTGCTCTTAAGGGGAGTGGGAATATTTCTTATTAGACACCATTGCATTTGCTTTTTCTTAAGTAATTTGTTTATAAACTAAAATTATATAAATCATTTCAAATTGCATTGTGGCAAATGAGACAATGAAAACAATTACAAAATTTAAATTCACCTGATTATTAACAATGCATTTATCCCTATAAGACTTTAGAATTCTAAAAATTGAAAAAGTGCAATGTTTAGATTTTAAAATTTATTGCTATGCCATTGCATTTGAATGGTGATAAAAACATAATATTTGAATATATTAATTGAACAAAAGTACAAGTAATGGACTCAATTGTAAAAAATACACTTGAGTGGATGAATATTATAAATAGCAATACCAAGTTTCGAAGTTGGGTCAAGCATATTCCTCTTGAGGGGAGTGGGGAAACTTCTTATTAGAGTCCATTACTTTTACTTTTTCTTACGTAATTTGTTTGTACGCTAAAATTATATAAATCATATCAAATTGCATTGTGGCAAAGGAGACAATAAAAAAAATTACAAAATTTAAATTCAACTTATTATTAACAATGCATTTACCCTTATAAGACTTTAAAATTCTAAAAGTTGAAAAAATGCAATGTTTTGATTTTTGAATTTATTGTTAATGTCATTGTATTTTGAATGGTGAGAAAAACATAATATTTGAATATGTTAATTGAACAAATATACAAATTATGGACTCAATTGTATAAAATACATTTTAGTAGGTGAATATTATAAATAGAAATCCCAAGTTTTAATGTTGAGTTAAGCATATTGCTCTTGAGTGGAGTGGGGAAACTTCTTATTAAAGTCCATAGCATTTGCTTTTCCTTAAGCAATATATTTTTAGACTAAAATTATATAAATCATTTCAAATAGCATTGTCGCAAGGGAGACAATTAAAAAAATTACAAATTTTAAATTCAACTAACTACTAACAATGCATTTATCCGTAAAAGAAATGAAAATTCTAAACATTGAAAATATGAAAATTATTGTTAATGCCATTACATTTGAATGGTGAGTAAAAAATATTATTTCAATATGTCAATTGAACGAAAATTCAAGTAATGGACTCAATTATATAAAATACACTTTAATGCATGAATATTATAAATTGCAATCCAAAGTTTTAATGTTGGGTCAAGCATATTGCTTTTGAGGGGAGTAAGAAAACTTCTTATTAGAGTCCATTGCATTAGCTTTTTCTTAAGTAATATGTTTGTAGACAAAAATTATATAAATCATTTTATATAGCATTGTAGCAAAGGAGACAATTAAGAAAATTACAAAATTTAAATTCAACTGATTGACAACAATGGATTTACCCCTTCAAGACATTAAAATTATAAAAGTTGGAAAAATGTAATGTTTTGATTTTTAAATTTATTGTTAATGCGATTTCATTTGAATAGTGAGAAAAACATAATATCTGAATATTTTAATTGAACAAAAATACAAGTAATGCACTCAATTGTATAAAATACACTTTAGTGAATGAATATTATGAATAGCAATCCCAAGCTTTAATGTTAGGTCAAGTGTATTGCTCTTAAGGGGAGTGGGGAAACTTCTTATTAGAGTCCATTGCTGTATAATGGGACCATTCCCCTATTTATTCGTAACAAGGCTCCAACTTTTGTTATAACAGCTCATTCACACTTAATGATCTTGAAAATAGCTTGTTTGCCCATAAAACGAACTAGATTCACTAAAACAAGCACATCCACATTCCCTTGGAACTAGGAATGCATTGCATTTCATTCAACAAGGAGTCTTTGATGATGACTCACATTTTTTACAAGTAGTTTCTGTATAATTGCTGTATAATGGCACCGTTCCTCAATTTATTCATGGCAAGGCTCCAGCATTTGTTGGAACAACTCATTCACACTTAATGATTTTGGAAATAGCTTGCTTGCCCACAAAAGGAACTATATTCACCGAAACAAGCACATCTACACTCCCTTGGAACTGGGAATGCATGACATTTCATTCAAGAAGGAGTCATTGATGATTACTAGCATTTTTTACAAGTATTTTTTGTATAATTGCTGTATAATGGGACCATTCCCCCATTTATTCATGACAACGCTCCTCCTTTTGTGGCAACAACTCATTCACACCTAATGATCTTGGAAGTAGCTTGCTTGCCCACAAAAGAACTATATTCACTGAAACACGCACATCTACACTTCCTTGGAACTTGGAATGCATTGCATTTCATTCATTAAGGACTGTTTGATGATGACTTGCATTTTTTATAGGTATTTTTTGTATAATTGCTGTATAATGGGACCGTTCCCCCATTTATTCGTGACAACACTCCTCCTTTTGTTGCAACAACTCATTCACACTTAATGATCTTGAAAATAGCTTGTTTGCCCACAAAACGAGCTAGATTCACTGAAACAAGCAAACCTACACTCCCTTGGATCTAGGAATGCATTGCATTTCATTCAACGAGGAGTCTTTGATGTTGAGTAGCATTTTTCATGAGTATTTTCTGTATAATTGCTGTATAATGGGACCATTTCGCCATTTATTCGAGACAAGGCACCACTTTTTCTTGCAACAACTCATTCACACTTAATGATCTTGAAAATAGCTTGTTTGCCCACACAAGGAACTAGATTCACTGAAACAAGCACATCCACACTCCCTTGGAACTAGGAATGCATTGTATTTCATTCAACAAGGAGTCTTTGAAGATTACTGACATTTTTTACAAGTATTTTCTCTATAATTGCTATATAATGGGACCGATCCCCCATTTGTTCATGACAAGGCTTCTCCTTCTGTAGCAACCACTCATTCACACTCAATGATCTTGAAAATAGATTGTTTGCCCACAAAATGAACTAGATTCATTGACACAAGCACATCTACACTCTCTTGGGACTTGGAATGCATTCAATTTCATTCAACAAGGAGTCATTGATGATGAGTATCATTTTTTACAACTATTTTCAGTATAACTGCTGTATAGTGGAACCGTTCCCCCATTTTTTTCGGACAAGGCTCTACCTTTTGTTGCAACAACTCATTCACACTTAATGACCTTGAAAATAGTTTGTTTGCCCAAAAAACAAACTAGATCATTGAAACAAGCGCATCCACACTCCCTTAGAACAAGGAATGCATTGCATTTCATTCAACAAGGAGACTTTGATGATCACTAGCATTTTTTACAAGTATTTTCTGTATAATTCCTGTACAATGTGACCGTTCCTCAATTTATTCATGGCAAGACTCCACCATTTGTTGGAACAACTCATTCACACTCAATGATCTTGGAAATTGCTTGCTTGCTCACAAAAGGAACTATATTCACTGAAACAAGCACATCTACACTCCCTTGGAACTAGGAATGCATTGCATTTCATTCAACAAAGAGTCTTTGATGATTGCTATCATTTTTTTCAGGTATTGTCTATATAATTTCTGTATAATGGGTCCGTTCCCCCATTTATTTGTGACAACGCTCCTCTTTTTGTGGCATTTTTTACAAGTATTTTCGGTATAATTGCTGCATAATGGCACTGTTCCCCCAATTATTCGTGACAAGGCCCCATCTTTTGTTCCAACAACTCATTCACACTTAATGATCTTGAAAGTAGCTTGTTTGCCCACAAAAATAACTAGATTCACTGAAACAAGCACATCTACACTCCCTTGGAACTAGGAATGCATTGCATTTCATTCAACAAGGAGTCTTTGATTATGAGTAGCATTTTTTACAAGTATTTTCTGTATAATAGTTGTATAATGGGACCGTTCCCCCATTTATTCGTGACAAGGGTCCATCTTTTGTTCCAACAATTCATTCACACTTAATGATCTTGAAAGTAGCTTCTTTGCCCACAAAACGAACTAGATTCTCACAAATAAGCACATCTACACTCCCTTGGAACAAGGAATGCATTGCATTTCATTCAACAAGGAGCCTTTGAGGATGAGTAGCATTTTTTACAAGTATTTTCTGTATAATTGCTGTATAATGGGACTGTTCCACCACATATTCTTGACAAGGCTCCACCTTTTGTTGCAACAAGTCATTCACACTTAATGATCTTGAAAGTAGCTTGTTTGCCCACAAAACGAACTAGATTCTCTGAAACAAGCACATCTACAATCCCTTGGAACTTCGAACGCGTTGAATTTCATTCAACAAGGAGCCTTTGAGGATGAGTAGCATTTTTTACAAGTATTTTCTGTATAATTGTTGTATAATGGGACTGTTCCACCACATATTCGTGACAAGGCTCCACCTTTTGTTGCAACAAGTCATTCACACTTAATGATCTTGTAAGTAGCTTGTTTGCCCACAAAACGAACTAGATTCTCTGAAACAAGCACATCTACAATCCCTTGGAACTTCGAATGCGTTGAATTTCATTCAACAAGGAGCCTTTGAGGATGAGTAGCATTTTTTACAAGTATTTTCTGTATAATTGCTGTATAATGGGACCGTTCCACTACATATTCATGACAAGGCTCCACCTTTTGTTGCAACAAGTCATTCACACTTAATGATCATGAATGTAGCTTGTTTGCCCAAAAAACGAACTAGATTCACTGAAATAAGCACATCTGCACTCCCTTGGAACTTGGAAAGTATTGAATTTAATTCGACAAGGAGTCTTTGATGATGAGTAGCATTTCTTACAAGTCTCTTCTGTATAATTGCTGTCTAATGGGACTGTTCCCCCATTTATTCATGTGAAGGCACCAAATTTTGCTCCAACAACTCATTCACACTTAATGATCTTGAAAGTAGCTTGTTTGCCCACAAAACGAACTAGATTCACTGAAACAAGCACATCTGCACTCCCTTGGAACTTGGAATGCATTGAATTTCATTCAACAAGGAGTCTTTGACGATGATTAGCATTTTTTACAAGTATTTTCTGTATAATTGCTGTATAATGGGACCATTCCCCTATTTATTCAAGACTCTACCTTTTGTTGCAACAACTCATTCACTCTTAATGATCTTGAAAATAGCTTGTTTGCCCACAAAGTGAACTAGATTCACTGAAACAAGCACATCTACACTCCGTTGGAACTTGGAATGCATTAAATTTCATACAATAAGGAGTCTTTGATGATGACTAGCATTTTTTACAAGTATTCTCTGTAGAATTGCTGTATAATTGGACCGTTCCCCTATTTATTCGTGATGAGGCTCCAGCTTTTGTCGCAACAACTCATTCACTCTTAATGATCTTGAAAATAGCCTGTTTGTCCACAAAATGAACAAGATTCACTGAAACAAGCAGATCTACAATCAGTTGGAACTTGGAATGCATTAAATTTCATACAACAAGGAGTCTTTGATGATGACTAGCATTCTTTACAAGTATTTTCTGTATAATTGTCATATAATGGGATCGTTGCCCCATTTATTCATGACAAGGCTCCACCTTTTGTTGCAATAACTCATTCACACTTGATGATCTTGAAAATGACATGTTTGCCCACAAAACGAACTACATTCACTAAAACATGCACATCTACACTCCCTTGGAACTTGAAATGCAATGAATTTCATTGAACAAGGACTCATTGATGATGACTAGTATTTTTTACAAGTATTTTCTGTATAATTGCAATATAATGGGGCCGTTCCCCCATTTATTCGGGACAAGACTCCACCTTTTGTTGCAACAACTCCTTCATTCTTAATGATCTTGAAAATTGCTTGTTTGCCCAGAAAACGAACAAGATTCACTGAAACAAGCACATCTACACACCGTTGGAACTTGGAATCCATTGAATTTCATTCAACAAGGAGTATTTGATGATGACTAGCATTTTTTACAAGTATTTTCTGTAAAATGGGACCGTTCCCCCATTTATTCGTGAGGAGGCTCCACCTTTTGTCGCAACAACTCATTCATATTTAATGATCTTGAAAATAGCTTGTTTGCCCAGAAAACGAACAAGATTCACAGAAACAAGCACATCTATGCTTCGTTGGAACTCGGAATCCATTGAATTTCATTCAACAAGAAGTCTTTGATGATGACTAGCATTTTTTGCAAGTACTTTCTCTATAATTGCTGTATAATGGGAACGTTCCCCCATTTATTCGTGACGAGGCTCCACCTTTTGTTGCAACAACTCATTCTCACTTGATGATCTTGAAAATAGCTTGTTTGTTCACAAAACAAGCTAGATTCACTGAAACAAGCACATCTACACTCTCTTGGAACTGGGAATGCATTGAATTTCATTCAACATGGACTCTTTGATGGTGACTAGCATTTTTTACAACTATTTTCTGTATAATTGCTGTATTATGGGACCATTCCTCAATTTATTCGTGACAACACTCCCCCATTTGTTGGAACAACTCATTCACACTTAATGACCTTGAAAATAGCTTGCTTGCCCATAAAAGGAACTATATTCATTGAAACAAGCACATCTACACTCCCTTGGAACTAAGAATGCATTGCATTTCATTCAACATGGATTCTTTGATGATGACTAGCATTTTTTACAAATATTTTCTGTATATTTGCTTTATAATGGGACCGTTCCCCCATTTATTCGTGACAAGGCTCCACCTTTTGTTGCATGAACTCATTCACTCTTAATGATCTTAAAAATAGCTTGTTTGCCCACAAAATGAACTAGATCCACTGAAACAAGCACATTTATACTCCCTTGGAACTTGCAATGCATTGAATTTCATTCAACAACGAGTCTTTGATGATGACTAGCATTTTTTACAAGTATTTTCGGTATAATTGTAGTACAATGTGACCGTTCCTCGATTTATTCGACACAAGGCTCCATCATATGTTGCAACAACTCATTCAAACTTAATGATCTTTGAAACAGCTTGTCTGCCCACAAAAGGAACTATATTCACCAGAACAAGCACATCTACACACCGTTGCATCTTGGAATGCATTGAATTTCATTCAACACGGAGTCTTTGATGATAAGTAGCATTTTTCTCAAGTATTTTCTGTATAATTGCTGTATAATGGGACCGTTCCGCCATTTTTTCGTGACAAGGCTCCACCATTTGTTGCAACAACTCATTCACACATAATAATCCTGAAAAAATCTTGTTTGCCCACAAAATGAACTAGCTTCATTGAAACAAGCACATCTACACTACGTTGGAACTTGGAATGCATTGGATTTTATTCAACAAGGAGTCTTTGATGATGACTAGAATTTTTTACAAGTATTTTTCTGTATAATTGTTGTATAATGGGACCGTTCCCCCATTTATTCTTAACAAGGCTCCACCATATGTTGCAACAACTCTTTCAGAATTAATTCTCTCAAAAATAGCTTGTTTGCCCACAAAACGAACTAGATTCACTGAAACAAGGACATCTACACTCCCTTGGAACTAGGAATTCATTGCATTTCATTCAATAAGGAGTCTTCGATGATGAGTTGCATTTTTTAGAAGTATTTTCTGTGTAATTGCTGTATGATGGGACCGTTCCCCCATTTATTCGAGACAAGGCTCCACCTTTTGCTGCAACAACTCGTTCAGACTTAATGATCTTGAAAATAGCTTGTTTGCCCACAAAATGAACTGGATTCACTGAAACTAGCACATCTACACTCCCTTGGAACTTGCAATGCATTGAAATGCATTTGACAATGAGTCTTTGATGATGACTAGAATTTTTTACAAGTATTTTTGGTATAATTGCTGTATAATGGGAGCGTTCCACCATTTATTAGTGACAAGGCTCCACCTTTTGATGCAACAACTCATTCACACCTAATGATCTTGAAAATAGCTTGTTTGCCCACAAAATGAGCTAGATTCACTGAAACAAGCACATTTACACAATGTTGGAACTTGGAATGCATTGAATTTCATTCAACAACGAGACTTTGGTGATGACTAGCATTTTTTTCATGTATTTTCTGTATAATTGCCGTGTAAAGGGAACGTTGCCCCCAAAATGGACTAGATTCACTGAAACAAGCACATCTACACTCCCTTGGAACTTGGAATGCATTGAATTTCATTCCACAAGGAGTCTTTGATGATGACTAGCATTTTTTACAAGTATTTTCTGTATAATTGCTGTATAATGGGAACGTTCCCCCATTTATTTGTGACAAGGCTCCACCATTTGTTGGAACAACTCATTCACACTTAATGATCTTGGAAAGAGCTTGTTTGCAAATAAAAGGAAGCATATTCACTGAAACAAGCACATCTACACTTGCTTGGAACCTGGAATGTATTGAATTTCATTCAACAAGGACTCTTTGATGATGACTAGCATTTTTTACAAGAATTTTCTGTATAATTGCTGTATAATTGGACCGTTCCTAAATTTATTCATGACAAGGCTCCACCATTTGTTGGAACAACTCATTCACACTTAATGATCTTAGAAATGGCTTGTTCGCCCACAAGGACTCTTTGATGATGACTAGCATTTTTTACCAGTATTTTTGGTATAATTGTTGCATAATGGGACCGTCTCCCCATTTATTCGTGACAAGGCTCCATGTTTTGTTCCAACAACTTATTAACACTTAATAATCTTGGAAATAGCTTGTTTGCCCACAAAAGGAACTAGATTCCATGAAAAAAGCACATCTACTCTCCCTTGGAACTAGGAATGCATGGAATTTCATCCAAGGACTCTTTGGTGATGATTAGCATTTCTTACAAGTATTTTCGTTATAATTACTGTATAATGGGACCGTCTCCCCATTTATTTGTGAGAAAGCTCCACATTTGTTGGAACAACTCATTCACACTTAATGATCTTGGAAGTAGCTTGTTTGCCCACAAAAGGAAGTAGATTCATTGAAACAAGCACATCTACACTCTCTTGGAACTAATAATGTGTTGAATTTCATTCAACAAGAAGTATTTGATGATGACTAGCATTTTTACAAGTATTTTCTGTATTATTGCTCTATAATGGGACCGTTCCTCCATTTATTCATGACAATGCTCCACTTATTCTTGCAAGAAGTCATTCACACTTAATGATCTTTAAAATAGGTTGTTTGCCCACAAAACTAACTAGATTCTCTAAAACAAGCACATCTAAACTCCCTTGGGACTTGGAATGCATTGAATTTCATTCAACAAGGACTCTTTGATGATGACTAGCATTTTTTACAACTATTTTATGTACAATTGCTGTATAATGGGACCATTCCCCCATTTATTCGTAACAAGGCTCCACCTGTTGTTGCAACAACTCATTCACACTTAATGATCAAAAAAATAGCTTGTTTGCCCACAAAACGGAATATATTCACTAAAACAAGCACATCTACACTCCCTTGGAACTAGGAATGCATTGAATTTCATTCAACAAGAAGTCATTGATCTTGACTAGCATTTTTTACAATTATTTTCTGTATTATTGCTCTATAATGGGATCGTTCCCCCATTTATTCGTCACAAGGCTCCACCTTTTGTTGGAACAACTCATTCACTCTTAATGATCTTGGAAAGAAGGAACAATATTCACTGAAAGAAGCACATCTACACTCCCTTAGAACTAGGAATGCATTGCATTTCATCGAACAACGAGTCTTTGATGATGAGTAGCATTTTTTACAAGTATTTTCTGTATAATTGCTGTATAATGTGACCATTCTGCCATTTATTTGTAACATTGCTCAACCTTTTGTTGCAACAACTCATTCTCACTTAATGATCTTGGAAATAGATTGTTTCCCCACAAAAGCAACTATATTCATTGAAACAAGCACATCTACACTCCCTTGCAACTAGGAATGCATTGCATTTCATTCAACAAGGCGTCTTTGACGATGAGTAGCATTTTTTACAAGTATTTTCTGTATCATTGCTTTACAATGGGACCGTTCCCCCACTTATTCGTGACAAGGCTCCTCCTTTTGTAGCAAGAACTCATTCACACTTAATGATCTTGGAAATAGCTTGCTTGCCCACAAAAGGAACTATATTCACTCAAACAAGCACATCTACACTCCCTTGAAACTAGGAATTCATTGCATTTCATCCAACAAAGAATCTTTGACCATGAGTAGCATTTTTTACAAGTATTTTTTGTATAATTGCTGTACAATGGGACCGTTCCCCCGCTTATTCATAACAAGGCTCCACCTTTTGTTGCAACAACTCATTCACTTTTAATGATCTTGGAAATAGCTTGTTTGCCCACAAAAGGAGCTATATTCATTGAAAGAAGCACATCTACACTCCCTTGGAACTAGGAATACATTGAATTTCATTCCACAAGGAGTCTTTGATGATGACCAGCATTTTTTACGAGTATTTTCTGCATAATTGCTATATAATGGGACTGTTCCCCATTTATTCGTGACAAGGCTCCACCTTTTGTTGCAACAACTCATTCACACTTACAGATCTTGGAAATAGCTTGTTTGCCCACAAAAGGAACTATATTCACTGAAACAAGCACGTCTACACTCCCTTGGAACTATGAATGCATTGCATTTCATTTAGCAAGGAGTCTGTGATGATGAGTAGAATTTTTTACAAGTATTTTCTATATAATTCCTCTATAATGGGACCATTCCCCAATTTATTCATTACAAGGCTCCAATTTTTGTTGCAACAACTCATTCACACTTAATGATCTTGAAAATAGCTTGTTTGCCCACAAAACAAACTGGATTCACTGAAACAAGGACATCTACACGCCCTTGGAACCTGGAATGCATTGAATTTCATTCAACAAGGAGTCTTTGATGATAACTAGCATTTTTTACAAGTATTTTCTGCATAATTGCTGTATAATGGGACCGTTCCCCTATTTTTCATGACAAGGCTCCTCCTTTTGTTGCAACAACTCATTCACAATTAATCATCTTGAAAATAGCTTGTCTGCCCACAATACGAACTAGATTCACTGAAACAAGTACATCTACACTACCTTAGGATTTGGAATGCATTGAATTTCATTCAACAAGGACTCTTTGATGATGACTAACATTTTTTACAAGTATTTTCTATATAATTGCTGTATAATGGGACTGTTCCTCAATTTATTCATGGCAAGGCTCCACCATTTGTTGGAACAACTCATTCACACTTAATGATCTTGGCATTGCTTGCTTGCCCACAAAAGGAACTAGATTCACTGAAACAAGCATAGCTACACTCCCTTAGGACTTGGAATGCATTGAATTTGATTCAACAAAAGCTCTTTGATGATGACTAGCATTTCTTACAAGGCTCCACCATTTGTTGGAAGAACTCATTCATACCTAATGATCTTGGAATTAGTTTGCTTGCCCACCAAAGGAACTATATTCACTGAAACAACCACATCTACACTCACTTAGGACTTGGAATGCATTGCATTTCATTCAACAAGGAGTCTTTGATGATGACTAGCATTCTTTACAAGTATTTTTTGGTATAATTGCTGTATAATGAGACCGTTCCTCAATTTATTCGTGACAAGGGTCCACCTTTTGTTGCAACAACTCATTAACACTTAATGATCTTGCACATAGCTTGTTTGTCCACAAACAGAACAAGATTCCCTGAAAAAAGCACATCTACTCTCAATTGGAACTAAGAATGCAGTGAATTTTGTTCAAGAAAGACTCTTTGATGATGACTAGCATTTCTTACAAGTATTTTCGTTATAATTACTGTATAATGGGTCCGTCTCCCCATTTATTCGTAACAAGGCTCCCCCATTTGTTGCAACAACTCATTCCCTCTTAATGATTTTGGAAATAGCTTGTTTTCCCACAAAACGAACTATATTCACTGAAACAAGCACATCTACACTGCCTTGGAACTATGAATGCATTGAATTTCATTCAACAAGGAGTCTTTGATGATGACTAGCATTTTTCACAAGTATTTTCTGCATAATTGCTGTATAATGGGACCGTTCCCCCATTTATTCATGACAAGGCTCTACCTTTAGTTGCAACAACTCATTCACACTTAATGATCCCATCTCCCCATTTATTGGTCACAAGGCTCCACCAATTGTTCGAACAACTCATTCACACTTAATAATCTTAGAAATAGCTTCCTTGCCCATAAAAGGAACTATATTCAATGAAACAAGCACATCTACAATCCCTAGGAACTAGGAATGCATTGCATTTCATTCAACAAGGAGTCTTTGATGAAGACTAGTATTTTTTACAAGTATTTTCTGTATAATTGCTGTATAATGGTACTGTTCCCCCATTTCTTGGTAGCAAGGCTCCACCTTTTCTTGCAACAACTCATTCACACTTAATGATCTTGGAAATGGCTTGTTTGCCCACATAAGCAACTATATTCACTGAAACTAGCACATCTACACTCCCTTGCAACTTGGAATTCATTGCATTTCATTCTACAAGGAGTCTTTGATGATGAGTAGCATTTTTTAAAAGTATTTTCTATATAATTGCTGTATAATGGGACTGTTCCTCAGTTTATTCGGGACAAGGCTCCACCATTCAACAAAAGGAAGCATATTCACTGAAACAAGCACATCTACACTCGCTTGGAACCTGGAATGCATTGAATTTCATTCAACATGGACTCTTTGATGGTGACTAGCATTTTTTACAGCTATTTTCTGTATAATTGCTGTATAATGGGACCGTTCCTCAATTTATTCATGACAAGGCTCCACCATTTGTTGGAACAACTCATTCACTCTTAATGATCTTGAAAATTGCTTGCTTGCCCACAAAAGAAACTATAATCACTCTAACATGCACATCTACACTCCCTTGGAACTAGGAATGCATTGAATTTCATTCAACAAGGACTCTTTGATGGAGAGCAGCATTTTTTACAACTATTTTCTGTATTATTGCTGTATAATGGGACCATTCCTTAATTTATTCATGACAAGGTTCCACCATTTTTTGGAACAACTCATTAACACTTAATGATCTTGAAAATTGCTTGCTTGCCCACAAAAGGAGCTATATTCCCTGAAACAAGTACATCTACACTCCCTCGGGACTAGGAATGCATTGCATTTCATTCAACAAGTAGTCTTTGATGATGAGTAGCATTTTTTACAAGTGTTTTCTGTATAATTGCTGTATAATGGGACTGCTCCCCCCTTTATTCGTCACAAGGCTCCACCTTTTGTTACAACATCTCATTCACTCTTAATGATCTTGAAAATAGCTTGTTTGCCCAAAAAATGAACTAGATTCATGGAAACAAGCATATCTACACTACGTCGGAACATGGAATGCGTTGAATTTCATTCAACAAGGAGTCTTTGATGATCACTAGCATTTTTTACAAGTATTTTCTGTATAATTGCTGTATAATGGGTCCCTTCCCCCATTTATTCGTGACAAGGCTCCACCTTTTGTTGCAGCAACTCATTCACACCTAATGATCTTGAAAATAGCTTGCTTGCCCACAAAAGGAGCTATATTCACTGAAACAAGAACATCTACACTCCCTAGGAACTAGGAATGCATTGCATTTCATTCAACAAGGAGTCTTTGATGATGTGTTGCATTTTTTAGAAGTTTTTTCTCTACAATTGCTGTATAATGGGACCGTTCCCCCATTTATTCATGACAAGGCTCCACCTTTTGTTGCAACAACTCATTCACAGTTAACGATCTTGAAAATAGCTTGTTTGCCCACAAAACGACCTAGATTCTCTGAAACAAACACATCTACACTCCCTTGCAACTAGGAATGCATCACATTTCATTCAATAAGGAGTCTTTGATGATGAGTAGCATTTTTTACAACAATTTTTTGTATAATTACTGTATAATGGCGCTGTTCCCCCATTTATTCGTGACAAGGCTCCACCTTTTGTTGCAACAACTCATTCACACTTAATGATCTTGAAAATAGCTTGTTTGCCCACAAAATGAATGACATTCACTGAAACAAGCACATCTACACACCGTTGGATCTTGGAATGCATTGAATTTCATTCAACATGGAGTCTTTGATGATGTCTAGCATTTTTTACAAGTATTTTCTGCATAATTGCTGTATTATGGGACCGTTCCACAATTTATTTGTGACAAGGCTCCACCTTTGGTTGCAACAACTCTTTCAGACTTAATGATCTTAAAAATAGCTTGTTTGCCTACAAAACGAACTAGATTCACTGAAATAAGCACATCTACACTCTGTTGGAACTTGGAATGCATTGAATTTCATTCAACAAGGACTCTTTGTGATGCGGAAAACCCCAAAAACCCCACATCTACAGTTGAATTCTACAGTAATTATAATGAAAATACTTCTATGAAAAGCTAGTCATCATTATGGAGTTCTTGTTGAATGAAATTCAATGCATTCCTATTTCCAAGGGAGGGTAGATGTGGGTGTTTCAATGAATCCAGTTCCTTTGGGGGGCAAAAAAGCTATTCCCAAGTTCATTAAGTGTGAATGAGTTGTTGCAACAAAAGGTTGATCACTGTTATGAATAAATGGGGAGACGGTCCTATTATACAGTAATTATAGTGAAAATACTTGTAAAAATGCTAGTCATCATCAAAGTCTCCTTGTGGAATGAAATTCAATGCATTCCAAGTTCCAACAGAGTATAGATGTGCTTTTTCCAGTGTGAAAGAGTTGTTGCAACAAAAAGTAGAGCCTTGTTATGAATAAATGGGGAGTTGTTCCGATTATACAGTAATTATATTGAAAATAACTGTGAGAAATGCTAGTCATCATCGAAGAGCACTGGTTGAATGAAATTCAATGCATTGCTAGTTCCAAGGGAGGGTAGATGTGGGTGTTTCAATGAATCTAGTTCGTTTTGTTGGCAAACAAGCTATTTCCATCATCATTAAGTGTCAATGAGTTGTTGCAACAAAACGTGGAGCCTTGTTACGAATAAATGGGGGAACGGTCCCATTATACAGCAATTATACAGAAAATACTTATAAAAAATGCTAGTCATCATCAAAGACTCCTTGTTGAATGAAATGCAATGCCTTCCTTGTTCCAAGGGAGTGTAGACATGCTTGTTTCCATGAATAGAGTTCTTTTTGTGGTAAACAAGCTATTTCCAAACTTCTTAAACGTGAAAGATTTGTTGCAACAAAAGGTGGAGCCTTATTAGGAATAAATGGGGAGACGGCCCGATTATACAGTAATTATACCATAAATACTTGTAACAAAAGTTAGTCATCATCAAAGAGTCCTTCTTGATTGAAATTCAATGCGTTCCTAGTTCCAAGGGAGAGTAGATGTGGTTGTTTCAGTGAATATAGTTCCTTTTGTCACCAAACAAGCAATTTCCAAGATCATTAAGTATGAATGAGTTATTACAACAAAAGGTGGAGCCTTCTTACGAAGAAATGGGGGAACGGTCCCATGATACAACAATTATACCCAAATTACTTGTAAGAAATGCTAGCCATCATCAAAGACTCCTTGTTAAATGAAATGGAATGCATTCCTAGTTCCAAGGGAGTGAAGATGTGCTTGTTTCGGTGCATATAATTCCATTTGTCGCCAAACAAGCTATTTCCTAGACAATTAAGTGTGAATGAGTTGTTGCAACAAAAGGTGGAGCCTTCTTATGAATAAATAGGGAGACGGTCTGATTATACAGTAATTATATCGAAAATGCTTGTAACAAATGCTAGACATCATCAAAGAGTCATTATTGAATGAAATTCAATGCGTTCCTAGTTTCAAGGGAGAGTAGATGTGGTTGTTTCAGTGAATATGGTTCCTTTTGTCACCAAACAAGCAATTTCCAAGATCATTAAGTGTGAATGAGTTGTAGCAACAAAAGGTGGAGCCTTGTTACGAATAAATGGGGGAACGGTCCCATGATACAACAATTATACCCAAAATACTTGTAAGAAATGCTAGTCATCATCAAAGACTCCTTGTTAAATGAAATGCAATGCATTCCTAGTTCCAAGGGAGTGAAGATGTGCTTGTTTCGGTGAATATAATTCCATTTGTCGCCAAACAAGCTATTTCCTAGACAATTAAGTGTGAATGAGTTGTTGCAACAAAAGGGGGAGCCTTCTTACGAATAAATTGGGGAACAGTCCCATTATACAGCAATTATGCAGAAAATACTTGAAAAAAATGCTAGTCATCATCAAAGAATCCTTGTTGAATGAAATTGAATGCATTCCTTGTTCCAAAGGAGTGTAGACATGCTTGTTTCAGTGAATATAGTTCCTTTTGTGGGAAAACAAGTTATTTCCAAGATCATTAAGTGTGAGTGAGTTGTTGCAACAAAAGGTGGAGTCGTGCTACAAATAAATGGGGAGATGGTCCCATTATACAGTAATTATACCGAAAATAACTTTAAGAAATGCTAGTCACCCTCAAAAAGTCCTTGTTAAGTGTGAATAAGTTGTTGCAACAAAAGGTGGAGCCTTGTTACGAATAAATGAGGGAACGGTCCCATTATACAGCAATTATATAGAAAATACTTGTGAAAAATGGTAGTCATCATCAAAGACTCCTTGTTGAATGAAATGCAATGCAATGCATTCCTAGTTCCAAGGGAGTGTAGATCTGCTTGTTTCTGTGAATATAGTTTCTTTTGTGGGGAAACAATCTATTTCCAAGATCATTAAGTGTGAGTGAGTTATTGCAACAAAAGTTGGGGCTTTGTTATGAATAAATGGAGAGAGGGTCCCATTATATAGTAATTATAACGAAAATACTTGGAAGAAATGCTAGTCATCATTAAAGAGTCCTTGTTGAATGAAATTCAATGCATTCCTAGTTCCAAGGGAGAGTAGATGTGCTTGTTTCAGTGAATCAACTTCCTTTTATGGGCAAATAAGCTATTTCCAAGATCATTAATTACAAATGAGTTGTTGCAATAAAAAGTGGAGCCTTGTTATGAATAAATGGTGGAACGGTCCCTTTATAGACCAATTATACAGAAAATACTTGTAGAAAATGCTTGTCATCATCAAAGATTCCTTGTTGAATGAAATACAATGCATTCCTAGTTCCAAGGGAGTGTAGATCTCCTTGTTTAAGTGAACATAGTTCCTTTTATGGGCAAACAAGCTATTTCCAAGATCATTAAGAGTGAATAAGTTGTTGCAAGAAAAGTTAGAGCCGTGTTACGAACAAATGGGGAGACGGCCCATTTATTCATAACAAAACTTGACCTTTTATTGCAACAACTCATTCACACTTAATAATCTTGGAAATAGCTTGTTTGCCCACAAAAGGAACAAGCACATCTAGAGTCCCTTGGAACTAGGAATACGTTGAATTTCATTCGACAAGGAGATTTCGATGATGCCTAGCTTTTTTTACAAGTATTTGTGGTATAAATGCTGTATAATGTGACTGTTCCCCCATTTATTTGTGACAAGGGTCCACCTTTTGTTGGAACAACTCATTCACGCTGAATGATCCTTAAAATATTTTATTTTTCCACAAAAGGGACTAGATTCACTGGAACAAGCACATCCACTCTCCCTTGGAACTAGGAATGTGTTGAATTTCATTGAACAAGAACTCTTTGATCATGACTAGCATTTCTTACAAGTATTCTCAGCATAATTACTGTATAATGGGACTGTGTCCCCATTTATTCATAACAAAAGGTCAAGTTTTGTTACGAATAAATGGGGAGACGGTCCCATTATAAATTAATTATACCGAAAATACTTACAAAAAATGCTAGTCATTATCAAAAACTCCTTGTTGAATGAAATTCAATGCATTCCTAGTTCCATGGAAGTGTAGATGTGCTTGTTTCGGTCAATCTAGTTCCATGTATGGGCAAACAAGCTATTTTCAAGATCATTAAGTGTGAATGAGTTGTTACAACAAAACGTGGAGCCTTGTCATGAATAAAAGGGGGAACGGTCCCATTATACAGCAATTCTACGGAAAATACTGGTAAAAAATGCTAGTCATCATCAAAGACTCCTTGTTGAATGAAATGCAATGCATTCCAAGTTCCAAGGGAGTGTAGATGTGCTTCTTTCAGTGAATATAGTTCCTTTTGTGTGCAAGCAAGCTATTTCCAAGATCATTAAGTGTGAATGTGTTGTTCCAACAAATGGTGGAGTCTTGCCACGAATAAATTGAGGAACGGTCCCATTTTGCAGCAATTATACAGAAAATACTTGTAAAAAATGCAAGTCATCATCAAGGACTCCTTGTTGAATGAAATTCAATGCATTCCAAGTTCCAAGGGAGTGTAGGTGTGCTTGTTCTAGTGAATATAGTTCCTTTTGTAGGCAAACAAGCTATTTCCAAGATCATTAAGTGTGAATGAGTTGTTCCAAGAAATGGTGGAGCCTTGTCATGAATAAATCGAGGAACGGTCCAGTTATACAGCAATTATGCAGAAAATACTTGTAAAAAATGCTAGTCATCATCAAAGACTCCTTGTTGAGTGAAATTCAATTTATTCCAAGTTCCAAGGGAGTGTAGATGAGCTTGTTTTAGTGAATATAGTTCCTTTTGTTGGCAAACAAGCTATCTCCAAGATCACTAACTGTGAATGAGTTGTTGCAAAAAAAGGCGGAGCCTTGTTATGAATAAATGGGGGAACAGTCCCATTATGCAGCAATTATACAGATAATACTTGTAAAAATTGCTACTCATCATCAAAGAGTCCTTGTTGAATGAAATTCAATGCATTCCAAGTTCCAAGGGAGTGTAGATGTGCTGGTTTCAGTGAATCTAGATTGTTTTGTGGGCAAACAAGCTATTTTCAAGAACATTAAGTATGAATGAGTTGTTGCAACAAAAGCTGGAGTCTTGTTTGGAATATGAATGGGGGAACAGTCCCATTATACAGCAATTATACAGAAACTACTTGTAAAAAATGCTACTAATCATCAAAGACTACTTGTTTAATGAAATGCAATGCATTCTTACTTCAAAGGGAATGTAGATGTGCTTGTTTCAGTGAATATAGTACCTTTTGTGGGCAAACAAGCTATTTCCAGGATCATTAAGTGTGAATGAGTTGTTCCAACAAATGGTGGAACCTTGTCACGAATAAATCGAGGAACAGTCCCATTATACAGCAATTATGCAGAAAATATTTGTAAAAAGTGCTTGTCATCATCAAAGACTCCTTGTTGAATGAAATACAATGCATTCCTTGTTCCAAGGCAGTGTAGATGTGCTTGTTTTAGTGAATCTAGTTTCTTTTGTGGGCAAACAAGCTATTTTCAAGATCATTAAGTGTGAATGAGTTGTTGCAACAAAAGGTCGAGCCGTGTCATGAATAAATGGGGGAACAGTCCCATTATACAACAATTATACAGAAAATACTTGCCAAAAATGCTAGTTTCAGTGAATCTAGTTTAAGTGTGAATGAGTTGTTGCAACAAAAGGTCGAGCCGTGTCATGAATAAATGGGGGAACAGTCCCATTATACAACAATTATACAGAAAATACTTGCCAAAAATGCTAGTTTCAGTGAATCTAGTTCGTTTTGTCGGCAAATAAGCTATTTTGAAGATCATTAAGTGTGAATAAGTTGTTGCAACAAAAGGATGAGCCTTGTTACGAATAAATGGGGAGACTGTCCCATTATACAGTAATTTTACCGAAAATACCTGTAAGAAATGCTAGTCATCATCAAAGTGTTCTTGTTGAATGAAATTCAATGCATTCGTAGTTGCAAGGGAGAGTAGATGTCGTTGTTTCCATGAATCCAGTTCCTTTTGTGGGCAAACAAGCTATTTCCAAGATGATTAAGTGTGGATGATTTGTTCCAACCAATGGTGGAGCCTTGTCACGAATAAATCAAGGAACGGTCCCATTATGCAACAATTATACAGAAAATACTTATAAAAAATGTTACACAACATCAAAGACTCCTTGTTGAATGAAATTTAATGCATTCCATGTTCCGAAGGAGTGTAGATGTGCTTGTTTCAGTGAATCTAGTTCGTTTTATGGGCAAACAAGCTATTTTCAAGATCATTAAGTGTGAATGAGTTGTTGCAATAAAAGGATGAGCCTTGTTAAGAATAAATGGGGAGACTGTCCCATTATACAGTAATTATACTAAAAATACTTGTAAGAAATGCTAGTCATCATCAAAGAGTCCTTGTTGAATGAAATTCAATGGATTCCTAGTTCCAAGGGGGAGTAGATGTGGTTGTTTCCGTGAATCCAGTTCCTTTTGTGGGCAACCAAGCTATTTCCAAGATCATTATGTGTGAATGCGTTGTTCCAACAAATGGTGGAGCCTTCTCACAAATAAATCGAGGAATGGTCCCATTATACATCAATTATACAGAAAATACTTGTAAAAAATGCTAGTCATCATCAATGACTTCTTGTTGAATGAAATTCAATGCATTCCAAGTACCAAGGGAGTGTAGATGTGGGCAAACAACTTATTTTCAATAACATTAAGTGTGAATGTGTTGTTGCAACAAAGGTGGAGTCTTGTTATGAATAAATGGGGGAATGGTCCCATTATACAGCAATTATACAGAAACTACTTGTAAAAAATGCAACTCCTTGTTGAATGAAATGCAATGCATTCCTAGTTCTAAGGGAATGTAGATGTCCTTGTTTCAGTGAATCTAGTCCCTTTTGTGGACAAACAATCTATTTCCAAGATCATTAAGTGCAAATGAGTTGTTGCAATAAAAGGATGAGCCTTGTTACGAATAAATGGGGAGACTATCCCATTATACAGTAATTACACCGAAAATACTTGTAAGAAATGCTAGTCATCATCAAAGACTCCTTGTTTCCGTGAATCTAGTTCCTTTTGTGGGCAACCAAGCTATTTCCAAGATCATTAAGTGTGAATGAGTTGTTCGAACAAATGGTGAAGCCTTCTCACAAATAAATTGAGGAATGGTCCCTTTATACAACAATTATACAAAAAATACTTGCAAAAAATTCTAGTGATCATCAAAGACTCCTTGTTGAATGAAATTCAACACATTCCAAGTTCCAAGGGAGTGTAGATGTGCTTCTTTAAGTGAATCTAGTTCGTTTAGTGGGCAAACAAGCTATTTTCAAGATCATTAAGTCTGAATGAGTTGTGGCAACAAAAGGTGGAGCCTTGTCATCAATAATGGAGGAACGAACCCATTATAGAGCAATTATACAGAAAATACTTGTAAAAAATGCTAGTCATCATCAAAGACTCCTTGTTGAATGAAATTCAATGCATTCCTAGTTCCAAGGGAATGTAGATGTGCTTGTTTCAGTGAATATAGTTCCTTTTGTGGGCAAACAAGCTATTTCCAAGATCATCAAGTGCAAATGTGTTGATGCAAGAAAAGGATGAGCCTTGTTACAAATAAATGGGGAGACTGTCCCATTATACAGTAATTATACCGGAAATACTTGTAAGAAATAGTTCTTGTTGAATGACAGTCAATGCATTCCTAGTTCCAAGGGAGAGTAGATGTGGTTGTTTCCGTGAATCCAGTTCTTTTTGTGGGCAAACATGCTATTTCCAAGATCATTAAGTGTGAATGAGTTGTTCCAACAAATGGTGGAGCCTTGCCACGAATAAATTGAGGAATGGTCCAATTATACAGAAATTGTACAGAAAATACTTGTAAAAATGCTATTCATCATCAATGACTTCTTGCTGAATGAAATTCAATGCATTCCAAGTTCCAAGGGAGTGCAGATGTGCTTGTTTCAGTGAATCTAGTTCATTTTGTGGACAAACAAGTTATTTTCAAGATCATTAAGTGTGAATGAGTTGTAGCAACAAAAGGTGGAGCCTTGTTATGAATAAATGGGGGAATGGTCCCATCATGCAGCAATTATACAGAAAATACTCGTAAAAAATGCTACTCATCATTAAATACAGCTTGTTGAATGTAATGCAATGCATTCCTAGTTCCAAGGGAATGTAGATGTGCTTGTTTAAATGAATATAGTTCTTTTTGTGGGCAAACAAGCTATTTCCAAGAGTCTTTGTTGAATGAAATTCATTGCATCCCAAGTTCCAAGAAAGTGCAGATGTGCTTGTTTCAGTGAATCTACTTCGTTTTATGTGCAAACAAGCTATTTTTAAGATCATTAAGTGTGAATGAGTTGTTGCAACAAAAGATGGAGCCTGTTAATGAATAAATGGGGGAACGGCCCCATTATACTGCAAATATACAGAAAATACTTGTAAAAAATGGTAGTCATCATCAAGGACTCCTTGTTGAATGAAATTCAATGCATTCCTAGTTCCAAGGGAGTGTAGATGTGCTTGTTTCAATGAATCTAGTTTGTTTTGTTGGCAAACAAGCTATTTTCAGGATCATTAAGTGTGAATGAGTTGTTGTATCAAAAGGTTGAGCCTTGTCACGAATAAATGGGGGAACAGTCCCATTATAGAGCAATAATACAGAAAATACTTGTAAAAAATGCTAGTCATCATCAAAGACTCCTTGTTGAATGAAATTCAAAGCATTCCTAGTTCCAAGGGAGTGTAGATGTGCTTTTTTCAGTCAATCTAATTCATTTTGTCGGCAAAAAAGCTGTTTTCAAGATCATTAAGTGTGAATGAGTTGTTGCAACAAAAGGTCGCGCCTTGTGATGAATAAATGGGGGAACGGTCCCATTATACAGCAATTACACAGAAAATACTTGTAAAAAATGCTAGTCATCATCAAAGGCTCCATCTTGAATAAAATTCAATGCATTCCTAGTTCCATGGGAGTGTAGATCTGCTTGCTTCACTGAATATAGTTCCTTTTGTGGGCAAACAAGCTATTTCCAAAATCATTAAGTGTGAATGAGTTGTACCAACAAATAGTAGATCCTTGTCACAAATAAATTAATTAGCGGTCTCATTATACAGCAATTATACAGAAAATACGTACAAAAAATGCTAATGATCATCAAAGACTCCTTGTTGAATGAAATTCAATGCATTGCTAGTTCCAAGGGAGTGTAGATGTGCTTGTTTAAGTGAATAGAGTTCCTTTTGTGGACAAACAAGCTATTTTGAAGATCATTAAGTGCGAATGAGTTGTTGCAATAAGAGGATGAACCTTGTTACGAATAAATGGGGAGACTGTCCCATTATACAGTAATTATACTGAAAATACCTGTAAGAAATGCTAGTCATCATCGAAGAGTCCTTGTAGAATGAAATTCAATGCATTCCTAGTTCCAAGGGAGAGTAGGTGTGGTTGTTTCTGTGAATCCAGTTCCTTTTGTGGGCAAACAGGCAATTTCCAAGATCATTAAGTGTGAATGAGTTGTTCCAACAATTGGTGGAGCCTTCTCACAAGTAAATCGATGAACGGTCCCATTATACAGCAATTGTATAGAAAATACTTGTAAAAAATGCTACACAACATGAAAGACTCCTTGTTGAATCAAATTCAATGCCTTCTTAGTTCCAAGGGAGTGTAGATACGCTTGTTTCACTAAATGTAGCTCGTTTTGTGGGCAAACAAGCTATTTCCAAGATCATTAAGTGTGAATGAGTTGTTGGAACAAAAGGTGGAGCCTCATCACGAATAAATGGGGGAACGGTCACATTATAAACCAATTATACGGAAAATACTTGTAAAAAATGCTAGTCATCATAAACGGCTCCTTGTTGAATGAAATTCAATGCATTCATAGTTCCAAGGGTGTGTAGATCTGCTTGTTTCAATGAATATAGTTCCTTTTTTGGCCAAACAAACTATTTCCAAGATCATTAAGTGTGGATGAGTTGCTCCAACAAATGGTGGAGCATTTTCGTGAATAAATCGATTAACGGTCCCATTTTACAGCAGTTATATGGAAAATACTTGTCAAAAATGCTAGTCATCATCAAAGACTCCTTCTTGAATGAAATTTGATGCATTCCTAGTTCCAAGGGAGTGTAGATGTGCTTGTTTCAGTGAATGTAGTTCGTTTTGTGGGCAAACAAGCTATTTTCATGACCATTAAGTGTGAATGAGTTGTTGCAACAAAGGGACGAACCTTGTCATGAATAAATGGGGGAACGGTCACATTATACAGCAATTATACAGAAAATACTTGTAGAAAATGCTAGTCATCATCAAAGACTCCTTGTTGGATGAACTGCAATGCATTCTTAGTTGCAAGGGAGTGTAGATGTGCTTGTTTCAGTGAATATAGTTGCTTTTGTGGGCAAACAAGCTATTTCCATGATCATTAAGTGTGAAAGAGTTCTTGGAACAAAAGTTGGAGGCTTGTTACGAATAAATGGGGAGACAGTCCCATTAAACAGTAATTATATGGAAAATACTTATAAGTAATGCTAGTCATCATCAAAGAGTCCTTGTTGAATGAAATTCACTGCATTCCTGGTTCCAAGGCAAAATAAAGGTGCTTGTTTCAGTGAATCTACTTCCCTTTATGGGCAAAGAAGCAATTTTCAAGATCATTAAGTGCGAATGTGTTGTTGCAATAAAAGGTGGAGCATTGTTACAAGGAGTTTTTGATCATGACAAACATTTTTCTCAAGTATTTTCAATATAATTGCTGTATAATGGGACCATTCCCCCATTTATTTGTAACAAGACTCCAACTTTTGTTGCAACAACTCATTCACACTTAATGATATTGGAAATAGCTTGTTTGCCCACAAAACGAACTAGATTCTCTGAAACAACCACATCTACTCTCCCTTGGAACTAGGAATGCATTGAATTTCATTCATGAAGCACTCTTTGATGATGACTAGCATTTCTTACAAGCATTTTCATTATAATTACTGTATAGTGGGACCGTCTACCCATTTATTTGTAACAAGGCTTGACCTTTTGATGCAACAACTTATTCACACTTCATGATCTTAGAAATAGCTTGTTTGCCAACAAAAGAAACTATATTCAGTGGAACAAGCACGTCTACTCTCCCTTGGAACTAGGAATGCATTGAATTTCATTCAACAAGGACTCTTTGAACATTAATAGCATTTCTTACAGGTATTTTTAGTATAATTACTATATAATGGGATCGTCTCTCCATTTATTCGTAACAAGGCTCCACATTTTGTTGCAACAACTCACTCACACTTAATGATCTTGGAAATAGCTTGTTTGCTGACAAAAGGAACTATATTCACCGATGCAAGACACCTTGTAGAATAAAATTCAACGCATTCCTAGTTCCAAGGGAGTGTAGGTGTGCTTGTTCCAGTGAATATAGTTCCTTTTGTAGGCAAACAAGCTATTTCCAAGATCATTAAGTGTGAATGAGTTGTTCCAACAAATGGTGGAGCCTTGTCATGAATAAATCGAAGAACGGTCCAGTTATACAGCAATTATGCAGAAAATACTTCTAAAAAATGCTCGTCATCATCAAAGACTCCTTGTTGAGTGAAATTCAATTTATTCCAAGTTCCAAGGGAGTGTAGATGAGCTTGTTTCAGTGAATATAGTTCCTTTTGTTGGCAAACAAGCTATCTCCAAGATCACTAACTGTGAATGAGTTGTTGCAAAAAAAGGCAGAGCCTTGATATGAATAAATGGGGGAACAGTCCCATTATGCAGCAATTATACAGATAATACTTGTAAAAATTGCTACTCATCGTCAAAGACTCCTTGTTGAATGAAATGCAATGCATTCCAAGTTCCAAGGGAGTGTAGATGTGCTTCTTTCAGTGAATATAGTTCCTTTTGTGTGCAAGCAAGCTATTTCCAAGATCATTAAGTGTGAATGTGTTGTTCCAACAAATGGTGGAGTCTTGCCACGAATAAATTGAGGAACGGTCCCATTTTGCATCAATTATACAGAAAAGACTTGTAAAAAATGCAAGTCATCATCAAGGACTCCTTGTTGAATGAAATTCAATGCATTCCTAGTTCCAAGGGAGTGTAGGTGTGCTTGTTCTAGTGAATATAGTTCCTTTTGTAGGCAAACAAGCTATTTCCAAGATCATTAAGTGTAAATGAGTTGTTCCAACAAATGGTGGAGCCTTGTCATGAATAAATCGAGGAACGGTCCAGTTATACAGCAATTATGCAGAAAATACTTGTAAAAAATGCTAGTCATCATCAAAGACTCCTTGTTGAGTGAAATTCAATTTATTCCAAGTTCCAAGGGATTGTAGATGAGCTTGTTTCAGTGAATATAGTTCCTTTTGTTGGCAAACAAGCTATCTCCAAGATCACTAACTGTGAATGAGTTGTTGCAAAAAAAGGCGGAGCCTTGTTATGAATAAATGGGGAACAGTCCCATTATGCAGCAATTATACATATAATACTTGTAAAAATTGCTACTCATCATCAAAGAGTCCTTGTTCAATGAAATTCAATGCATTCCAAGTTCCAATGCTGTGTAAATGTGCTCCTTTTTGTGAATATAGTTCCTTGGTGGGCAAACAAGCTATTTTTAACATCATTACGTCTGAATGAGTTGTTGCAACAAATGGTGGAGCGTGGTTATGAATAATTGGGGGAACGGTCCCATTATACAGCCATTATGCAAAAAATACTTGTAACAAATGCTAGTCATCATCAAAGATTCCTTGTTGAGTTAAAGTCATTGGATTCCTAGTTCGAAGGGAGTGTAGATGTGCTTGTATCGGTAAATATAGTTTCTTTTGTGGGAAAACAAGCTATTTCTAAGAAATGTGAATGAGTTGTTGCAACAAAAGGTGGAGCCTTGTCCGAAAAAATGGGGAGACGGTCACATTATAAGACAATTATGCCGAAAATACTTGTAAAAAATACTAGTCATCGTCAAGGAGTCCTTGTTGAATGAAATTCAATGCATTTCTAGTTCCAAGGGAGCGTAGATGTACTCGTTTCAGTGAATATAGTTCCTTTTGTGGGCAAACATGCTATTTGCAACATCATTAAGTGTGAATGAGTTGTTGCAACAAAAGGTGGAGCGTTGTTAAAAATAAATGGGGGGATGGTCCATTATACAGCAATTATACAGAAAATACTTGAAAAAAAATGCTTGTCATCATCAAAGTGTCCTCGTTGAATGAAATACAATGCATTACTAGTTCCAAGGGAGAGTAGACATGCTTGTTTCAGAGAATATAGTTCCTTTTGTGGGCAAACAAGCTATTTTCAAGATCATTAAGTGTGAACGAGTTGTTGAAACAAAAGGTGGAGCCATATTACAAATAAATGGGAGGACGGTCCCATTGTACAGCAATTATACTGAAATTTTTGTAAGAAATGCTAGTTATCATCAAAGAGTCCTTGTTCAATGAATTTCAATGCATTCCTAGTTCCAAGGGAGTATAGATGCACTCGTTTCAGTGAATATAGTTCCTTTTGTGGGCAAACAAGCTATTTTCAACATCATTACGTGTGAATGAGTTGTTCCAACAAAAGGTGGAGCCTTGTTACAAATTTATGGGGAGACGATGCCTTTATACAACAATTATACCGCAAATACTAGTAAAAAATGCTAGTCATTATCAAAGACTCATTGTTGAATGAAATTCAATGCATTCCTAGTTCTAAGGGAGTGTAGATGTGCTTGTTTTAGTGAATATAGTTCCTTTTGTGGGCAAACAAGCTATTTTCAAGATTTTTCAGTGGGAATGTGTTGTTGCAACAAAAGGTGGAGCCTTGTTATGAATAAAAGGGGGAACGGTCCCATTATACTGCAATTAGACCGAAAATACTTGTAAGAAAAGCTAGTCATCACCAAAAAGTCTTTGTCGAATGAAATTCAATGCATTCTTATTTCCAAGGAAGTGTAGATGTGGTTGTTCCAGTGAATATAGTTCCTTTTGTGGGCAAACAAGCTATTTTCAAGATCATTAAGTGTGAATGAGTTGTTGCAACAAAAGGTCAAGCCTTGTTACAAATAAAAGGGCAGATGATCCCATTATACAGCAATTAGACCGAAAATATTTGTAAGAAAAGCTAGTCATCACCAAGGAGTCTTTGTTGAACCAAATTCAATGCATTCTTAGTTCCAAGGGAGTGTAGATGTGCTTGTTTCAATGAATATAGTTCCTTTTGTGGGAAAACAAGCTATTTTCAAGATCTTTCAGTGGGAATGTGTTGTTGCAACAAAAGGTGGAGCCTTGTTACGAATAAAAGGGGGGATGGTCCCATCATACTGCAATTTGACCGAAAATATTTGTAAGAAAAGTTAGTCATCACCAAAAAGTCTTTGTTGAATGAAATTCAATGCATTCTTATTTCCAAGGGAGTGTAGATGTGGTTGTTTCAGTGAATATAGTTCCTTTTGTGGGCAAGCGAGCTATTTTCAAGATCATTAAGTGTAAACAAGTTGTTGCAACAAAAGGTGGAGCCTTGTTACAAATAAAAGGGCAAACGGTCCCATTATACAACAATTAGACCGAAAATACTTGTAAGAAAAGCTAGCCATCACCAAAGAGTCTTTGTTGAACCACATTGAATGCATTCTTAGTTCCAAGGGAGTGTAGATGCGCTTGTTTCAGTGAATATAGTTCGTTTTGTGGGCAAACAAGCTATTTTCAAGATCTTTCAGTGGGAATGTGTTGTTGCAACAAAAGGTGGAGCCTTGTTATGAATGAAAGGGGGGACGGTCCCATTATACTGCAATTAGACCAAAAATACTTGTAAGAAAAGCTAGTCATCACCAAAGAGTCTTTGTTGAATGAAATTCAATGCATTCTTAGTTCCAAGGGAGTGTAGATGTACTTGTTTCAGTGAATATAGTTCCTTTTGTGGGCAAACAAGCTATTTTCAAGATCATTAAGTGTGAACGAGTTGTTGCAACAAAAGGTGGAGCCTTGTTACGAATAAAAGGACAGATGGTCCCATTATACAGCAATTAGACCGAAAATACTTGTAAGAAAAGTTACCCATCACCAAAGAGTCTTTGTTGAACAAAATTCAATGCATTCTTAGCTCCAAGGGAGTGCAGATGTGTTTGTTTCAGTGAATATAGTTCCTTTTGTGGGCAAACAAGATATTTTCAAGATCTTTCAGTGGGAATGTGTTGTTGCAACAAAAGGTGGAGCCTTGTTTCGAATAAAAGGGGAAATGGTCCCATTATACTGCAATTAGACCGAAAATACTTGTAAGAAAAGCTAGTCATCACCAAAGAGTCTTTGTTGAATGAAATTCAATGCATTCTTAGTTCCAAGGGAGTGTAGATGTGCTTGTTTCAGTGAATATAGTTCCTTTTGTGGGCAAACAAGCTATTTTCAAGATCATTAAGTGTGAACGAGTTGTTGCAACAAAAGGTGGAGCCTTGTTACGAATAAATGGGGGGATGGTACTATTATATAACAACTATACCAAAAACACTTGTAAGAAACACTAGTCATCAGCAAAGAGTTTGTTGAATGAAATTCAATGCATTCTTAGTTCCAATGGAGTGTAGATGTGCTAGTTTCAGTGAATATAGTTCTTTTTGTGGGGAAACAATCTATTTCCAAGATCATTATGTGTGAATGATTTGTTGCAGCAAAAGGTGGAGCTTTGTTACGAATGAATAGGGAGACGGTCCCATTATACCGTAATTATATCGAAAGTACTTGTAAGAACTGCTAGTCATCATCAAGGAGTCCTTGTTGAATGAAATTCAATGCATTCCTAGTTCGAAGGGAGTGTAGATGTGCTTATTTCAGTGAATATAATTCCTTTTGTGGGCAAACAAGCTGTTCTGAAGATCACAAAGCCTGAATGAGTTATTGCAACAAAAGGTGGAGCCTCGTTATGATGAAATGGGGAGACAGTCCAAATATACAGTAATTATACCGAAAATACTGCTAAGAAATGTTGATCATCATCAAAAAGTCCTTGTTGAATGAAATTCAATGCATTCCTAGTTCTTAGTGAGTGTAGATGTGCTTGTTTCAGCAAATATAGTTCCTTTTGCAGAAAAACATGCTATTTTCAAGATCATTAAGTGTGAATGAGTTCTTATGGCAAAAGGTGGAGCCATGTTACGATTTTATGGGGAGACGGTCCCATTATACCGTAATTATACCGAAAGTACTTATAAGAAATGCTAGTCATCATCAAAGACCTCTTGTTGAATGAAATTCAATGCATTCCTAGTTCCATGGGAGTGTTGATGTGTTTGTTTCAGAGAATATAGTCCCTTTTCTAGGCAAACAAGCTTTTTCCAGGGCCATTAAGTGTGAATGAGTTGTCGCCACAAAAGGTGGAGCCTTGTCAAGAATAAATGGAGAGACAATCCCATTATACAGTTATTATAGCAAAAATACTTGTCTAAAATGCTAGTCATCATCAAAGAGTCCTTGTTGAATGAAATTCAATGCATTCCTAGCTCTAAGGGAGACAAGATGTGGTTATTTTAGTGAATCTAGTTCCTTTTGTGGCCAAACAAGCTATTTCCAAGATCATTAAGTGTGAAAGAGTTGTTGCAAGAAATGATGGAGCCTTGTTACAAAACAAATGGGGAGCTGCTCCCATTATACAGTAATTATACCTAAAATACTTGTAAGAAATGCTAGTTGTCATCAAAGAGTCCTTGTTGATGTGGTTTTTCCAGTGAATCTAGTTCCTTTTGTGGGCAAACAAGCTGTTTCCAAGATCATTAAGTGTGAATGAGTTAATTCAACAAAAGGTAGGGCCTTGTCACGAATAAATGGGAGAATGGTCCCATTATACAGCAATTATACAGAAAAGACTTGTAAAAAAGCTAGTCATCATGAAAGACTCATTGTTGAATGAAATTTAATGTGTTCCTTGTTCAAAGGTAGTGTAGATGTGCTTGTTCCAGTGAATATAGTTTCTTTTCTGGGCAAACAAGCTAATTCAAAGAACATTAGGTGTGAATGAGTTGTTGCAACAAAACATTGAGCCTTGTTACAATTAAATGGGGAGACGGTCCCATTATACAGTTATTATAACGAAAATACATGTAAGAAATGCTAGTCATCAACAAAGAGTCCTTGTTGGATGAAATTCAATGCATTCCTAGTTCCAATGGAGAGTAGATGTGCTTGTTTTGGGGAATTTAGTTTGTTTTGTGGGTAAACAAGCTATTTCCAAGATCATTAAGTGTGAATGAGTTGATTGAACAAAAGGTGGAGCCTTGTCACAAATAAATGGGGGAATGCTCCCATTATACAGCAATGATACAGAAAATACTTGTAAAAAATGCTAGTCATCATTAAAGAATCTTTGTTGAATGAAATTCAATGCATTCCATCTTCTCAAGCAGTGTAGGTTTTCTTGTTCCAGAGAATATAGTTCGTTTCGTGAGCAAACAAGCTATGTTGAAGATACTCCCATTATACAGTAATTATACCGAAAATACTTGTAAGAAATGCTAGTCGTCATCAAAGAGTCCTTGTTGAATGAAATTCAATGCATTCCAAGTTCCAAGGGAGAGTAAGTGTGGTTGTTTCAGTGAATACAGTTCCTTTTGTCGGCCAACAAGCTATTTTCAAGATCATTAAGAGTGAATGAGTTGTTCAACAAAAGGTTGAGCCTTGTTACGAATAAATGGGGAGATGGTCCCATTATACAGTAATTATAGCGAAATTACTTGTATAAAATGCTAGTCATCATCAAAGAGTCCTTGTTGAACGAAATTCAATGCATTCCTAGCTCCAAGGGAGACAAGATGTGGTTATTTCAGTGAATCTAATTCCTTTTGTGGACAAACAAGCTATTTTCAAGGTCATTAAGAGTGAATAAGTTGTTGCAACAAAAGGTTGAGCATTGTTACGAATAAATGGGGAGACGGTCCCATTATACAATAATTGTACCAAAAATACTTGTAAGAAATGCTAGTCAACAACAAAGAGTCCTTACTAAATGAAATTCAATGGCTTTGTAGCTCCAAGGGAGACTAAATGTGGTTATTTCGGTGAATCTAGCTCCTTTTGTGGGCAAACAAGCTACTTTCAAGGTCAATAAGAGTGAATAAGTTGTTGCAACAAAAGGTTGAAACTTGTTACAAATAAATGGGGAGACAGTCCCATTATATAGTAATTATACCGAAAATACCTGTAGGAAATGCTAGTCATCATCATAGAGTCCTTGTTGAATGAAATTCAATGCATTCCTAGTTCCAAGGGAGAGTAGATGTGATTGTTTCAGTGAATTTAGTTTGTTTTGTGGGTGAACAAGCTATTTCCAAGATCATTAAGTGTGAATGAGTTGATTGAACAAAAGGTGGAGCCTTGTTATGATTAAATGGGGAAATGGTCCCATTATACAGTTATTATAATGAAAATAATTGTAAGAAATGCTAGTCATCATCAAAGACTCCTTGTAGAATGAAATTCAATGCACTCCTAGTTCAAAGGGAGTGTAGATGTGCTTGTCCCACTGAATATAATCCCTTTTGTGGGCAAACAAGCTTTTTCCAAGATCATTAAGTGTGAATGAGTTGTTGCAACAAAATGTGCAGCCTTGTCACGAATAAATGGGGGAATGGTCCCATTATTCAGGAATTATACAGAAAATACTTGTAAAAAATGCTAGTCATCATCAAAGACTCCTTCTTGAATGATATTCAATGCATACCTAGTTCCAAGGGTGTGTAGATGCACTTGTTTCAGTGAATCGAGTTCGTTTTGTGGGCAAACAAGCTATTTCCAAGAACATTAAGTGTGAATGAGTTGTTGCAACTACAGGTGGAGCGTTGTCTAATAAATGGGGGAACGGTCCCATTAAACAGAAATTATACATAAAATACTTGTCAAAAATGCAAGTCATCATCAAGGTGTGCTTTGAATGAATTTCAATGCATTCCTAGTTCCAAGGGAGTGTAGATGTGCTTGTTTTAGTGAATATAGTTCCTTTTATGGGAAAACAAGTTATTCTCAAGATCATTAAGTGTGAGTGAGTTGATGCATCAAACGATGGAGCCTTGTTATGAATAAATGGGGAGACAGTCCCATTAAACTGTAAGTGTACTGAAAATACCTGTAAGAAATGCTAGTCCTCATCAAAGAATCCTTGTTGAATGAAATTCATCGCATTCTTAGTTCCAAGAGAGAGTATATGTGCTTTTTTCTGTGAATCTAGTTCCTTTTGTAGGCAAACAAGCTAATTCCAAGATCATTAAGTGTGAATGAGTTGTTGCAATTACAGGTGGAGCCTTGTGACTAATAAATGGGGGAACGGTCCCATTAAACAACAATTATACAAAAAATACTTGTAAAAAATGCTAGTCATCTTCAAAGTGTGCTTGTTGAATGAAATTCAATGCATTCCTAGTTCTAAGGGAGTGCAGATGTGCTTGTTTCAGTGAATATAGTTCCTTTTGTGGGAAAACAAGCTATTCCCAAGAACGTTAAGTGTGAGTGAGTTGTTGAATCAAACGGTGGAGCCTTGTTACGAATAAGTTGGGAGACGGTCCCATTATACTGTAATTGTACCGAAAATACCTATAAGAAATGCTAGTCCTCATCAAAGAGTCCTTGCTGAATGAAATTCAACGCATTCTTAGTTCCAAGAGTGAGTAGATGTGCTTTTTTCTGTGAATCTAGTTCCTTTTGTAGGCAAACAAGCTATTTCCAAGATCATTAAGTGTGAATGAGTTGTTGCAACTACAGGTGGAGCGTTGTCTAATAAATGGGGGAATGGTCCCATTAAACAGCAATTATACATAAAATACTTGTCAAAAATGCAAGTCATCATCAAGGTGGGCTTGTTGAATGAAATTCAATGCATTCCTAGTTCCAAGGGAGTATAGATGTGCTTGTTTTAGTTAATATAGTTCCTTTTGTGGGAAAACAAGCTATTCCCAAGATCATTAAGTGTGAGTGAGTTGATGCATCAAATGATGGAGCCTTGTTACGAATAAATGGGGAGAAAGTCCCATTATACTGTAAGTGTACCGAAAATACCTGTAAGAAATGCTAGTCCTCATCAAAGAGTCCTTGTTGAATGAAATTCAACGCATTCTTAGTTCCAAGAGAGAGTATATGTGCTTTTTTCTGTGAATCTAGTTCCTTTTGTAGGCAAACAAGCTAATTCCAAGATCATTAAGTGTGAATGAGTTGTTGCAATTACAGGTGGAGCCTTGTGACTAATAAATGGGGGAACGGTCCCATTAAACAACAATTATACAAAAAATACTTGTAAAAAATGCTAGTCATCTTCAAAGTGTGCTTGTTGAATGAAATTCAATGCATTCCTAGTTCTAAGGGAGTGCAGATGTGCTTGTTTCAGTGAATATAGTTCCTTTTGTGGGAAAACAAGCTATTCCCAAGAACGTTAAGTGTGAGTGAGTTGTTGAATCAAACGGTGGAGCCTTGTTACGAATAAGTTGGGAGACGGTCCCATTATACTGTAATTGTACCGAAAATACCTATAAGAAATGCTAGTCCTCATCAAAGAGTCCTTGCTGAATGAAATTCAACGCATTCTTAGTTCCAAGAGTGAGTAGATGTGCTTTTTTATGTGAATCTAGTTCCTTTTGTGGGCAAACAAACTATTTCCAAGATCATTAAGTGTGAATGAGTTATTGCAACAAAAGGTGGAGCCTTGTCACGAATAAATGGGGGAATGGTTCCATTATACAGTAATTATACAGAAAATACTGGTAAAAAATGCTTGTCATCATGAAAGTGTCCATGTTGAATGAAATTCAATGCATTCTTAGTTCTAAGGGAGAGTAGATGTGGCTATTTTAGTGAATCTAGTTCCTTTTGTGGCCAAACAAGCTATTTCCAAGAAATGGTGGTGCCTGGTTACAAAAAAATGGGGAGACAGTCCCATTATACAGTAATTATACTGAAAATACTTGTAAGAAATGCTAGTCGTCATCAAAGAGTCCTTGTTGAATGAAATTCAATGCATTCCCAGTTCCAAGGGGGAGTAGATGTGGTTTTTTCAGTGAATCTAGTTCCTTTTGTGGGCAAACAAGCTATTTCCAAGATCATTAAGTGTGAATGAGTTGTTGTAACAAAAGGTGGAGCCTTGTTACGAATAAATAGTAAGATGTTCCCATAATATGCTAATTATACTGAAACTGCTTGTAAGAAATGGTAGTCATCATCAAAAAGTCCTTGTTGAATGAAATTCAATGTGTTTCTAGTTCCAAGGGAGAGTAGATGTGGTTGTTTCAGTGAATATAGTTCCTTTTGCAGGCAAACAAGCTATTTATAAGATCATTAAGTGTGAAAGAGTTGTCGCAACAAAAGGTAGAGCCTTGTTACAAATAAATGGTGAGACGGTCCCATTATACAGTAATTATACCAAAAATACTTATAAGAAATGGTAGAGATCATCCAATACACCTTGTTGGAAGAAATGGCGAGAGTAGATGTGCTTGTTTTAGTGAATATAGTTCCTTTCGTTAGCAAACAAGCTATTTCAAAGATCATTAAGCGTGAATGAGTTGTTGCAACAAAAGGTGGAGCTTTGTTACAAATAAATGTGGGAATGGCCCCATTATACTTGAAAAAAATGCTAGTCATCATCAAAGAGTCCTTGTTGAATGAAATTCTATGCATTCTTAGTTCCAAGGGAGAGTAGATGTGGTTGTTTCAGTGAATCTAGTTTGTTTTGTGGGCAAACAAGCGATTTCCATGATCATTAAGTATGAATGAGTTGTTGCAACAAAATTTGGAGCCTTGTTACAAATGAATGGGGGAACGGTCCCATTACACAGCGATTATGTAGAAAATAATTATAAAAAATGTTGGTCATCATCAAAACTCCTTGTTGAATGAAATTGAATGCATTCCTAGTTTCCTAGTTGCAAGGGAGTGTAGATGTGCTTGTTTCAGTTAATATAGTTCCTTTTGTGGGCAAACAAGCTATTTCCAAGATCATTAAGTGTGAATGAGTTGTTGCAACAAAAAGTGGAGCCTTGTTAAAAATAAATGGGGAGACAGTCCTATTATACAGTAATTATACCGAAAATACTTGTACGAGATGCTAGTCATCATCAAAGAGTCCTTGTTGAATGAAATCCAATTCATTCCTCGTTCCAAGGGAGAGTAGATGTGCTTGTTTCAGTGAATCCAGTTTCTTTTGCGGCCAAACAAGTTATTTTCAAGATCATTCATAGTGAATGACGTGTTCCAACAAAGGGGTGGAGCCTTGTTACGAATAAATGGGGGGACAATAACATTATACAGCAATTATACAGAAAATACTTGTAAAAAATGCTAGTCATCATCAAAGACTCCTTGTTGAATGAAATTCAATGCATTCCTAGTTTTAAGGGAGTGTAGATGTGATTTTCTTAGTGATTATAGTTCCTTTGTGGACAGACAAGCTAGTTTCAAGATCATTAACTATGAATGAGTTGTTGTAGTAAAAGGTCGAGCCTTATTCTGAATAAATGGGGAAATAGTCCCATTTTACAGCAATTATACAGAAAATACTTGTAAAAAATGTTAGTCATCATCAAAGACTCCTTGTTGAATGAAATTCAATGCATTCCTTGTTCCAAAGGTATGTAGATGAGTTTGTTTCAGTGAAGATAGTTCCTTTTGTGGGCAAACAAGCTATTTCCAACATCATTTTACAGTAATTATACCAAAAATACTTATAAGAAATGCTAGAGAACATCCAATACACCTTGTTGAAAGAAATTCAACACATTCCTAGTTCCAAGGGAGTGTACATGTGCTTCTTTGAGTGAATATAGTTCCTTTTGTGGGCAAACAAGCTATTTTCAAGATCATTAAGTGTGAATCAATTGTTGCAACAAAAGGTGGAGCCTTGTTACGAATACAAGGGGAGACGGTCTCATTATACAGTAATTATACCAGAAATAGTTGTAAGAAATGCCAGTCAGTATCAAAGAGTCCGTGTTGAATGAAATGCAATGCAATCATAGTTCCAAGGGAGAGTAGATGTGGTTGTTCCAGTGAATATAGGTCTTTTTGTGGGCAAACAAGCTATTTCCAAGATCATTAAGTGTGAGAGAGTTGTTGCAACAAAGGGTGGAGCCCTGTTACAAATAAATGGGGAGACAGTCCCATTATACAGTACTTATACCGAAAATACTTGTAAGAAATACTAATCATCATCAAAGAGTCCTTGTTGAATGAAATTCAATGCATTCCTAGTTCCAAGGGAGAGTAGATGTGGTTGTTTAAGTGAATCTAGTTCCTTTTGTGGGCAAACAACCTATTTCATTAAGTGTGACACAGCTGTTGCAACAAAAGGTGGAGCTTTGTTAGGAATAAATGAGGAGATAGTCCCATTATATAGTAACTATACAGAAAATACTTGGTAGGAAATGCTAGTCGTCATCAAAGAGTCCTTGTTGAATGAAATTCAATGCATTCCTAGTTCCAAGGGAGTATAGATGTGCTTCTTTCAGTGAATATAGTTCCTTTTGTGCAAAAACAAGCTATTTCCAAGATCATTAAGTGTGAGTGAGTTGTTGCAACAAAAGGTGGAGCCATGTTATGAATAAATAGGGAGACAGACCCATTATATAGTAATTATACCAAAAATACCTGTAAGAAATGCTAGTCATCATCAGAGAGTCCTTTTTGAATGAAATTCAATGCATTCCTAGTTCCAAAAGAGAGTAGATGTGCCTGTTTCGGTGAATCTAGTTCCTTTTATGGGCAAAGAAGCTATATCTAAGATCATTAAGAGTGAATGTGTTGTCACAAAAAAAGGTGGAGCCTTGTAAAAAATAAATGGCGAGACAGTCCCATTATACAGTAATCATACCGAAAATACTTGTAAAAAATGCTAGTCATCATCATAGAGTCCTTATTGAATGAAATTCAATGCATTCCTATTTCCAAGGGAGAGTAGATCTGAATGTTTCAGGGAATCTAGTTCCTTTTGGGGACAAACAAACTATTTTCATGGTCATTGAGAGTGAATGAGTTGTTGCAACAAAAGGTGGAGCCTTGTTACAAATAAATGGGGACGGTCCCATTATACAGCAATTACATCAAAAATACTTGTAAAAAATGCTAGTGCTCATCAAAGACTCCTTGTGGAATGAAATTCAATGCACTCCTAGTTCCAAGGGAGTGTAGATGTGGTTGTTTCAGTGAATATAGTTCCTTTTATGGGCAAACAAACTATTTCCAAGATCATTAAGTGTGAATGAGTTGTCATAGCAAAAGGTTGAGCCTTGTTACGAATAAATGGGGAGATGATCCCACTATACAGTTATTATAATGAAAACAATTGTAACAAATGCTAGTCATCATCAAAGATTCCTTGTTAAATGAAATTCAATACATTCCTAGTTCCAAGGGAGAGTAGATGTGCTTGTTTCGGTGAATCTAGTTCCTTTTTTGGGCAAACAAGCTGTTTCCAAGATCATTAAGTGTGAATGAGTTGTTCGAACAAAAGGTGGAGCCTTGTCACTAATAAATGGGGGAATGGACCCATTATACATCAATTATATAGAAAATACTTGTTAAAAAAGCTAGTCATCATGGAAGACTCATTATTGAATGAAATTTAATGAGTTCCTTGTTCAAAGACAGTGTAGATGTGTTTGTTCCAGTGAATATAGTTCCTTTTCTCAGCAAACAAGCTATTTGGCAGATCATTAAGTGTGAATGAGTTGTTGCAACAAAAGGTTGAGCCTTGTTACGAATAAATGGGGAGATGGTCCCATTATACAGTTATTATAACAAAAATACTTGTAAAAAATGCTAGTCATCATAAAAGAGTCCTTGCTGGATGGTATTCAATGCATTCCTAGTTGCAAGGGAGAGTAGATGTGCTTGTTTCGGTGAATCTAGTTCATTTTATGGGTAAACAAGCTGTTTCCAAGATCATTAAGTGTGAATTAGTTGTTCCAACAGAAGGTGGAGGCTTGTCATGAATAAATGGGGGACTGGTCCCATTATACAGCAATTATACAGAAAATACTTGTAAAAAATGCTAGTCATCATCAAAGACTCCTTGTTGAATGAAATTCAGTGGATTCCTTGTTTGAAGGCAGTGTAGATGTGCTAGTTGTAGTGAATATAGTTACATTTATGAGCAAACAAGCTATTTCCAAGATCATTAAGTGTGAATTAGTTGTTGCAACAAAAGGTTGAGTCTTGTTACAAATAAATGGGAAGACAGTCCTATTATATAGTTATTATAATGAAAATACTTGTAAGAAATGCTAGTCATCATAAAAGAGTCCTTGTTGAATGAAATTCAATGCATTCCTAGTTCCAAGGGAGAGTAGATGTTCTGGTTTTGGTGAATCTAGTTCGTTCTGTAGGCAAACAAGCTGTTTCCAAAATCATTAAGTGTGAATGAGTTGTTTGAACAAAAGGTGGAGCCTTGTCATGAATAAATTCCGGAATGGTCACATTATACAGCAATTATACAGAAAATACTTGTAAAAAATGCTAGTCATCATCAAAGACTCCTTGCTGAATGATATTCAATGCATTCCTAGTTCCAAGGCTGCATAGATGTGCTTGTCCCAGTGAATTTAGTTCCATGTGTGGGCAAACAAACTATTTTCAAGATCATTAAGTGTGAATGAGTTGTTGCAAGAAAAGGTTGAGCCTTGTTATGAATAAATGGGGTGAGGGTCCCACTATACAGTTATTGTAATGAAAACACTTGTAACGAATGCTAGCCATCATCAAAGAGTCCTTGTTGAATGAAATTCAATGCATTCCTAGTTTCAAGGGAGAGTAGATGTGCTTGTTTCGGTGAATCTAGTTCCTTTTGAGGACAAACAAGCGGCTTCTAAGATTATCAAGTGTGAATGAGTTGTTCCAACAAAAGGTGGAGCCTTGTCACGAATAAATGGGAGAATGATCCCATTATACAGCAATTATACAGAAAATACTTGTAACAAATGCTAGTGATCATTAAAGAATCGTTGTTGAATGAAATTCAACGCATTCCTTGTTCAATGGCAGTGTAGATGTGCTTGCTCCAGTGAATATAGTTTTTATTGTGGGTAAAACAGCTATTTTTAACATCATAAAGTGTGAATGAGTTATTGCAACAAAAGGTTGAGCCTTGTTATGAATAAATGGGGAGACGGTCCCATTATACAGTTATTATAACGAAAATACTTGTAAGAAATGCTAGGCAACATCAAAGAGTCCTTGTTGAATGAAATTCAATGCATTCCTATTTCCATGGAAGTGTAGATGTGCTTGTTCTAGTTAATATAGTTTCTTTCGTGGGCAAACAAGCTATTTTCAGGATCATTAAGTGTGAATGAGTTGTTGCAACAAAAGGTGGAGCCTTGTCATGAATAAATGGGGGAACGGTCCCATTATATAGCAATTATACAGAAAATAATTGTAAAAAATGCTAGTCATCATTAAAGTCTCCTTGATGGATGAAATTCAATACATTCCTAGTTCCACGGGAGTGTAGATGTCCTTGTTTCAATGAATATAGTTCCTTTTGTGGGCAAACAAGCTATTTCCAAGATCATTAAGTGTAAATGAGTTGTTGCAACAAAAGTTCGAGTCTTATTACAAATAAATGGGCAACCGATCCCATTATACATTAATTATACCGAAAGTACTGGTATGACATGCTAGTCATCATCAAAAAGTCCTTGTTAAATGAAATTCAATGCATTCCTAATTCCAAAGGAGAGTAAATGTGCTTGTTTCAGTGAATCTTGTTCCTTTTGTGGGAAAAAAGCTGTTTCGCAGATCATCTAGTGTGAATGCATTGTTGAAACAAAAGGTTGAGCCTTGTTACAAATAAATGGGGAGACGGTCCCATTATACAGCTATGATAACGAAAATACTTGTAAGAAATGCTAGTCATCATCAAAGAGTCCTTGTTGAATGAAATTCAATGCATTCATAGTTCCAAGGGAGAGTTGATGTGGTTGTTTCAGTGAATCGAGTTCCTTTTGTGGGCGAACAAGCTATTTTCAAGATCATTAAGAGTGAATGAGTTGTTGCAACAAATGGTGGAGTATTGTTGCAAATAAATGGGGAGAGAGTCCCATTATACAGTAATTATATCAAAAATACTTGTAAGAAAAGCTAGTCATGATCAAACAGTCCCTATTGAATGAAATTCAATGCATTCCTAGTTCCCAGGGAGAGTATATGTGCTTGTTTCAGTGAATCTAGTTCCCTTTGTGGGAAAACAAGCTATTTTCAAGATCATTAAGAGTGAATGAGTTGTTGCAACAAAAGGTAGAGCCTTGTCGTGAATAAATGAGGGAACGGTTCCATTATACAGCAATTATACAGAAAATAACTGTAAAAAATGCTAGTCATCATCAAAGTCTCCTTGTTGAATGAAATTCAATGCATTCCTAGTTCTAAGGGAGTGTAGATGTGCTTGTTTCAGTGAATATAGTTCCTTTTGTGGGCAAACAAGCTATTTCCAAAATCATTAAGTGTGAATGAGTTGTTGCAACAAAGGGTGGAGCCTTGTTACGAATAAATGGGGAGACGGTCCAATTATACAGTAATTATACCCAAAATACTTGTGGAAAATGCTAGTCATCATGAAAGACTCCTTGTTGAATGAAATTCAATGCAGTCCTACTTTCAAAGGAGTGTAGATGTGCAAACAAGCAATTTCTAGGATCATTAAGTGTGAAAGAGTTGTTGCAACAAAAGATGGAGCTTTCTCACGAATAAATCGAGTCTTTGTTAAGTGAAATTGAATGCATTCCTCATTCCAAGGGATAGTAAATGTGGTTATTTTAGTGACTCGAGTTCCTTTTGTGGGCAAACAAGCTATTTTCAAGATCATTAAGAGTTAATGAGTTGTTGCAACAAAAGTTAGAGCCTTGTTACAAATAAATGGGGAGACAATCCAATTATATAGTAATTATAGCGAAAATACTTGTAAGAAAAGCTAGTCATGATCAAACAGACCTTGTTGAATGAAATTCAATGCATTCCTAATTCCCAAGGGGAGTAGATGTGCTTGTTTTAGTGAATCTAATTCCCCTTGTGGGCCAACATGCTATTTTCAAGATCATTACGTGTGAATGAGTTGTTGCAAGAAACAGTGGAGTCTGGCCACGAATAAATGGCGAAATGGTCCCTTTATACAACAATTATACAGAAAATACTTGTAAAAAATGCTAGTCATCATCAAAGTCTCCTTGTTGAATGAAATTTAATGTATTCCTAGTTCCAAGGGAGGGTTAATGTGCTTGTCTCAATGAATCTTGTTCCTTTTGTGGGCAAACAAGCTATTTTGAACATCATTAAGTGTGAATGAGTTGTTGTAACAAAAGGTGGAGCCTTGTCACTTATAAATAGGGGAACGGTCCCATTATACAGCAATTATACAGAAAATAATTGTAAAAAATGCTAGTCATCATCAAAGTCTCCTTGATGGATGCAATTCAATGCATTCCTAGTTCAAAGGGAGTGTAGATGTCCTTGTTTTAGTGAAAATAGTTCCTTTTGTGGCCAAACAAGCAATTTCCAAGATCATTAAGTGTGAATGAGTTGTTGCAACAAAAGTTCAAGTCTTATTGCGAATAAATAGGCAACCGATCCCATTCTACTTTAATTATACCAAAAATACTGGTATGAAATACTAGTCATCATCAAAGAGTCCTTGTTAAATGAAATTCAAAGTATTCCTAGTTCCAAGGGAGAGTAGATGTGCTTGTTTCAGTGAATCCAGTTTGTTTTATGGGCAACCAAGCAATTTTCAAGATCATTAAGAGTGAATAAGTTGTTGCAACAAAAGGTGGAGCCTTGTTATGAATAAATGGGGAGACGGTCCCATTATACAGGAATTATACCAAAAATACTTGTAAGAAATGCTGGTCATCATCAAAGAGTCCTTGTTGAATGAAATTCAACGCATTCCTAGTTCTAAGGGAGAGTAGACGTGCTTGTTTTAGTGAACCTAGTTCCTTTTGTGGGCAAACAAGCTATTTTCAGGATCATTAAGATTGAACGAGTTGTTGCAACAAAGGTTGAGCCTTGTTATGAATAAATTGGGAGACGGTCCCATTATACAATAATTATAACGAAAATACTTGTAAGAAATTCTAGTCATCATCTTAGAGTCCTTGTTGAATGAAATTCAAAGCATTCCTAGTTCCAAGGGAGTGTAGATGTGCTTGTTTCAATGAATATAGTTCCTTTTGTGGGCAAATAAGCTATTTCCAATATCATTAAGTGTAAATGAGCTGTTGCAACAAAAGGTGGAGGCTTCTTAGGAATAAATTGTGAGACGGTCCCATTATACAGTAATTATACCAAAAATACTTGTAAGAAACGCTAGTCATCATCAAAGAGTCCTTGTTGAATGAAATTCAATGCATTCCTAGTTCTAAGGGAGAGTAGATGTGGTTGTTTCAGTGAATATAGTTCCTTTTGTGGGCAAACAAGCTATTTCCAATATCATTAAGTGTAAATGAGTTGTTGCAACAAGAGGTGGAGGCTTCTTAGGAATAAATTGTGAGATGGTCCCATTATATAGTAATTATACCAAAAATACTTGTAAGAAATGCTAGTCATCATCAAAGAGTCCTTGTTTAATGAAATTCAATGCATTCCTAGTTCTAAGGGAGAGTAGATGTGGTTGTTTCAGTGAATCTAGTTCATTTTTTGGGCAAACAAGCTATTTTCAAGATTATTAAGATTGAATGAGTTGTTGCAACAAAAGGTTGAGCCTTGTTACAAATAAATGGGTAGACAGTCCCATTATACAATAATTATAATGAAAATACTTGTAAGAAATGCTAGTCATCATCTTATAGTCCTTGTTGAATGAAATTCAATGCATTCCTAGTTACAAGGGAGAGTAGATGTGCTTGTTTCAGTGAATCTAGTTACCTTTATGGGCAAACAAGCTATTTTTAAGGCCATTAAGAGTGAATGAGTTGTTGCAACAAAAGGTGGAGCCTTATTACAAATAAATGGGGAGACAATTCAATTATACAATAATTATACCAGAAACACTTGTAAGAAATGCAAGTCATGATCAAGCAGTCCTTGTTGATTGAAATTGAATGCATTCCTAGTTCCAAGGGACAGTAGATGTGCTTGTTTCAGTGAATCTAGTTTCTTTTGTGGCCAAATAAGTTATTTTCAAGATCATTCAGTGTGAATGAGTTGTTACAACAAAAGGTGGAGCCTTGTCACGAATAAATGGGGGAACAGTGCCATTATACAACAATTATACAGAAAATACCTTTAAAAAAAGCAAGTAATCATCAAACAGTCCTTATTCAAGGAAATTCAATTCATTCCTAGTTCCAAGGAGAGTAGATGTGCTTGTTTCAGTGAATCAAGTTCCCTTTGTAGGAAAACAAGCTATTTTCAAGATCATTAAGTGTGAATGAGTTGTTGCAAGAAAAGGTGGAGTCTTGTCACGAATAAATGGGGGAACAGTCCCATTATACAGCAATTATACAGAAAATATTTGTAAAAAATGCTAGTCATCATCAATTACTCCCTATTGAAAGAAATTTAATGCATTCCTAGTTCTAAGGGAGGGTTGAAGTGCTTGTTTCAATGAATCTTTTTCCTTTTGTGGGCAAACAAGCTATTTTCTAGATCATTAAGTGTGAATGAGTTGTTGCAACAAAAGGTGGAGCCTAGTCACGAATAAATATGGGAATGGTCCCATTATACAGCAATTAGATAGAAAATAATTGAAAAATATGCTACTCATAATCAAAGTGTCCTTGTTGGATGAAATTCAATGCATTCCTAGTTCTAAGGGAGTGTAGATGTGCTTGTTCCAGTGAATATAGTTCCTTTTGTGGGCAAACAAGCAATTTCCAAGATCATTAAGTATGAATGAGTTATTGCAACAAAAGGTCGAGTCTTATTACAAATAAATGGGCAAATGGTCCCATTATACAATAATTATACCGAAAATACTTGTAGAAAATGCTAGTCATCATCAAAGACTCCTTGTTGAATAAAATTCAATGCACTCCTCGTTCCAAGGGAGTGTAGATGTGCTTGTTTCAATCAATATAGTTCCTTTTGTGGGCAAAGAAGCTATGTCCAGGATCATTAAGTGTGAATGAGCTGTTGCAACAAACGGTGGAGCCATGTTATGAATAAATAGGGAGACGGTCCGATTATACAGTAATTATACCGAAAACACTTCTAAGAAATGCTAGTCATGATCAAACAGTCCTTGTTGAATGAAATTCAATGCATTCCTAGTTCCATGGGAGTGTAGATGTGCTTGTTTGAGTGAAAATAGTTCCTTTTGTGGGTAAACAAGCTATTTCCAAGATCATTAAGTTTGAATGAGTTGTTGCAACAAAAGGTGCAGCCTTGTTACGAATAAAAGGGGAGATAGTCCGATTATACAGTAATTATACCAAAAATACTTGTAAGAAATGCTAGTCGTCATCAAAAAGCCCTTGGTGAATAAAATTCAACGCATTCCTAGTTCCAAGGGAGTGTAGATGTGCTTGTTGAAGTGAATATTGTTCCTTTTATGGGCAAACAAGCTATTTCCAAGATTATTAGGAGTGAAGGAGTTATTGCAACAAAAGGTCGAGCCTTGCCATGAATAAATGGGAACATGGTGCCGTTATACAGTAATTATAACGAAAATACTTGTAAAAAAACCTAGTCATCATCAAAGACTCCTTGTTGAACAAAATTCAATGCATTCCCAATTCCAAGGGAGTGTAGATGTGCTTGTTTCAGTGAATCTAATTCCTTTTGTGGGCAAAGAAGCTATTTCCAAGATCATTAAGTGTGAATGAGTTGTTGCAACAAAAGGTAGAGTCTTATTACGAATATATGGGGAGATGGTGCCATTATACAGTAATTATATTGAAAATACTTTTAAGAAATACTAGTCATGATCAAAGATTCCTTGTTAAATGAAATTCATTGCATTGCTAGTTCTAAGCGAGTGTAGATGTGCTTGTCCCAGTGAATTGAGTTCTTTTTGTGGGCAAACAAGCTATTTCCAAGATCATTAAGAGTGAATGAGTTGTTGCAACAAAAGGTGGAGCTTTGTTAAGAATAAATGGGGAGAAAGCCCCATTATACAGTAATTATATTGAAAATTCTTGTAAGAAATGCTAGTCATGATCAAAGAGTCCTTGTTGAATAAAATTCAATGCATTCCTAGTTCCAAGGGAGTGTAGATATGCTTGTTTGCGTGAATCTAGTTCGTTTTGTGGGCAAACAAGCTACTTTCAAGATCATTAACTGTGAATGACTTGTTGCAACAAAAGGTGGAGCCTTGTCACGAATAAATGGTGGTCCCATTATGCAGCAATTATGCAGAAAATACATGTAAAAAATGCTACTCATCATCAAAGACTCCTTGTTGAGTGAAATGTAATGCATTCCTAGTTCCAAGGGAGTGTAGATGTGCTTGTTTGAGTGAATCAAGTTTGTTTTGTGGGCAACCAAGCTACTTTCATGATCATTAAGTGTGAATGAGACAAAAGATGGGGCCTTGTCACCAATAAGTGGTGGAACGGTCACATTATACAGCAATTTTACAGAAAATACTTGTAAAAAATGCTACTCATCATCAACGACTCCTTGTTGAATGAAATGCAATGCATTCCTAGTTCCAAGGGAGTGTAGATGTGCTTGTTTGAGTGAATCTAGTTCATTTTTTGGGCAAACAAGCTACTTTCATGATCATTAAGTGTGAATGAGTTGTTGGAACAAAAGATGGGGCCTTGTCACCAATAAGTGGAGGAACAGTTCCATTATACAGCAATTATACAGAAAATACTTGTAAAAAATACTACTCATCCTCAAAGACTCCTTGTTGAGTGAAATGCAATGCATTCCTAGTTCCAAGGGAGTGTAGATGTGCATGTTTGAGTGAATCTAGTTTGTTTTGCGGGCAACCAAGCTACTTTCATGATCATTAAGTGTGAATGAGTTGTTGGAACAAAAGATGGGGCCTTGTCACCAATAAGTGGTGGAACGGTCCCATTATACAGCAATTTTACAGAAAATACTTGTAAAAAATGCTACTCATCATCAACGACTCCTTGTTGAATGAAATGCAATGCATTCCTAGTTCCAAGGGGGTGTAGATGTGCTTGTTTGAGTGAATCTAGTTCGTTTTTTGGGCAAACAAGCTACTTTCATGATCATTAAGTGTGAATGAGTTGTTGGAACAAAAGATGGGGCCTTGTCACCAATAAGTGGAGGAACGGTCCCACTATACAGCAATTATACAGAAAATACTTGTAAAAAATACTACTCATCATCAAAGACTCCTTGTTGAGTGAAATGCAATGCATTCCTAGTTCCAAGGGAGTGTAGATGTGCTTGTTTGAGTGAATCTAGTTTGTTTTGCAGGCAAACAAGCTACTTTCATGATCATTAAGTGTGAATGAGTTGTTGGAACAAAAGATGGAGCCTTGTCATGAATAAATGGGGGAATGGTCCCATTATACAGCAATTTTACAGAAAATACTTGTAAAAAATGCTACTCATCATCAACGACTCCTTGTTGAATGAAATGCAATGCATTCCTAGTTCCAAGGGAGTGTAGATGTGCTTGTTTGAGTGAATCTAGTTCATTTTTTGGGCAAACAAGCTACTTTCATGATCATTAAGTGTGAATGAGTTGTTGGAACAAAAGATGGGGCCTTGTCACCAATAAGTGGAGGAACAGTCCCATTATACAGCAATTATACAGAAAATACTTGTAAAAAATACTACTCATCCTCAAAGACTCCTTGTTGAGTGAAATGCAATGCATTCCTAGTTCCAAGGGAGTGTAGATGTGCTTGTTTGAGTGAATCTAGTTTGTTTTGCGGGCAACCAAGCTACTTTCATGATCATTAAGTGTGAATGAGTTGTTGGAACAAAAGATGGGGCCTTGTCACCAATAAGTGGTGGAACGGTCCCATTATACAGCAATTTTACAGAAAATACTTGTAAAAAATGCTACTCATCATCAACGACTCCTTGTTGAATGAAATGCAATGCATTCCTAGTTCCAAGGGAGTGTAGATGTGCTTGTTTGAGTGAATCTAGTTCGTTTTTTGGGCAAACAAGCTACTTTCATGATCATTAAGTGTGAATGAGTTGTTGGAACAAAAGATGGGGCCTTGTCACCAATAAGTGGAGGAACGGTCCCACTATACAGCAATTATACAGAAAATACTTGTAAAAAATACTACTCATCATCAAAGACTCCTTGTTGAGTGAAATGCAATGCATTCCTAGTTCCAAGGGAGTGTAGATGTGCTTGTTTGAGTGAATCTAGTTTGTTTTGCAGGCAAACAAGCTACTTTCATGATCATTAAGTGTGAATGAGTTGTTGGAACAAAAGATGGAGCCTTGTCATGAATAAATGGGGGAATGGTCCCATTATACAGCAATTATACAGAAAATACTTGTAAAAAATTCTACTGATCATCAAAGACTCCTTGTTGAATGAAATGCAATGCATTCCTAGTTCCAAGGGAGTGTAGATGTGCTTGTTTGCATGAATCTAGTTCGTTTTGTGGGCAAACATGCTACTTTCAAGATCATTAACTGTGAATGACTTGTTGCAACAAAAGGTGGAGCCTTGTCACGAATAAATGGTGGTCCCATTATGCAGCAATTATGCAGAAAATACATGTAAAAAATGCTACTCATCATCAAAGACTCCTTGTTGAATGAATTGCATTGCATTCCTAGTTCCAAGGGAGTGTAGATGTGCTTGTTTCAGTGAATCTAGTTTGTTTTGTGGGCAAACAAGCTACCTTCAAGATCTTTAAGTGTGAATGAGTTGTTGGAACAAAAGATGGAGGCTTGTCATGAACAAATGGGGGAATGGCCCGACTATACAACAATTATACAAAAAAAACTTGTAAAAAATGCTACTCATCATAAAAGACTCCTTGTTGAATGAAATGCAATGCATACCTGGTTCCAAGGGTGTGTAGATGAGCTTGTTTCAGTGAATCTAGTTCGTTTTGTGGGCAAACAAGCTCATTTCAAGATCATTAAGTGTGAATGAGTTGTTGCAACAAAAGTTTGAGCTTTGATACGAATAAATTGGAGAATGGTCCCATTATACCGCAACTATACAGAAAATAGTTGTAGAAAATGCTGCTCATCATCAAAGGCTCCTAGTTGAATGAAATGCAATGCATTCCTTGTTCCAAGGGATTGCAGATGTGCTTGTTTTAGTGATCATAGTTCCTTTTGTGGGCAAATAAATCTATTTCAAAGATCATTAGGTGTGAATGAGTTGTTGCAATGAAAGGTTGAGCTTTGATATGAATAAATGGGGGAATGGTCGTATTATACAGCAACTATACAGAAAACAGTTGTAAAAAAGGCTACTCATCATCAAAGATTCCTTGTTGAATGAAATGCAATGCATTCCGATTTCCATGTGAGTGTAGATGTGCTTGTTTCAGTGAATATAGTTCTTTTTGTGGGCAAATAATCTATTTCCAAGATAATTAAGCATGAATGAGTTGTTGCAGCAAAAGGTTGAGCTTTGATACGAATAAATGGGGGAATTGTCCCATTGTACAGAAACGATTCAGAAAATAGTTGTAAAAAATGCTACTCATCATCAAAGACTCCTAGTTGAATGAAATGCAATGCATTCCTAGTTCCAAGGGAGTGTAGATGTGCTTGTTTCAGAGAATCTAGTTCATTTTGTGGGCAAACAAGCTGCTTTCAAGATCTTTAAGTGTGAATGAGTTGTTGGAACAAAAGATGGAGCCTTGTCACCAATAAGTGGTGGAATGGTCCCATTATACATCAATTATATAAAAAATACTTGTAAAAAATGCTACTCATCATCAAAGACTACTTCATGAATGAAATGCAATCCATTCCTAGTTCCAAGGAATTGTAGATGTGCATGTTTCGGAGAATATAGTTCCTTTTGTGGGCAAACAATCTACTTCCAAGATCATTAAGTGTGAATGAGTTGTTGGAACAAAAGATGGAGCCTTGTCACAAATAAATGGGCGAACGGTCCCATTATACAGCAATCATACAGAAAATACTTGTAAAATATGCTGCTCATCATCAAAGACTCCTTGTTGAATGAAATGCAATGCATTCCTAGTTCCGAGGGAGTGTAGATGTGCTTGTTTCAGTGAATCTAGTTTGTTTTGTGGGCGAACAAGCTATTTCCAAGATCGATAAGCGTGAATGAGTTGTTGCAACAAAAGGTAGAGCTTTGATATGAATAAATGGGGGAATGGTCCCATGATATAGCAGTTAGACAGAAAATACTTGTAAAAAATGCTACTCATCATCAAAGAACCCTTGTTGAAGGAAATGCAAAGCATTCCTAGTTCCAAGGGATTGTAGATGTGCTCATTTCAGTGAATATAGTTCCTTTTGTGGGCAAACAATCTATTTCCAAGATCACTAAGCGTGAATGAGTTGTTGCAACAAAAGGTTGAGCTTTGATACGAATAAATGGGTGAATGGTCCCATTATACAGCAATTATAAAGAAGATAGTTGTAAAAAAGGCTACTCATCATCAAAGACTCCTAGTTGAATATAATGTAATGCATTCCTAGTTCCAAGAAAGTGCAGATGTGCTTGTTTGAGTGAATCTAGTTTGTTTTGTGGGCAAAGAAGCTACTTTCAAGATCATTAAGTGTGAATAAGTTGTTGGAACAAATGATGGAGCCTTGTCACGAATAAATGGGGGAACGGTCCCATTATACAGCAATTATAAAGAAAATAGTTGTAAAAAAGGCTACTCATCATCAAAGACTCCTTATTGAATGAAATACAATGCATTCCTAGTTCTAAGGGAGTGTAGATGTGCTTGTTTGAGTGAATCTAGTTCGCTTTGTGAGCAAACAAGCTACTTTCTAGATCATCAAGAGTGAATGAGTTGTTGGAACAAAAGATGGAGCCTTGTCACAAATAAATGGGGGAACGGTCCCATTATACTGCAATTATACAGAAAATAGTTGTAAAAAAGGCTGCCCACCATCAAAGACTCCTTGTTGAATGAAATTCAATGGATTCCAAGCTCCAAGGGAGTGTAGATGTGCTTGTTTCAGTGAATCTATTTTGTTTTGTTGGCAAACAAGCTACTTTCAAGAACATTAAGTGTGAATGACATCTTGCAACAAAAGGTGGAGCCTTGTCACAAATAAGTGGTGGAACGGTCCCATTATACAACAATTACACAGAAAATACTTATAAAAAATGCTAGTCATCATCAAAGACTGCTTGATGAATGAAATGCAATGCATTCCTAGTTCTAAGGGAGTGTAGATGTGCTTGTTTGAGTGAATGTAGTTCGTTTTGTGGGCAAACAAGCTACTTTCTAGATCATTAAGTGTGAATGACATATTGCAACAAAAGGTGGAGCCTTCTCACCAATAAATGAGGGAACACTCCCACTATACAGCAATTATACAGAAAATACTTGTATTAAATGCAACTCATCATCAAAGACTCCATGTTGAAAGAAATGCAATGCATTTCTAGTTCCAAGGGATTGTTGATGTACTTGTTTCAGTGAATATAGTTCCTTTTGTGGGCAAACAATCTATTTCCAAGATCATTAAGGGTGAATGACTTGTTGCAAGAAAAGGTTGACCTTTGATACGAATAAATGGGGGAATGGTCCCATTATACAGCAACTATACCGAAAATACGTGTAAAAAATGTTACTCATCATCAAAGACTCCTTGTTGAATGAAATGCAATGCATTCCCAGTTCCAAGGGAGTGTAGATGTGCTTGTTTCAGTGAATCTTGTTTGTTTTGTGGGCAAACAAGCTACTTTCCAGATCATTAAGTGTGAATGAGTTGTTAGAACTAAAGGTGGAGCCTTGTCACGAATAAAAGGGGGAACGGTCCCATTATACTGCAATGATACAGAAAATACATGTAGAAAATGCTACTCATCATTGAACACTCCTTGTTAAATGAAATGCAATGCATTCCTAATTCCCAGGGAGTGTAGATGTGCTTGTTTCAGTGAATATAGTTTGTTTTGTGAGCAAACAAGAAAATTTCAAGATGATTATGTGTGAATAACTTGTTGCAACAAAAGATGGTGCCTTGTCACGAATAAATGGGGGAATGGTCCATTATACAGCAATTATGCAGAAAATACTTGTAAAAAATGCAACTCATCATCAAAGACTCCCTGTTGAAAGAAATGCAATGCATTGCTAGTTCCAAGGGATTGTAGATGTGCTTGTTTCAGTGAATATAGTTCCTTTTGTGGGCAAACAATCTATTTCCAAGATCATTAGGTGTGAATGAGTTGTTGCAACAAAAGGTTGAACTTTGATACGAATAAATGGGGGAATGGTCCCATTATACAGCAACTATACAGAAAATAGTTGTAAAAAATGCTACTCATCATAAAAGACTCCTAGCTGAATGAAATGCAATGCATTCCTAGTTCCAAGGGAGTGTAGATGTGCTTGTTTCAGAGAATCTAGCTCCTTTTGTGGGCAAGAAAGCTGCTTTCAAGATCATTAAGTGTAAATGAGTTGTTGGAACAAAAGATGGAGCCTTGTCACCAATAAGTGGTGGAACAGTCCCATTATACATCAATTATACAGAAAATACTTGTAAAAAATGGTACTCATCATCTGAGACTCCTTGTTGAATGAAATGCAATGCATTTCTAGTTCCAAGGGATTGTAGATGTGCTTCTTTTGAGTGAATCTACTTTGTTTTACGGGCTAACAAGCTACTTTCAAGATCATTAAGTGTGAATGAGTTGTTGGAACAAAAGATGGAGCCTTGTCACAAATAAGTGGTGGAACGGTCCCATTATACAACAATTATACTGAAAATACCTATAAAAAATGCTACTTATCATCCAACACTCCTTGTTGAATGAAATGCAATGCTTTCCTAATTCCTAGGGAGTGTAGATGTGCTTGTTTCAATGAATCTAGTTTGTTTTGTGGGCAAACAAGCAACTTTCAAGATGATTATGTGTGAATAACTTGTTGCAACAAAAGATGGAACCTTGTCACGAATAAATGGGGGAATGGTCCTATTATACAGAGATTATGCAGAAAATAATTGTAAAAAATGCAACTTATCATCAAATACTCCATGTTGAATGAAATGCAATGCATTGCTAGTTCCAACAGATTATAGATGTGCTTGTTTTAGTGAATATAGTTTCTTTTGTGGGCAAACAATCTGTTTCCAAGATCATTAAGTGTGAATGACTTGTTGCAACAAAAGGTTGTGCTTTGATACAAATAAATGGGGGAAGGGTCCCATTATATAGCAACTATACAGTAAATAGTTGTAAAAAATGCTACTCATCATCAAAGACTCCTAGTTGAATGAAATGCAATGCATTCCTAGTTCCAAGGGAGTGTAGATGTGCTTGTTTCAGAGAATCTAGCTCGTTTTGTGGGCAAACAAGCTGCTTTCAAGATCCTTAAGTGTGAATGAGTTGTTAGAACAAAAGACGGAGCCTTGTCTCCATTAAGTGGTGGAACGGTCCTATTATACATCAATTATATAGAAAATACTTGTAAAAAATGCTACTCATCATCAAAGACTACTTCATGAATGAAATGCAATCCATTCCTAGTTCCAAGGGATTGTAGATGTGCATGTTTCGGAGAATATAATTCCTTTTGTGGGCACACAATCTACTTCCAAGATCATTAAGTATGAATGAGTTGGTGGAACAAAAGATGGAGCCTTATCACGAATAAATGGGGGAACGGTCCCATTATACAGCAATCATACAGAAAATACTTGTAAAAAATGCTGCTCATCATCAAAGACTCCTTGTTGAATGAAATGCAATGCATTCCTAGTTCCATGGGAGTGTAGATCTGCTTGATTCAGTGAATTTAGTTCATTTTGTGGGCAAACAAGCTACTTTCAAGATCATTAAGTGTGAGTGAGTTGGTGGAACAAAAGATGGAGCCTTGTCACAAATAAATGGGGCAATGGTCCCATTATACAGCAATTATACAAAAAATACTTGTAAAAAATGCTACTTGTCATCAAAGACTCCTTGTTGAATGAAATTCAATGCATTCCAAGTTCCAAGGGTGTGTAGATGTGCTTGTTTAAGTGAATCTAGTTCGATTTGTGGTCAAACATGCTACTTTCAAGATCATTAGGTGTGAATAACTTGTTGCAACAAAAGGTGGAGCCTTGTCACAAATAAGTGGTGGAACGTTCCCATTATATTGAAATTATACAGAAAATACTTGTAAAAAATGAAATGCAATGCTTTCCTAGTTGAGTGAAAAAATGCAACTAGTTCCAAGGGAGTGTAGATGTGCTTGTTTGAGCAAATCTAGTTCGTTTTGTGGGCAAACAAGCTACTTTCAAGATCATTAAGTGTGAATGATTTGTTGCAACAAATGATGGAGCCTTGTCAGGCATAAATGAAGGAACGGTCCCATTGTACAGAAATTATACAGAAGATACTTGTAAAAAATGGTACTCATCATCGAAGACTCCTTGCTGAATAAATTCAATGCATTCCGAGTTCCAAGGAAGTGTAGATGCGCTTGTTTCAGTGAATCTATTTCATTTTGTGGGCAAACAAGCTACTTTCAAGATCATTAAGTGTGAATGACCTGTTGCAACAAAAGGTGGAGCCTTGTCATGAATAAATGGGGGAACGGTCCCATTATATGGCAATTATACAGAAAATACATGTAAAAAATGCTACTCATCATCAAAGACTCCTTGTTGAATGAAATGCAATGCATTCCTAGTTCGAAGGGAGTGTAGATGTGCTTGTTTGAGTGAATCTAGTTCATTTTGTGGGCAAACAAGCTACTTTCAAGATCATTAATTGTGAATGAGTTGTTGGAACAAAAGATAGAGCCTTGTTACGAATAAATGGGGGAACGGTCCCATTATACAGCAATTATACAGAAATTACCTGTAAAAAATTCTACTTATCATCAAAGACTCCTTGTTGAATGAAATTCAATGCATTCCAAGTTCCAAGGGAGTGTAGATGTGTTTGTTTCAGTGAATCTAGTTCGTTTTGTGGGCAAACAAGCTACTTTGAAGATGATTAAGTGTGTATCAGTTGGTGGAACAAAAGATGGAGCCTTGTTATGAATAAATTGAGGAACGGTCCCATTATACAGCAATTATACAGAAAATACTTGTAAAAAATGCTACTCATCTTCAAAGACTCCTTGTTGAATGAAATTCAATGCATTCCAAGTTCCAAGGCAGCATAAATGTGCTTGTTTCGGTGAATCTAGTTCGTTTTGTGGGCAAAGAAGCTACTTTCAATATCATTAAGTGTGAATGAGTTGTTGGAACAAAAGATGGAGCCTTGTCATGAATAAATGGGGGAACGGTCCCATTATACAGCAATTATACAGAAAATACTTGTAAAAAATGCTGCTCATCATCAAAGACTCCATGTTGAATGAAATGCAATGCATTTCTAGTTCCAAGGGATTGTAGATGTGCTTGTTTTGGTGAATATAGTTCCTTTTGTGGGCAAACAATTTATTTCCAAGATCATTAAGTGTGAATGTGTTGTTGCAACAAAAAGTTGAGCTTTGATACAAATAAATGGGGGAATGGTCCCATTATACAACAATTATATGGAAAATAGTTGTAAAATATGCTACTAATCATCAAAGACTCCTTGTTTGATGCAAAAAAGCCCAAAAAAGACGTGGCTTAGGGACCCAACGCACACAAGGAATCAAAAAACAACCAGGAAAGCTAAATCAAAGTTTAATAACAGAAACCCTAGACCCAATATTCGAAGGAACACGAACCTAGGGTATTCAAGAAGGATATGGATGCCACACTCCATAAAAGAAAGGAATTGGGAGTGATAAGTCGATTTGAACACCCTTGATTTCTATTTCACTCAAAGTTGTCTGATTTCAAGAGCTTATAAGGGGTGCCTATTTATAGGCTAAGATAGCTATCCTAAAGAGGGACAAATTCCTATGTAGGAGAAATGCTTATTTTGGAGGAATTTTGGACAAATTCTGGCAGATAAAATGAACTCCTATTTAGGAGTGAATGCTATTACTTAGTCTGACCCATTAATTAGTCCAATTATATTAATTAGTCCTAGTGGACTCTCTTTAAAACTTGAATTCGCACCATTTGATGTTTGGTTGGCCTGAATGTCTTGAATCAGCCCATTTAGTGCTTCTTTAATCTTTTTGGCCCTAGCTCATGTTATTAGGCCTTTTGGGATGTGCAATGGACCTCTTGCATCCATTAAAGCTCTAGCTCGTGTTATTGGGCCTTCTGGAATGTGCAATGGACCTCTTGCATCAATTGAAGCTCTAGCTCATGTTATTAGGCCTTTTGGAATGTGCGATGGACCTCTTGGATCTATTGAAGCCTTCTACCCATCATTTCCATGATTCTCATCATTCCCCCTCTCCTTAAAGGGATTCACTCTTGAATCATCACCTACATCGAAAGGAGAAAGGTTAGAAACATTAAATGTTGCACTCACATTATACTCACCAAGAAGGTCCAACTTATAAGTATTGTCATTAATCTGTGCTACCACTTGGAAGGGACCATCTCCTCTAGGTTGTAGCTTTGAACGCCTTTAAGCTGGGAATCGTTCCTTGCACATATGAACCCAAACCTAATCACCAGGTTCAAACACCACCTTCTTTCGGCCCTTGTTGACATAGGATGCGTATTGCTTAGTTCATTTCTCAATATGTTGCCACACCTTCTAATGCAATTTTTTTATCGTGTCCACTTTGCGTTCACCATCAACACTGGTATACTCATTGACAGGTATAGGTACCAAATCCAAAGGAGTCAATGGATTAAAACCATATACAATTTCAAATAGAGAGTAACTAGTAGTAGAATGAACACTCTTATTATACGCAAACTCGACATGTGGTAAACAATCTTCCCATGTTTTCAAATTTGTTCGAATAATAGCACACAAAAGAGTAGAAAGAGTTCAATTAACCACCTCAGTTTGCCCATCAGTTTGTGGATGACAAGTAGTTGAAAACAATAGCTTAGTACCTAACTTACCCCACAAAGTCTTCCAGAAGTAGCTTAAGAACTTTGTATCCCGGTCTGAAACAATGCTTCGTGGCATGCCATGCAAATGTACTACTTCTCTAAAGAATAAGTTAGTCACATTGTTTGCATTATCGATTTTATGGCATGGGATGAAGTGTGCCACCTTTGAAAATCTATCAACAACAACAAATACAGAATCCCTACCCCTTTTTGTTCGTGGCAATCCTAGTACAAAGTCCATGGATAAATCAACCTAGGGATGGCTAGGTATGGGTAAAGGGGTATATAAGCCATGGGGCAAAACTCTAGATTTAGCCTGTTTGCATGTTATGCATTTCTCGCATATCCTCTCAACATCTCGTTTCATGCGTGGCCAAAAGAAGTGTTCATTTAGGACATCTAGGGTTTTCCTAACTCCAAAATGACCCATTAGACCACCCTCATGAGCTTCTCTTACAACCAACTCCCTTAAAGAACTCATAGGCATGCATAAACGATTTTCTCTAAATAAGAAACCCTTATGCCTATAAAACTTCTCAAAGGCTGACTTCTCACATGCTCCATACACATTAGCAAAGTCCAGATCATTTACATATAAATCATTAATATGTTCAAATCCTAATAAGTTTGCAGTAAGTATAGAGATAAGGGCATACCTGCAAGATAATGCATCAGCTACCACATTTTCCTTACCTTGTTTATATTTGATGATGTAGGGAAAGGTCTCAATGAATTCAATCCACTTGGCATGTCTTTTGTTCAACTTTCCTTGTCCCTTCAAATGCTTCAACAATTCATGGTCAGTATGGGTGACAAACTCCTTAGGCCAAAGGTAATGTTGCCATGTCTCTAAAGTTTGTACCAATGCATACATCTCTTTATCATAAGTAGGATAATTAAGGCTTGCTCCACTTAGCTTTTCACTGCAGTAAGCAATTGGGTGCCTTTCCTGCATAAAACAGCTCCAATGCCGATACCTGAAGCATCACACTCAATCTCGAAAGCTTTTGCAAAGTTAGGTAAAGCAAGTAGGGGTGCAGAACTTAATTTTTCCTTGATGCAATTAAAAGCCTTGTCTTGGTCACTACCCCACTTAAAACTCATGTTCTTTTTGATAAGTTCAATGAGTGGTGCAGCAATGGTGCTCAAGTCCCTAACAAAGCGTCTATAGAAACTAGCTAGACCATGAAAGCTACGCATATCACTAATTGACTTAGGTGTGGGCCAATCACAAATTGCCTTAACTTTTTCCTCGTCAACCTCAGAATGTAAAACACATACAATAGAACATAAATGATCAAGATGCTCTTCTAGGGTTTTACTATAGACCAAAATATCATCAAAATACACAACCACAAATTTACCAATGAATGGACGCAAAACATGATTCATTAGTCACATAAAAGTGCTTGGTGCATTAGTGAGACCAAATGGCATAACAAGCTATTCATACAAATCGTACTTAGTTTTGAAAGTTGTTTTCCACTCATCTCCCTCTCTTATCCTAATATGATGATATCCACTTTTCAAATCAATCTTAAAAAGACACAGGAACCATGCAATTCATCCAACATGTCATCTAATCTAGGTATGGGGTGATGATACTTTACAGTGATTTTGTTGATTGCTCGACAATCAACACACATCTTCCAAGTCCCATCTTTCTTGGGTACAAGTAGGACAGGAACAGCACATGGACTCATGCTTTCCCTCACATATCCTTTGGAAATAAGCTCCTCAACCTGCCTTTGAAGCTCCTTTGTCTCCTCAGGATTACTCTTATATGCAGGCCGGTTAGGGATAGATGCACCTGGGATGAAATCAATTTGATGCTCAATTCCTCTATTAGGTGGAAATCCACTTGGAACATCGCCAGTGAATACATCTTCAAATTCCTGCAATAGAGTAACAACAACACTAGGCAAAGATGGGTCAAACTTGTCAGTTTTAAAATAAGCCTCCTTGTACAAAAGTATGATTATAGGTTGTTTGGCATAGAATGCTCTTTTGACATCACTCTCTTTTGCATAGAAACTTTCTCTTTTCTTCTCTTTCTTTTGTGTCATCACGTTTTCTCCTCTCTTTTCACTTTTATCAATCTTCTTTTTCTATTCACTCTCATTTTTAATCTTTAATTGATCCTCATAAGCTTGTTGAGGTGATAATGGTACAAGAGTGACGGGTTTTTCATTCATTACAAAGGAATATCGGTTCTTGAAGCCATCATGCTTAACTCGCCTATCAAATTGCCATGGTCTTCTTAATAGAATATGGCCCACATGCATAGGTACAACATCACATAAAATTTCATCATGGTACCTTCTAATAAAAAAATGATATGAGGACTTGCTTATTTACCTTGACTTCACCACTCTCATTCAACCATTGAAGCTTATATGGCCTACGATAATTCATAGTAGGAAAATCCAACTTGTCAACCATAATTGTGCTAGTAACTTTAGTGCAACTCCCACCATCAATAATCATACTACATACCTTATCATTGATGAGACACCTTGTCTGAAAGATGTTATCTCGTTGCACCTCATTTTCTTCCTTTACTTGCACATTCAATGTTCACCTTGTAACAAGAGCTATTCCATTAACTGGATACTCCTTTCCATCACTTTCACCCTCTGATGATGACATAGAATCATCATCTAATTCACTTTTAGTTTCAACTTCACCATTACTTCTATCATTGCATGCTTATTTGAACATTGAGATGCAATGTAACCCCTACCCAAATACTTAAAACATTTAACATCTCTATTTCTACTTGGTTGGGGGTTAGAATTACCTACCTCCTTGCTAGAACCCATATTCTTGTACTTGTATAGCTCAGCTTTGGACTTGTAGTTGGTCATCTCGTCCCTTTTATTCCAAGATGAGGTAGATCCTGAGTTCTGCCCAAACCATGTGGAACCCTTTTGTTTGAGTTGCCTTTCAACTTTCATAGCCATGTACACCATGTCTTCTAATTCCACATAGTGTTGCAATTCAACCACGTTTGCTATGTCCCTATATCTATCTTCTTCTACATTCACCCAAATCATGGTAATCTTCATCTCCTTGTGGTAATCCTCCACACTTTTGGTGCCTTGAGTGAGCCCTTGTAGCCTTTGGTATAGCTCCCTGTAATAGTGATTAGGGACAAACCTCCTCCTAATGATAGCCTTCATCTCCTCCCATGTATCAATAGGCCGCTCACGATTCCTTCTCCTAGTCAAAACAAGTTGATCCCACCAAATAATAGCATAATCAGTGAATTCAACTGCAGCAAGCTTTACCTTTTTCTCCTTGGAATAGTTGTGGCAGTCAAAAACCAATTCAACCTTCTTCTCCCATTCTAGGTATGCATCAGGATCATTCTTACCTTGGAATGGAGGAATTGTCATTTTAATACTTCCTAAATTATGGTCATAGGTGCCTTGCCTCCCAAATTCTCTTTGATCCCTTCTATTGTTAGCAGTTCGGACCACAGTAGTTTGATCGTCAATTTCATCATCTTCTACATCATCTTCATGGTCATAGGCACATCTCAACTGCCTTCTTGCTTTAGGAGCCTCATACTCCCCATGCCTCCTTTGCAACTCTGCTATAGTATTAGATTGCTCCTGCATCCTCTCCCTCATGTCATCAAATCTGGTATTCATACACTCAAATTGTTGTTGCATAGCTTTGATCATGAAGGACACATCACCAGCTCCCTCCTGAGCTGCACCTTTGTCTTTGGATGTCATAGTATTACTTCTACACAAAATAATAAGATACCTCACAGAGCACTCCCTCACATGTTTCACTCAAAAGAAGGTGTCACACTCTCTCGTGTTTACACTCTTTATGGCTTTTTCTTTATATGAACTTTCACTCTTGCCTTTTACCACTTGGATTTCTCCTTTTAGCTCTATAAAGAACTAAACAAGGTAAATCAAGAGTATTGATTTTGAACAAAATAAGATAGATGACGTAGAATTGAACAAATTGGAGAACAAGGAATCAAAAAATGAAAAAAGGATATCAAGGCAAACAAATTTAATGAACTAAACTCACAAAAAGAATCAGGATAGGGGAAGTTAAATTTAGAGGACAAACTTGGGTAACAAGACAGGAAAATGGATGGCAAAATTGGAGTTGAGCAAGAAAACTTTGTTATTATTGTGGCCAATATGACCAAACTGTTAACTTTATCAATAACTTGAATTTGATGTTTCCTTTCTTTTCTTCTTTTTCTTTTTCTTTTTCTTTTTTTTTGTTGATCCTTCTTTTTGTTTTTTTCCTCTTTCTTTTACTCAACACAAAATAACAGTAGAACACTTAGATACAACAATTGGAATTGAAATTAGAACATTGAGAAGGATTGCAAACAAACATATTTGTGCATTTGAATTGTAATGCACATAATAGACATCAAAATAAATAAATCACAAGGTAGAAAATTGAAGAGTGAGTGGATTCAACCTGATTTAGAGCCAGGCTTTGATACCAACTGATGTGGAAAATCCCAAAAAAGACGTGGCTTAAGGACCCAACGTACATAAGGAATCAAAGAACAACCAGGAAAGCTAAATCAAAGTTTAATAACAAAAACCCTAGACCCAATATTCGAAGGAACATGAACCCAGGGTATTCAAAAAGGATATGGACGCCACACTCCAAAAAAGAATGGAATTGGGAGTGATAAGTCAATTTGAATGCCACAAGAAGAAGTACCTCTTGATAAGTTCTTTAGTTCTTAAAAGAACTGAGGGAGAAAAACCTATGCTTTCTATTTCACTCAAAGTTGTCTTATATGATTTTTTGTATACAAGGGATGCCTATTTATAGGCCAAGTTTGCAATCCTAAAGGGGCACAAATTCCTACTTAGGACAATTCCTTTTTTAGGAAGAATTCCTATCTAGAGGCAAATTCTTATACAAAAAATAAACTCCTAATTTGCAGTGACTACTATTACTTAGTCCTAACACTTTAAGTACTCTAATGATATTAATAGGGCCTGGGCTCTCTTCCAAGTTTGAATTCGAACCATTTGAAGCTTGGTTAGCCTGAACATCCTTAATCAGCCCATTTAGTTCTTTTTTCATCTTTCTGGCTCTAGCTTGTGTTATTGGGCCTTTTGGATTGTGCAATTGACCTCTTGCATCCTTTGAAGCTCTAACTTGTGTTATCAGGCCTTTTGGAATGTGCAATGGAGCTCTTGCATTGATTGAAGTTCTAGCTCGTGTTATTGGGCCTTTTGGAATGTGCAATGGACCTCCTGCATCCATTGAAACTTTCCACCCATCATCTGTACGGTTCTCATCATTCCCCCTTTCCTCGAAAGGATTTGTCCTCAAATCATCACCTTGTTTATACTTGATGATGTAGGGAAAGGTCTAAATGAATTTGATCCACTTGGCATGTCTTTTGTTCAACTTTCCTTGTACAAGTAGGACAGGAACTGCATAAGGACTCATGCTTTTCCTTTCATACCCTTTTGAAATAAGTTCCTCAACCTGCCTTTCAAGCTCTTTTGTCTCCTTAGGATTACTCTTATATGCTGGCCGGTTTGGGATGGATGTAGCAAGGATGAAAACAATTTGATTCTTAATTTCTCTCTTAGGTAGCAATCCACTTGGGACATCATCATGGAATTCATCTTTAAATTCTTGCAATAGAACAATAACAGTAGGCAAAGATGGTTCAAGCTTGTTAGTGTTAAAAGAAGCCTTTTTGTTCAAAAGTACTATCATAGGTTGTATGGCAAAAATTGCTCTTTTGACATCACTTTCTTTTGCATAGAAACTTTCTCTTTTCTTCTCTTTCTCTTGTGATCTCATGTTTTCTCCTCTCCTTTCCCTTTCTTCAATCTTTCTTTTCTATTCACTCTCATTTTTAATCCTTAATTGATCCTTATAAGCTTGTTGAGGTGATAATGGTACAAGAGTGACGGGTTTTTCATTCATTACAAAAGAATATCGATTCTTGAATCCATCATGCATAACTCGCCTGTCAAACTGCCATGGCCTTCCTAATAAGATATGGCCTACTTGCATAGGTACAACATCACATAAAACTTCATCATGGTACCTTTTGATAGAAAATGACACAAGCACTTGCTTATCTACCTTAACTTTTATCTACCTTAACTTCACCACTCTCATTCAACCATTTAAGCTTATATGGGCTAGGATGCTTCATAGTAGGTAAGTTGAGCTTCTCAAACATAGTTGTGCTAGCAACATTAGTGCAACTCCCACCATCAATAATCATACTACATACCTTGTCTTTGATGAAACACCTCATTTGAAAGATGATATCTCGTTGCACCTCATGTTCTTCCCTCACTTGCACATTCAATGATCGCCTTGCGATGAGAGCTACTTCATTAATCGGATACTTCTCTCCAACACTTTCACCCTTTGTTGATGGCACAAAATCATCATCTTCATAGTCATAGGCACGTTTCAATTGCCTTCTTGCTTTAGGAGCCTCATATTCTTCGTACCTCCTTTGCAACTCTGATATTGTATTAACTTGCTCCTCCATTCTATCTCTCATATCATCAAATCTGGTATTCATGTGCTCAAATTGTTGTTGCATAGTTTTGATCATAAAGGACATGTCAACAGCTCCCTCTTGAGCAGCACCTTTGTCTTTCGAAGACATATTATTTTTTCTGATTTAGAGATGGGCTCTAATACCAACTGATGTGGAAAACCCCAAAAAGATGTGTCTTGGGGACCCAACACACACAAGGAATCAAAAAATAACCAGGAAAGCTAAATCAAAGTTTAATAACAGAAACCCTAGACCCAATATTCGAAGGAACACAAACCCAGGGTATTTAAGAAGGATATGGATGCCACATTCCAGAAAAGAAAGAAATTGGGAGTGATAAGTCGATTTGAACGCCACAAAAAGAAGTACCACTTGATAAGTTCTTTAGTTCTTAAAAGAACCGACGGAGAAAAACCCTTGCTTTCTATTTCACTCAAAGTTGTCTTATATGATTTTTTGTATACAAAGGGTGCCTATTTATAGGCTAAGTTTGCAATCCTAAAGGGGCACAAATTCCTACTTAGGACAATTCCTTATTTAGGAGGAATTCCTATCTAGAGACAAATTCTTATACAAAAAATAAACTCCTAATTTGCAGTGACTACTATTACTTAGTCCTAACACTTTAAGTACTCTAATGATATTAACAAGACCTGGACTCTCTTCTAAGTTTGAATTCGCACCATTTGAAGCTCAGTTGGCTTGAACATCCTTAATCAGCCCATTTAGTTCTTCTTTCATCTTTCTGGCTCTAGCTTGTGTTATTGGGTCTCTTAGATTGTGCAATTGACCTCTTACATCCTTTGAAGCTCTAAATTGTGTTATCAGGCCTTCTGGAATGTGCAATGGAGCTCTTGCATCGATTGAAGTTCTAGCTCGTGTTATTGGGCCTTCTGGAATGTCCAATAGAGCTCCTGCATCCATTGAAAATTTCCACCCATAATCTATATGGTTCCAATAAGTAGTTGGAACAAAAGATGGAGCCTTGTCACGAATAAATGGGGAAACGGTCCCATTATACTGAAAATACTTGTAAAAAATGCAACTTATTATCAAAGACTCCATGTTGAATGAAATGCAATGCATTCCTAGTTCTAAGGGATTGTAGATCTGCTTGTTTCAGTGAATATACTTCCATTTGTGGGCAAACAATCTATTTCCAAGATCATTAAGTGTGAATGAGTCATTGCAACAAAAGGTTGAGCTTTGATACGAATAAATGGGGGAATGATCCCATTACACAGCAATTATACAGAAAATAGTTGTAAAAAATGCCTACTCATCATCAAAGTCTCCTTGTTGAATGAAATGCAATGCATTCCTAGTTCCAAGGGAGTGTGGATGTGCTTGTATCAGTGAATCTATATTGTTTCGTGGGCTAACAAGCTACTTTCAAGATCATTAAGTGGGAATAACTTGTTTGAACAAAAGGTGGAGCCTTGTCACGAATAAGTGGTGCAACGGTCCCATTATACAGCAAATTTACAGAAAATACTTGTAAAAAATGCTACTCATCATCAAAGACTCCTTGTTGAAAGAAATGCAATGCATTCCTAGTGCCAAGGGAGTGTAGATGTGCTTGTTTCAGTAAATTTATTTCGTTTTCCTGGCAAACAAGCTACTTTCAAGATCATTAAGTTTGAATGAGTTGTTGGAACAAAGGAAGGAGCCTTGTCATGAATAAATGGAGGAACGGACCCATTATACACCAATTATACAGAAATACTTGTAAAAAAATGCAACTCATCATCAAAGACTCCATGTTGAATGAAATGCAATGCATTCCTAGTTCCAAGGGATTGTAGAAGTGCTTGTTTCAGTGAATATAGTTCCTTTTGTGGGCAAACAATCTATTTTCAAGATCATTAAGTGTGAATGAGTTGTTGCAACAAAAGGTTGAGCTTTGATACGAATAAATCGAGGAATGGTTCCATTATAGAGCAATTATACAGAAAATACCTGAAAAAAATGCTACTCATCATCAAAAACTGCTTGTTGAAAGAAATGCAATGCATTCCTAGTTCCAAGGGAATGTAGATGTGCTTGTTTCAGTGAATATAGTTCCTTTTGTGGGCAAAAAAGCTACTTTCAAGATCATTAAGTGTGAATGAGTTGTTGAAACAAAAGATGGAGCCTTGTCTTGAATAAATGGGCGAATGGTCGCATTATACAACAATTATACAGAAAATACTTGTAAAAAATGCTACTCATCATCAAAGACTCCTTGTTGAATGAAATGCATTCCTAGTTCCAAGGGAGTGTAGATGTGCTTGTTTGAGTGAATCTAGTTCATTTTGTGGTCAAACAAGCTACTTTCAAGATCATTAAGTGTGAATGAGTTGTTGGAAGAAAAGATCAAGCCTTGTCTCGAAAAATGGGGAAATGGTCCCATTATACAGCAATAATACAGAAAATACCTGTAAAAAATGCTAATCATCATCAAAGACTCCTTGTTGAAAGAAATGCAATGCATTCGTAGTTCCAAGGGAGTGCAGATGTGCTTTTTTGATTGAATCTAGCTCGTTTTGTGGGCAAACAAGCTACATTCAAGATCATTAAGTGTGAATGAGTTGTGGGAAGAAAACATGGAGCCTTGTCACAAAAAAACGGGGGAATGGTCCCATTATACAGCAATTGTACAGAAAATACTTGTAAAAAATGCAACTCATCATCAAAGCCTCCATGTTGAATGAAATGCAACGCATTCCTAGTTCCAAGGGATTATAGATGTTCTTGTTTCAGTGAATATAGTTCCTTTTGTGGACAAACAATCAATTTCCAAGATCATTAAGTGTGAATGAGTTGCTGCAACAAAAGGTTGAGCTTTGATACGAATAAATGGGGGAGTGGTCCCATTATACAGCAACTATACAGAAAATAGTTGTAAAAAATGCTGCTCATCGTCAAAGACTCCTTGTTGAATGAAATGCAATGCATTCCTAGTTCCAAGGGAGTGTAGATGTGCTTGTCTCAGAGAATCTTGCTCGTTTTGTGGGCAAACAAGCTACTTTCAAGATCATTAAGAGTGAATGAGTTGTTGGAACAAAAGATGGAGCCTTGCCACGAATAAGAGGTGGAACAGTCCCATTATAGAGCAATTATACTAAAAATACCTTTAAAAAATGCTACTAATCATCAAACACTGATTGATAAATGAAATGCAATGCATTCGTAGTTCCAAGGGAGTGTAGATGTCCTTGTCAGAGTGAATTTAGTTCATTTTGTGGGCAAACAAGCTACTTTCAACATCATTAAGTGTGAATGAATTGTTGGAACAAAAGATGGAGCCTTGTCACAAATAAGTGGTGGAATGGTCCCATTATACAGCAATTATACAAAAAATACCTGTAAAAAATGCTACTCATCATCAAAGACTACGTGTTGAAAGAAATGCAATGCATTCCTAATTCCAAGGGAATGTAGATGTGCTTGTTTCAGTGAATATAGTTCCTTTTATGGGCAAAAAAGCTACTTTTAAGATCATTAAGTGTGAATGAGTTGTTGAAACAAAAGATGGAGCCTTGTCTTGAATAAATGGGCAAATGGTCCCATTATACAACAATTATACAGAAAATACTTGTAAAAAATGCTACTCATCATCAAAGACTCCTTGTTGAATGAAATGCATTCCTAGTTCCAAGGGAGTGTAGATGTGCTTGCTGGAGTGAATCTAGTTCATTTTGTGGGCAAACAAGCTACTTTCATGATCATTAAGTGTGAATGAGTTGTTGGAACAAAAGATGGAGTCTTGTCACGAATAAATGGGGGAACGGTCCCATTATGCAGCAATTATACAGAAAATACATGTAAAAAATGCTACTCATCATCAAAGACTCCTTGTTGAATGAAATTCAAAGCATTCCAAGTTCCAAGGGAGTGTAGATGTGCTTGTTTCAGTGAATCTAGTTCGTTTTGTGGGCAAATAAGCTACTTTCAAGATCATTAAGTGTGAATGACTTGTAACAACAGAAGGTGGAGCCTTGTCACGAATAAGTGGTGGAACAGTTCCATTATACAGCAATTATACAGAAAATACTTGTAAAAAATCATACTCATCATTAAAGACTGCTTGGTGAATGAAATGCAATGCATTCCTAGTTCCAAGGGAGTGTAGATGTGCTTGTTGGAGTGAATCTAGTTCGTTTTGTGGCCAAACAAGCTACTTTCATGATCAGTAAGTGTGAATGAGTTGTTGGAACAAAAGATGGAGCCTTGTCACGAGTAACTGGGGGAACGGTCCCATAATGCCGCAATTATACAGAAAATACTTGTAAAAAATGTTACACATCATCAAAGACTCCCTGTTGAATGAAATTCAAAGGATTCCAACTTCCAAGGGAGTGTAGATGTGCTTGTTTCAGTGAATCTAGTTCGTCTTGTGGGCAAATAAGCTACTTTCAAGATCATTAAGTGTGAATGACTTATTGCAACAAAAGGTGGAGCCTTGTCACGAATAAATGGGGAACGGTCCCATTATACAACAGTTATACAGAAAATACTTGTGAAAAATGCAACTCATGATCAAGGATACCTTGTTGAATGAAATGCAATGCATTCCTAGTTCCAAGGGATTGTAGATGTCCTTGTTTCAGTGAATATAGTTCCTTCTGTGGGCAAACAATCTTTTTCTGAGATCATTAAGTGTGAATGAGTTGTTGCAACAAAAGGTTGAGCTTTGATACGAATAAATGGGGAAAAGGTCCCATTTTATACAACAACTATACAGAAAATAGTTGTAAAAAATGCTGCTCATCATCAAAGACTCCTTGCTGAATGAAATGCAATGCATTCCTTGTTCCCAAGGAGTGTAGATGAGCTTGTTCCAGTTAATCTAGTTCGTTTTGTGGGCAAACAAGCTACTTTCAAGATCATTAAGTGTGAATGACTTGTTGCAATAGAAGGTGGAGCCATGTCACAAATAAGTGGTGGAACAGTCCCATTATACAACAGTTATACAGAAAATACTTGTAAAAAATGCTACTCATCATCAAAGACTGCTTGATGAATGAAATTCAATGCATTCCTAGTTCCAAGGGAGTGTAGATGTGCTTGTTGGAGTGAATCAAGTTCGTCTTGTGGACAAACAAGCTACTTTCATAATCATTAAGTGTGAATGAGTTGTTGGATCAAAAGATGGAGCCTTGCCACGAATAAATGGGGGAACGGTCCCATTATGCAGCAATTATACAGAAAATACATGTAAATAATGCTACTGATCATCAAAGACTACTTGTTGAATTAAATTCAAAGCATTCCAAGTTCCAAGGGAGTGTAGATGTGCTTGTTTCAGTGAATCTAGTTCGTTTTGTGGGCAAACAAGCTACTTTCAAGATCATTAAGTGAGAATGAGTTGTTGGAACAAAAGATGGAGCCTTAATGATCTTGAAGGTAGCTTGTTTGCCCACAAAACGAACTAGATTCACTGAAACAAGCACATCTACACTCCCTTGGAACTTGGAATGCTTTCAATTTCATTCAACAAGGAGTCTTTGATGATCAGTAGCATTTTTTTCATGTATTTTCAGTATAATTGCCACATAATGGGACCATTCCCCCATTTATTCGTGACAAGGCTCCATCTTTTGTTCCAACAACTCATTCACACTTAATGATCATGAAAGTAGCTTGTTTGCCCAGAAAACGAACTAGATTCACTAAAACAAGCACATCTACACTCCCTTGGAACTAGGAATGCATTGAATTTCATTCAACAAGGAGTCTTTGAAGATGACTAGCATTTTTTACAAGGATTTTCTGTATATTTGCTGTATAATGGGACCGTTCCTTGATTTATTTGTGACAAGGCTCCACCATTTGTTGGAACAGCTCATTCACACTTAAAGATCTTGGAAATAGCTTGTTTGCCCACAAAAGGAACTATATTCACTGAAACAAGCACATCTACACTCCCTCAGAACTAGGAATGCATTGAATTTCATTCAACAAGGACACTTTGATGATGACTAGCACTTTTTACAAGTATTTTCTGTATAATTGCTTTATAATGGGACCGTTCCCCCATTTATTTGTGACAAGGCTCAACCCTTTGTTGCGACATCTCATTCACACTTAATGATCTTGGAAATTGCTTGTTTGCTAACAAAAGGAACAATATTCGCTAAAACAAGCACATCTTCACTCCCTTGGAACTAGGAATGCATTGAATTTCATTCAACAAGGAGCCTTTGATGATGACTAGCAGTTTTTACAAGTATTTTCTGTATAATTGCTGTATAATGGGACCCTTCCTCGATTTATTCGTGACAAGGCTCCACCATTTGTTGGAACAACTCATTTACACTTAATGATCTTGAAAATAGCTTGTTTGCCCACAAAATGAACCAGATTCACTGAAACAAGTACATCTACACTCCCTTGGAACTTGGAATGCATTGAATTTCATTCAACAAGGAGACTTTGATGATGACTAGCATTTTTGACAAGTATTTTCTGTCTAATTGCTGTATAATGGGACCGTTCCTCAATTTATTCATGGCAAGGCTCCACCATTTGTTGGGACAACTAATTCACACTTAATGATCTTGGAAATAGCTTGTTTGCCCACAAAACGAACTATATTCACTGAAACAAGCACATCTACACTCCTTTGGAACAAGGAATGCATTGAATTTCATTCAACAAGGAGTCTTTGATGTTGAGTAGCATTTTTTACAAGTATTTTCTGTATAATTGCTGTATAATAGGACCCTTCCCCCATTTATTCTTGACAAGGCTCGACCTTTTTTTGCAACAACTCATTCACACTTAATGATCTTCAAAATAGTTTGTTTGCCCACGGATCGAACTAGATTCACTGAAACAAACACATCTACACTCCCTTGGAACTTGGAATGCATTGAATTTCATTTAACAAGGACTCCTTGATGATGACTAGCATTTTTTACAAGTATTTTCTGTATAATTTCTGTATAATGGGACCATTCCTCGATTTATTCGTGGCAAGGCTCCACCATTTGTTGGGACAACTCATTCACACTTAATGATCTTGGAAATAGCTTGTTTGCCCACAAAATGAACTATATTCACTGAAACAAGCACATCTACACTCCTTTGGAACTAGGAATGCATTGAATTTCATTCAACAAGGAGTCTTTGATGTTGAGTAGCATTTTTTACAAGTATTTTCTGTATAATTGCTGTATAATGGGACCCTTCCCCCATTTATTCGTGACAAGGCTCGACCTTTTGTTGCAACAACTCATTCACACTTAATGATCTTGGAAATAGTTTGTTTGCCAACAAAAGGAACTATATTCACTGAAACAAGCACATCTACACTCCCTTGGAACTAGGAATGCATTGAATTTCATTCAACAAGGAGTCTTTGATGATGACTAGAAGTTTTTACAAGTATTTTCTGTATAATTTCTGTATAATGGGGCTGTTCCCCCATTTATTCGTAACACAGTGCCACCTTTTTTTGCAACAACTCATTCACACGCAATGATCTTAGAAATAGCTTGTTTGCCCATAAAGGGAACTATATTCAGTGAAACAAGCACATCTACACTCCCTTGGAACTAAGAATGCATTGCATTTCATTCAATAAGGAGTCTGTGATGCTAAGTAGTATTTTTTTTACAAGTATTTTCTGTAGAAGTGCTCTATAATGGGACTGTTCCCCCATTTATTTGTGACAAGGCACGACCTTTTGTTGCAACAACTCATTTACACTTAACAAGGACTCCTTGATGATGACTAGCATTTTTTACAAGTATTTTCTGTATAATTGCTCTATAATGCGACCGTTCCCCCATTTATTCATGACAAGGCTCAACCCTTTGTTGCACCATCTCATTCACACTTAATGATCTCGGAAATAGCTTGTTTGCCAACAAAAGGAACTATATTCACTGAAACAAGCACATCAACACTCCCTTAGTACTAGGAATGGATTGAATTTCATTCAACAAGGAGTCTTTGATGATGACTAGCATTTTTTACGAGTATTTTCTGTATACTTGCTGTATAATGGGACCATTGCTCAATTTATTTGTGACAAGGCTCCACCATTTGTTGGAACAAATCAGTCACACATAATGATCTTGGAAATAGCTTGTTTGCCCACAAAAGGAACTGCATTACCAGAAATAGGAATGCATTGAATTTCATTCAACAAGGACTCTTTGATGATGACTGACATTTCTTACAAGAATTTTCGGTACCCATTTATTCATAACAAGGCTCATCCTTTTGTTACAACAACTCATTCTCACTTAATGATCTTGGAAATAGCTTATTTGCCAACAAAAGGAACTATATTCACTGAAACATGCACACCTACATTCCCTTGGAACTAGGAATGCATTGCATTTCATTCAACAAGGAGTCTTTGATGATGAGTAACATTTTTTACAAGTATTTTCTGTATAATTGCTGTACAGTGGGTCCATTCCTCCTTTTATTCATAACAAGGCTCCGCCTTTTGTTGCAACAATTCATTCTCACTTAATGATCTTGGAAATAGCTTGTTTGCCAACAAAAGGAACTATATTCACTGAAACAAGCACACCTACATTCCCTTGGAACTAGGAATGCATTGCATTTCATTCAACAAGGAGTCTTTGATGATGAGTAACATTTTTTACAAGTATTTTCTGTATAATTGCTGTACAATGGGACCATTCCTCCTTTTATTCATAACAAGGCTCCGCCTTTTGTTGCAACAATTCATTCACACTTAATGATCTTGGAAATAGCTTGTTTGCCAACAAAAGGAACTATATTCACTAAAACAAGCACATCTACACTCCCTTGGAACTTGTAATGCATTGAATTTCATTCAACAAGGAGTCTTTGATGATGACTAGCATTTTTTGCAAGTATTTTCTGTGAAATTGCTCTATAATGGGACCGTTCCCCCATTTATTTGTGACAAGGCTCAACCTTTCCCCACAACAACTCATTCACACTTAATGATCTTGAAAATAGCTCGTTTGCCTACAAAATGAACTTGATTCATTGAAACAAGCACATCTAGACTCCCTTGGAACTTGGAATGCATTGAATTTCATTCAACAAGGAGTATTTGACTATGACTAGCATTTATTACATGTATTTTCAGTATAATTGATGTATATTGGGACCATCACCCCATTTATTCATAACAAGGCTTAACCTTTTGTTGCAACAACTCATTCATACCTCATGATCTTGAAAATAGCTTGTTTAACCATAAAACAAACTAGATTCATTGAAACAAACACATCTACACTCCATTGGGACTGGGAATGCATTGAATTTCATTCAACAAGGAGTCTTTGATGATGACTAGTATTTCTTACAATTCAATGCATTCAAAGTTCCAATGTAGTGTAGATGTGCTTGTTTCAGGGAATATGGTTCCTTTTGTGAGCAAACAAACTATTTTCAAGATCATTAAGTGTTAATGAGTTGTTGCCACAAAAGGTGGAGTGTTGTTACAAATAAATGTGGGGAGGGACCTATTATACAGCCATTATACAGAAAATACTTGTAACAAATTCTAGTGATCATCAAAGAATCCTTGTTGAATGAAATTCAATGTTTTCCTAGTTCGAAGGGTGTGTAGATGTGCTTGTTTCAGTGAATATTGTTCCTTTTGTGGGCAAACAAGCTATTTTCAAGATCATTAAGTGTGAATGAGTTATTGCCATAGAAGGGGGAGCGTTGTTACGAATAAATGTGGGGAAAGTCCCATTATACAGTAATTATACAGAAAATGCTTGTAAAAAATGCTAGTCATCATCAAAGACATTTTCTTGAATGAAATTCCACGCATTCCTAGTTCCAAGGGAGTGTACATGTGCTTGTTTCAGTGAATATAGTTCCTTTTGTAGGTAAACAAACTATTTTCAAGATCATTAAGTGTTCATGAGTTGTTGCCACCAAAGGTGGAGATTTGTTACGAGTAAATGGGGAGACGGTCCCATTATAAGACAATTATATCGATAATGCTTCTAAATTATGCAAGTTATCATCAAAGACTCCTTGTTGAATGAAACTCAATGCATGCCCAGTTCTAAGGGAGTGTAGATGTGCTTGTTTCAGTGAATTTAGTTCCTTCTATGGGCAAACAAGTTATTTTCAAGATCATTAAGTGTGATTGAGTTGTTACAACAAAAGGTTGAGGCTTGTCACGAATAAAAGGGGAGACTGTCCCATTATACAGTAATTATACCAAAAATACTTGTAAGAAATAGTAGTCATCATCAAAGAGTCCTTGTTTAATGAAATTCAATGCATTCCTAGATCCAAGGGAGAGTAGATGTGGTTGTTTCAGTGAATCTAGTTCCTTTTGTGGGCAAATGAGCTATTTTCAAGATCATTAAGAGTGAATGAGTTGTTGCAACAAAACATGGAGCCTTGTTATGAATAAATAGGGAGACGGTCCCAATGAATTTAGTTCCTTTTGTGGGCAAAAAAGCTATTTCTAAGATCATTAAGTGTGAATGAGTTGTTGTAACAAAAGGTGGAGGCTTGTTAGGAATAAATGGGGAGACGGTCCCATTATACAGTAATTATACACAAAATACTTGTGTGAAGTGCTAGTCATCATCAAAGAGTCCTCTTTGAATGAAATTCAATGCAGTCCTAGTTCAAAGGGAGAGTAGATGTGGTTATTTTAGTGAATCTAGTTCCTTTTGTGGGCAAACAAGCTATTTTCAAGATCATCAACTGTGACTGAGTTGTTGCAATGAAAGGTTGTGCCTTGTTACGAATAAATGGGGAGACGGTCCCACTATACAGTAATTATACCGAAAATACATGTAAGAAATGCTAGTAATCATGAAAGAGTCCCTGTTGAATGAAATTCAATGAATTGCTAGCTCCAAGGGAGAGTAGGTTTGGTTGTTTCTATGAATCCAGTTCCTTTTATGGGTAAATAAGCTATTTTCAAGTTCATTAAGTGTCGATGAGTTGTTCCAACAAAAGGTTGAGTCTCGTTACAAATGAATGGGGAGACGGTCCCATTATACAATAATTATACTGAAAATACTTGTATGAAATGCTAGTCATCATCAAAGAGTCCTTGTTGAATGAAATTTAATGCATTCCTAGCTCCAAGGGAGACTAGATGTGGTTATTTTAGTGACTCTAGTTCCTTTTATGGGCAAACAAGCTATTTTCAAGATCATTAAGAATGAATGAGTTGTTGCAACAAAAGGTTAAGCCTTGTTATGAATAAATGGGCAGATGGTCCCATTATACAGTAATTACACCGAAAATACTTGTATGAAAAAGGTAGTCATCCTCAAAGACTTCTTGTTGAATGAAATTCAATGCATTCCTAGTTCCAAGAGAGAGTAGGTGTGGTTGTTTCAGTCAATCTAGTCCCTTTCCTGGGCAAACAAGATATTTTCAAAATCATCAAGTGTGAATGAGTTGTTGCAATGAAAGGTTGTGCCTTGTTACAAATAAATAGGGAAACAGTCCCATTATACAGTAATTATACCAAAAATACTTGTATGAAATGCTAGACATCATCAAAAAGTCCTTGTTGAATGAAATTCAATGCATTGCTAGTTCCGAGGCAATGTAGATGTGCTTGTTTCAATGAATCTACTTCCTTTTGTGCACAAAGAACCTATTTCCAAGATCATTACATGTGAATGAGTTGTTGCAAGAATAGGTGGAGCCTTGTCACTAATAAATGGGGGAACGGACCCATTAAACAACAATTATGCAGAAAATACTTGAAAAAAATGCTAGTCATCATCAAAGAGTCCTTGTTGAATGAAATGCACTGCATTCCTTGTTCCAAAGGGGAGTGTAGATGTGTTTGTTTCAGTGAATATAGTTCCTTTGGTGCGAAAACAAGCTATTTCCAAGATCATTAAGTGTGAGTGAGTTGTTGCAACAAAAGGTGGAGCCGTGCTTCAAATAAATGGGGAGATGGTCCCATTATACAGTAATTATACTGAAAATAACTTTAAGAAATGCTAGTCGCCTTCAAAGAGTCCTTATTGAATGAAATTCAATGCATTCCCAGTTGCAAGGGAGAGTAGATGTGGTTGTTTTAGTGAATTTAGTTCATGTTGTGGGCAAACAAGCTATTCCCTAGATCATTAAGTGTGAATAAGTTGTTGCAACAAGAGGTGGAGCCTTGTTACAAATAAATCAGGGAACAATTCCATTATACAGCAATTATATAGAAAATACTTGTGAAAAATGGTAGTCATCATCAAAGACTCCTTGTTGAATGAAATGCAATGTTTTCCTACTTCCAAGGGAGTGTAGATGTGCTTGTTTCAGTGAATCTGATTCGTTTTGAGGGCAAACAAGCTATTTTCAAGATCATTGAGAGTGAATGAGTTGTTGCAATAAAAGCTGGAGCCTTGTTATGAATAAATGGTGGAACGGTCCTATTATACAGCAATTATACAGAAAATACTTGTGAAAAATGGTAGTCATCATCAAAGAGCCCTTGTTGAATGAAATGCAATGCATTCCTAGTTATGAGGGAGAGTAGATATGCTTGTTCCAGTGAATATACTTCCTTTTGTGCGCAAACAAGCTATTTCCAAAATCATTAAGTGTGAATAAGTTGTTGCAACAAGAGGTTGAGCCTTGCTACAAACAAATGGGGAGATGGTCCCATTACACAGAAATTATAACGAAAATACTCATAAGAAATCCTAGTCATCATCAAAGAGTCCTTGTTGAATGAAATTCAATGCATTCATAGTTCCAAAGGAGAGTAGATGTGGTTGTTTCAGTGTATTTAGTCCCTTTTGTGGGCAAATGGGCAATTTTCAAGATCATTAAGTGTGAATAAGTTGTTGCAACAAAATGTTGACCCTTGTTACGAATAAATGGGGAGATGGTCCCATTATACAGTAATTAAACCGAAAATAATTGTAAAAAATGCTAGTCATCATCAAAGAGTTGTTATTGAATGAAATTCAATGCATTGTTAGTTCCAATGGAGAGTATGTGTGGTTGTTTCATGGAATCCAGTTCCTTTTGTGGGCAAATAAGTTATTTTCAAGATCATTTAGTGTGAATTAGCTGTTGTAAGAAAAGGTTGAGCCTTGTTACGAATAAATAAGGAGACAGTCCCATGATACCGCAATTATACCAAAAATACTTGTATGAAATACTACTAATCATCAAAGAGTCCTTGTTGAATGAAATTCAATGCAATCCTAGTGCAAGGGAGAGTAGATGTGGATGTTTCAGGGAATCTAGTTCCGTTTGTGGGCAAACAAGCTATTTTAAAGATCATTAAGAGTGAATAAGTTGTCGCAACAAAATGTTGACCCTTGTTACAAATAAATGGGGAGACGGTCCCATTATACAGTAATTGTACTGAAAATACTTGTATGAGATGCTAGTCATCATCAAATAGTCCTTGTTGAATGAAATTCAATGCATTGCTAATTCAAAGGGAGAATAGATGTGGTTGTTTCAGTGAATCTAGTTCCTTTTGTGGGCAAAAAGGCTATTATCAAGATCATGAAGTGTGAATTAGTTGTTGCAAGAAAAGTTGAGCCTTGTTACGAATAAATGGGAGACTGTCCCATTATACAGTAATTATACCAAAAATAGTTGTAAGAAATGCTAGTGATCATCAAAGAGGCCTTGTTGAATGAAATTCAATGCATTCCTAGTTCCGAGGGAGTGGAGATGTGCTTGTTTCAATGAATCTACTTCCTTTTGTGGGCAAAGAAGCTATTTACAAGATCATTACGTTTGAATGAGTTGTTGCAAGAACAGGTAGAGCCTTGTCCCTAATAAATGGGGGAACGGTCCCATTAAACAACAATTATACAGAAAATACTTGAAAAAAATGCTAGTCATCATCAACGAGTCCTTGTTGAATGAAATGCAATGCATTCCTTGTTCCAAGGGAGTGTAGACGTGCTTGTTTCAGTGAATATTGTTCCTTTTGTCGGCAAACAAGCAATTTCTAAGATCATTAAGTGTGAAGGAGTTGTTGCAACAAAAGGTAGAGCCTTGTAACGAATAAATGGGAGAATGGTCCCATTATACAGCAATTATACAGAAAATACTTGTAAAAATGCTAGTTATCATCAAAGACTCCTTGTTGAAGGAAATGCAATGCATTCCTAGTTCCAAGGGAGTGTAGATGTGCTTGTTTCAGTGAATATAGTACCCTTTGCGGGCAAACACGTTATTCCAAGTTCATTAAGTGTGAAAGAGTTGTTGTAACAAAAGGTGGAGCCTTCTTATGAATAAATAGGGAGACAGTCTGATTATACAGTAATTATACCAAAAATGCTTGTAACAAATGCTAGACATCATCAAAGAGTCATTATTGAATGAAATTCAATGCGTTCCTAGTTCAAAGGGAGAGTAGATGTGGTTGTTTCGGTGAATATAGTTCCTTTTGTCACCAAACAAGCAATTTCCAAGATCATGAAGTGTGAATGAGTTGTTGCAACAAAAGGTAGAGCCTTCTTACGAATAAATGGGGAAACGGTCCCATGATACAACAATTATACCCAATGCATTCCTTGTTCCAAAGGAGTGTATATGTGCTTGTTTCAGTGAATATAGTTCCTTTTGTGGGAAAACAAGCTATTTCCAAGATCATTAAGTGTGAGTGAGTTGTTGCAACAAAAGGTGGAGCTGTGCTACAAATAAATGGGGAGATGGTCCCATTATATAGGAATTATACAGAAAATAACTTTAAGAAATGCTAGTCACCTTCAAAGAGTCCTTGATGAATGAAATTCAATGCATTCCCTGTTGCAAGGGAGAGTGGACGTGGTTGTTTTAGTGAATTTAGTTCATGTTGTGGGTAAACAAGCTATTCCCAAGATCATTAAGTGTGAATAAGTTGTTGCAACAAAAGGTGGAGCCTTGTTACGAATAAATGAGGGAATGGTCCCATTATACAGCAATTATATAGAAAATACTTGTGAAAAATGGTAGTCATCATCAAAGACTCCCTATTGAATGAAATGCAGTGCTTTCCTACTTCCAAGGGAGTGTAGATGTCCTTGTTTCAGTGAATCTACTTCGTTTTGTGGGAAAACAAGCTATTTTCAAGATCGTTGAGAGTGAATGAGTTATTGCAAAGAAAGCTGGAGCCTTGTTATGAATAAATGGTGGAACAGTCCTATTATACAGCAATTATACAAAAAATACTTGTGATAAATGCTAGTCATCATCAAAGAGTCCTTGTTGAATGAAATGCAATGCATTCCTAGTTCCAAGGGAGTGTAGATCTACTTGTTTCAGTGAATATAGGTTTTTTTTGTGGGAAAACAAGCTATTTCCAAAATCATTAAGTGTGAGTGAGTTGTTGCAACAAAAGTTGGAGCCTTGTTACGAATAAATAGGGAGACGGTCCGATTATACGGTAATTATAACAAAAATACTTGGAAGAAATGCTAGTCATCATCAAAGAGTCCTTGTTGAATGAAATTCAATGCATTCCTAGTTCCAAGGGAGAGTAGATGTGCTTGTTTCAGTGAATCTACTTCCTTTTGTGGGCAAAGAAGCTATTTCCAAGATCATTCAGTGTGAATGTGTTGTTGCAACAAAAGGTGGAGCCTTGTTATGACTAAATGAGGGAACGGTCCCATTATACAACAATTATACAGAAAATTGCTGTAAAAAATGCTCGACATCATCAAAATCTCCTTGGTGAATGAAATTCAATGCATTCCTAGTTCCCAGGAAGTGTAGATGTGCTTGTTCTAGTGAATATAGTTCCTTTTGTGGGAAAACAAGCTATTTTCAAGATCATTAAGTGGGAAAGAGTTGTTGCAACAAAAGGTGGAGCCTTGCTACAAACAAATGAGGGAACGGTCCCATTATTCACAAATTATACAGAAAATACTTGTGAAAAATACTAGTCATCATCAAAGACTCCTTGTTGAATGAAATGCAATGCATTCCTAGTTCCGAGGGAGTGTAGATGTGCTTGTTTCAGTGAATCTAATTCCTTTTGTCAGCAAATAAGCTATTTCCAAGATCATTAAGTGTGAATGAGTTGTTGGCACAAAAGTTGGAGCATTGTTACAAATACATGGTGGAATGGTCCCATTGAACAGTAATTATAACAAAAATACGTGTAAGTAATGCTGGACCCTTGTTAGGAATAAATGGGGGAACGGTCCCATGAAACAGCAATTATACAGAAAATACTGGTAAAAAATCCTTGTCATCATCAAAGACTACCTTTTTTAGTGAAATTCAACGCATTCCTAGTTCCAAGGGAGTGTAAATGTGCTTGTTCCAGTAAATATAGTTCCATTTGTAGTTAAACAAGCTATTTCCAAGTGTGAATGAGTTGTTGCAACAAAAGATGGAGCCTTGTTACCACTAATTGAGGGAACGGTCCCATTATACAGCAATTATACAGAAAATACTTGTGAAAAATCCTAGTCATCATCAAAGACTCCTTGTTGAATGAAATGCAATGTATTCCTAGTTCCTAGTTCCTTTTATGGGAAAATAAGTTATTTCCAAGATCATTAAGTGTGAATGAGTTGTTGCCACAAAAGTTGGAGCCCTATCATAAATAAATGGGGAGACGGTCCCATTAAACAGTAATTATAACGAAAATACTTGTAAGTAATGCTGATCATCATCAAGGAGTCCTTGTTGAATGAAATTCAATGCATTCTTGGTTCCAAGGGAGAGTAGATGTGCTTGTTTAAGTGAATCTACTTCCCTTTGTGGGCAAAGAAGCAATTTTGAAGATCATTAAGTGCGAATGATTAGTTCCAAGAAAAGGTGGAGCCTTGTTACGAATAAATGGTGGAACGTTCCCATTATACAACAGTTATACAGAAAATACTTGTAAAAAATCCTAGTCATCATCAAAGACTCCTTGTTGAAAGAAATGCAATGCATTCCTAGTTCCAAGGGAGTGTAAATCTGCTAGTTTCAGTGAATATAGTTCCTTTTGTGAGCAAACAAGCTATTTCCAAGATCATTAAGTGTGAATGAGTTTTTGCAACAAAAGTTGGAGCCTTGTTAGGAATAAATGGGGGAACGGTCCCATTAAACAGCAATTATATAGAAAATACTGGTAAAAAATCCTAGTCATCATCAAAGACTACTTTTTTTAAAGAAATTCAATGCATTCCTAGTTCCAAGGGAGTGCATATGTACTTGTTCCAGTGAATATAGTTCCTTTTGTGGTTAAACAAGCTATTTGCAAGATCATTAAGTGTGAATGAGTTGTTGCAACAAAAGTTGGAGCCTTGTTATGAATAAATGGGGAGACAGTCCTATTATAGAGTAATTATAACAAAAATACTTGGAAGAAATGCTAGTCATCATCAAAGAGTCTTTGTTGAATGAAATTCAATGCATCCCTGGTTTCAAGGGAGAGTAGATGTGCTTGTTTTAGAGAATCTACTTCCTTTTATGGGCAAAGAAATTGTTTCCAAGATCATTAAGTATGAATTAGTTGTTACAACAAAAATGGAGCCTTCTTACAACTAAATGAGGGAACGGTCCCATTAAACAGCAATTATACTGAAAATACTTTGTAAAAAATGTTAGTCATCATCAAAGACTCCTCGTTGAATGAAATGCAAAGCATTCCTAGTTCCAAGGAAGTGTAGATGTGCTTGTTTCAGTGAATCTACTTCCTGTTGTCAGGAAATAAGCTATTTCCAAGATCATTAACTGTGAATGTGTTATTGCAACAAAAGGTGGCCTTGTGATGAATAAATGGGGGGATGGTCCCATTAAACAGCAATTATAACGAAAATACTTGTAAAAAATGCTAGTCATCATCAAAGACTCCTTGTTGAATGAAATGCAATGCATTCCTAGTTCCAAGGGAGTGTAGATGTGCTTGTTTCAGTAAATCTACTTCCTTTTGTCAGTAAATCAGCTATTTCCAACATCATTAAGTGTGAATGAGTTGTTGCCACAAAAGTTGGTGCCTTGTGACGAATAAATGGCGAGATGGTCCTGTTATACTATAATTATAAGGAAAATACTTGGAAGAAATGCTAGTCATCATCAAAGAGTCCTTGTTGAATGAAATTCAATGCATTCCTGGTTCCAAGGGAGAGTAGATGTGCCTGTTTCAGTGAATCTACTTCCTTTTGTGGGCAAAGAAGCTATTTCTAAGATCATTCAATGTGAATGAGTTGTTGCAACAAAAGGTAGAGTCTTGTTATAACTAAATGAGGGAACGGTCCCATTATACAACAATTATACAGAAAATACTTGTGTAAAATGCTAGTCATCATCTAAGACTCCAAGTTGAATATGCTTCCTTTTGTAGGCAAACATGCTATTTCCAAATTCATTAGGTGTGAATGAGTTGTTCCAACAAAAGGTGGAGCCTTGTGAAGAATAAAAGGGGGAATGGTCCCGTTATACAGCAATTATAGAGAAAATAGTTGTAAAAAAAGCTCGGTATCATCAAAGTCTCCTTGGTGAATGAAATTCAATGCATTCCTAGTCCCTAGGAAGTGTAGATGTGCTTGTTCCAATGAATATAGATCCTTGTGTGGGCAAACAAGCTCTTTCCAAGATCATTAAGTGTGCATGAGTTGTTGCAATAAAAGGTGGAGCCTTGTTACGAATAAATGGTGGAACAGTCCCATTATACAGCAATTATACAAAAAAATACTTGTAAAAAATGCTAGTCATCATCAAAGACTCCATGTTGAATGAAATGCAATGCATTCCTAGTTCCAAGGGAGTGTAGATCTGCTTGTTTGAGTGAATGAGTTGTTATACTGTAATTATATTGAAAATACTTGTAAGGGAGAGTAGATGTGGTTGTTGAATGATGGGACCATTCCAAGCCTTGTTACGAAATGCTAGTCATCATCAAAGAGTCGTTGTTGAATGAAATTGAATGCATTCTTGGTTCCAAGGGAGAGTAGATGTGCTTGTTTCAGTGAATCTACTTCCTTTTGTGGGCAAAGAAGCAATTTCCAAGATCATTCAATGTGAATGAGTTGTTGCAGTGAACAAGCTATTTTCAAGGTGATTAAGGGTGAATGAGTTATTGCAACAAAAGGTTGAGCCCTCTTACGAATAAATGGGGAGATGGTACCATTATACAATAATTATACCGAAAATACTTCTAAGAAATGATAGAAATCATCAAAGAGTCCTTATTGAATGAAATTCAATGCATTGCTAGTTCCAAGGGAGAGTTGGTGTGGTTGTTTCAGTGAATTTAGCTCCTTTTGTGGGCAAATAAGCTATTTTCAAGATCATTAAGTGTGAACGAGTTGTTGCAAGAAAATGTTGAGCTTTGTTACAAATAAGTGGGGAGACAGTCCCATTATACATCAATTATACTGAATATACTTGTATGAAATGCTAGTCATCATCAAAGAGTCCTTATTCAATGAAATTCAATCCATTCCTAGCTCCAAGGGAGATTAGATGTGGTTATTTCAGTTAATCCAGTTCCCTTTGTGGGCAAACAAGCTATTTGCAAGGTCATTAAGAGTGATTGAGTTATTGCAACAAAATGTTGAGCCTTTTTACAAATAAATGGGGAGACGGTCCCATTATACAGCAATTATACTGAAAATACTTGTATGAAATGCTAGTCATCATCAAAGAGTCCTTATTGAATGAAATTCAATCCATTCCTAGCTCCAAGGGAGATTAGATGTGGTTATTTTAGTGAATCTAGTTCCTTTTGTGGGTAAAGAAGCTATTTTCAAGGTCATTAATAGTGAATGTGTTCTTGCAAGAAAAGGTTAAGCCTTGTTACAAGTAAATGGGGAGACAGTCTCATTATATTGTAATTGTACCAAAAATACTTCTAAGAAGTGCTAGTCCTTGTTGAATGAAATTCTATACGTTCCTAGTTCCAAGTAAGAGTAGGTGTGGTTGTTTCAATGCATCCAATTCCTTTTGTGGGCAATTAAGCTATTTTCAAGTACACAAAGTGTGAATGAGTTGTTGCAACAAAAGGTTGAGCCTTGTTATGAATAAATGGGGAGACGGTCCCAATAAACAGTAATTATTCTGAAAATACTTGTAATAAATGCTAGTCATCGTGAAAGAGTTCTTGTTGAATGAAATTCAATGCATTCCTAGTTCCAAGGGACAGTAGCTGTGGTTGTTTGAGTGAATCTTGTTCGTTTTCTGGGCAAAGAAGGTATTTTCAAGATCATTAAGTGTGAATGAATTGTTGCAACCAAAGGTTGAGTCTTGTTATGAATAAATGGGGAGACGGTCCCATTATACAGTAATTATTACGAAAATACTTGTATGAAATTCTAGTCATCATCAAAGAGTCCTTGTTGAATGAAATTCAATGCATTCCTAGTTCCAAGGGAGAGTAGGTGTGGTTGTTTTAGTGAATCTAGTTCCTTTTGTGGGCCAATAAGTTATTTTCAAGATCATTAAGAGTGATCGAGTTGTTACAACAAAAGATAGGGCCTTGTTATGAATAAATGGGGAGCCAGTCCCATTATACAGTAATTATATTGAAAATACTTGTAGGAAATGCTAGTCATCTTCAAAGAGTTCTTGTTGAATGAAATTCAATGCGTTCCTAGATCCAAAGGAGAGTAGGTGTGGTTGTTTCAGTCAATCCAGTTCCTTTTTTGGGCTAACAAGCTATTTGCAAGATCATTAAGAGTGAGAGAGTTGTTTCAACAAAAGTTTGAGCCTTGTTACAAATAAATGAGGAGACGGTACCATTATAAAGTAATTATACCAAAAATACTTGTAAGAAATGCTAGTCATCATCAAAGAGTCCTTGTTGAATGATATTCAATGCATTCCTTGTACCAAGGGAGAGTAGGTGTGTTTGTTTCAGTGAATCCAGTTCCTTTTGTGGGCCAACAAGCTATTTTCAAGATCATTAAGAGTGATCGAGTTGTTTCTGTGAATATAGTTCCTTTTATTGGCAAACAAGTAATTTCCAAGATCATTAAGTGTGAAAGAGTTGTTGCAGCAAAAGTAGAGCCTTGCTACGAATAAATGGTGTAACAGTCCCATTATACGGCAATTCTCTAGAAAATACTTGTAAAAAATGCTAGTTATCATCAAAGACTCCTTGTTGAAGGAAATGCAATACATTCCTAGTTCCAAGGGAGTGTAGATGTACTTGTTTTAGTGAATATAGTACCTTTTGTGGTTAAACAAGTTATTTCCAAGCCTATTAAGTGTGAAAGAGTTGTTGCAACAAAAGGTGGAGCCTTATTAGGAATAAATGGGGAAATGGCCCGATTATACAGTAATTATACTAAAATACTTGTAACAAAAGCTAGTCATCATCAAAGAGTCCTTGTTGAATGAAATTGAACGCATTCCTAGTTCCAAGGGAGAGTAGATGTGGTTGTTTCAGTGAATATAGTTCCTTTTGTTGGCAAACAAGCAATTTCCATGATCATTAAGTGTGAATGAGTTGTTTCAACAAAAGGTGGATCCTTCTTACAAATAAATGGGGAAACAGTCCCATTATACTGCAATTATACAGAAAATACAAGTAAGAAATGCTAGTCATCATCAAAGAGGCCTTGTTGAATGAAATTCAATGCATTCTTAGTTCCGAGGGAGTGTAGATGTGCTTGTTTCAATGAATCTAATTCCTTTTGTGGGCAAAGAAGCTATTTCCAAGATCATTACGTGTGAATGACTTGTTGCAAGAATAGGTGGAGCCTTGTCACTAATAAATGGGGGAACGGTTTCATTAAACAGTAATTATACAGAAAATACTTGAAAAAAATGCTAGTCATCATCAAAGAGTCCTTGTTGAATGAAATGCAATGCATTCCTAGTTCCAAGGGAGTGTAGATCTGGGTGTTTCAGTGAATATAGTTTCTTTTGTGGTAAAACAAGCTATTTCCAAAATCATTAAGTGTAAGTGAGTTGTTGTAACAAAAGTTAGAGCCTTGTTACGAATAAATGGGGAGACAGTCTGATTATACGGTAATTATAACAAAAATACTTGGAAGAAATGCTAGTCATCATCAAAGAGTCCTTGTTGAATGAAATTCAATGCATTCCTGGTTCCATGGGAGAGTAGATGTGCTTGTTTCAGTGAATCTACTTCCTTTTGTGGGAAAAGAAGCTATTTCCAAGATCATTCAGTGTGAATGAGTTGTTGCAACAAAAGGTGGAGCCTTGTTACGACTAAATGAGGGAACAGTCCCACTATACAGCAATTATGTAGAAAATACTTGTGAAAAATGCTAGTTATCATCAAACACTCCAGATTGAATCTCCTTCCTTTTGTAGGCAAACAAGCTATTTCCAAATTCATAAAGTGTGATTGAGTTGTTGCAACAAAAGGTGGAGCCTTGTCAAGAATAAAAGGGGGAATGGTCCCATTATACAGCAATTATACAGACAATTGCAGTAAAAAAAGCTCAGCATCATCAAAGTCTCCTTGGTGAATGAAATTCAATGCATTACTAGTTCCCAGGAAGTGTAGATGTGCTTGTTCTAGTGAATATAGTTCCTTTGGTGGGCAAACAAGCTATTTCCAAGATCATTAAGTGCGTATGAGTTGTTGCAATAAAAGGTGGAGGCTTGTTACGAATAAATAGGGCAACGGTCCCATTAAACAGCAATTATACAGAAAATACTGGTAAAAAATACTGGTAAAAAATGCTAGTCATCCGCAAAGACTCCTTTTTTGAGTGAAATTCAATGCATTCCTAGTTCCGAGGGAGAGTAGATATGCTTGTTCCAGTGAATATACTTCCTTTTCTGCACAAACAAGCTATTTCCAAAATCATTAAGTGTGAATAAGTTGTTGCAACAAAAGGTTGAGCCTTGCTACGAAAATACTCATAAGAAATCTTTTTGTAGGGAAGCATGCTATTTCCAAGATCATTAACCATGAATGAGTCATTGCAACAAAAGTTGGAGCCTTGTTACGAATAAATGGGGAGACGGTCCCATTATACCGTAATTATAATGAAAATACTTGGGAAAAATGCTAGTCATCATCAAAGAGTCCTTGTTGAATGAAATTCAATGCATTCCTAGTTCCAAGGGAGAGTAGATGTGCTTGTTTCAGTGAATCTACTTGCTTTTGTGGGCAAAGAGGCTATTTCTAAGATCATTCAGTGTGAATGAGTTGTTGCAACAAAAGGTGGAGCCTTGTTATGAATAAATGGGGAGACAGTCCCATTATACCGTAATTATACTGAAAATACTTGTATGAAATTCTAGTCATCATCAAAGAGTCCTTGTTCAATGAAATTCAATGCATTCCTAGGTCCAAGGGAGTGAAGATGTGCTTGTTTTCAGTGAATATAATTCCATTTGTCGCCAAACAAGCTATTTCCTAGACAATTAGGTGTGAATGAGTTGTTGCAACAAAAGGTGGAGCCTTCTTACCAATAAATGGGGGAATGGTCCCATTATACAGCAAATATACAGAAAATACTCGAAAAAAATGCTAGTCATTATCAAAGAGTCCTTGTTGAATGAAATGCAATGCATTCCTTGTTCCAAAGGAGTGTAGATGTGCTTGTTTCAATGAATATAGTTGGATGTGCTTGTTTCAGTAAACAAGCTATTTCCAAGATCATTAAGTGTGAGTGAGTTGTTGCAATAAAAGGTGGAGTTGTGCTACAAATAAATGGGGAGATGGTCCCATTATACAGTAATTATACCGAAAATAACTTTAAGAAATGCTAGTCACCTTCAATGCATTCCCAGTTGCAAGGGAGAGTAGATGTGGTTGTTTTAGTGAATTTAGTTCATGTTATGGGCAAACAAGTTATTCCCAAGATCATTAAGTGTGAATAAGTTGCTGCAACAAAAGATAGAGCCTTGTTACGAATAAATGAGGGAACGGTCCCATTATACAGCAATTATATAGAAAATACTTGTGAAAAATGGTAGTCATCATCAAAGACACCTTGTTGAATGAAATGCAATGCTTTCCTACTTCCAAGGGAGAGTAGATATGCTTGTTTCAGTGAATCTACTTCCTTTTGTGGGCAAAGAAGCTATTTCCAAGATCATTCCAAGCTAGTGTGAATGAGTTGTTGCAGCAAAAGGTGGAGCCTTGTCATGAATAAATGGGGCAATGCTCCCATTATACAGCAATTATACTGAAAATACCAGTAAGAAATGCTAGTTATCTTCAAAGAGTCCTTGTTGAATGAAATTCAATGCATTACTTGTTGCAAGGTAGAGCAGATGTGGCTGTTTAAGTGATTCTAGTTCATTTTGTGGGCAAACAATCTATTTTCAAGATCATTAAGTGTGAATGAGTTGTTGCAACAAATGGTGGAGCCTTGTGACAAATAAATGGGGGGATGGTCCCATTAAACAGCAATTATACCAAAAATACCTGTAAAAAATGCTAGTCATCATCAAAGACTCCTTGTTCAATGAAATGCAATGCATTCCTAGTTCCAAGCTAGTGTAGATGTGCTTGTTTCAGTGAATCTACTTCCTTTTGCAGACAAACAAGCTATTTCCAAGATCTTTATGTGTGAATGAGTTGTTGCAACAAAAGTTGGAGCCTTGTTACAAATAAATGGGGAGACAGTCCAATTATATAGTAATTATAACGAAAATACTTGGAAGAAATGCTAGTTATCATCAAAGAGTCCTTGTTGAATGAAATTCAGTGCATTCTTGGTTCCAAGGGAGAGTATATGTGCTTGTTTTAGTGAATCTACTTCCCTTTGTCAGCAAAGAAGCAATTTCCAAGGTTATTAAGTGCGAATGAGTTGTTGCAATGAAAGGTGTAGCCTTATTACAAATAAATGGTGGAATGGTCTCATTATACAGCAATTATACAGAAAATACTTGTGAAAAATGCTAGTCATCAACAAAGACTCCTTGTTGAATGAAATGCAATGCATTCCTGGTTCCAAGGGAGTGTAGATGCGCTTGTTTCAGTTAATCTAGTTTGTTTTGTGGGCAAACAAGCTATTTCCAAGATCATTAAGTGCGAATGAGTTGTTGCAACAACAGGTGTATCCTAGTCATGAATAAATGGGGGAATGGTCCCATTATACAGCAATTACATAGAAAATAGTTGTAAAAAATGCCAGTCATCATTGAACAGTCCTTGTTGAATGAAATTGAATGCATTCCTAGTTGCAAGGGAGTGTAGATGTGCTTGTTTCAGTGAATCTAGTTCGTTTTGTGGCCAAACCAGCTATTTCCTAGATCATTAAGTGAGAATGAGTTGTTGCAACAACAGGTAGAGCTTTGTCACTAATAAATGGGGGAATGGTCCCATTATATAGCAATTATGCAGAAAATACTTGTAAAAAATGCTAGTGATCAACAAAGAGTCCTTGTTGAATGAAATTCAATGCATTCCTAGTTCCAAGGGAGTGTAGATGTGCTTGTTTCAATGAATATAGTTCCTTTTGGGGGAAAACAAGCTATTTCCAAGATCATTAAGTGTGAGTGAGTTGTTGCAACAAAAGGTGGAGCATTGTTACGAATAAATGGGGAGACGGTCCCATTCTACAGTAATTATACCGAAATTTCCTGTAAGAAATGCTAGTCATCTTGAAAGAGTCATTGTTGAATGAAATTCAATGCATGCCTAGTTGCAAGGGAGAGCAGATGTGGTTGGTTAAGTGATTCTAGTTCATTTTGTGGGCAAACGAGCTATTTTCAAGATCATTGAGTGCGAAGGAGTTGTTGCAACAAAAGGTGGAGCCTTGTGACGAATAAATGGGGGGACGGTCCCATTAAACAGCAATTATACCGAAAATACTTGTCAAAAATGCTAGTCATCATCAAAGACTTCTTGTTCAATGAAATGTAATGCATTCCTAGTTCCAACCGAGAGTAGATGTGCTTGTTTCAGTGAATCTACTTCCTTTTGTAGGCAAACAAGCTATTTCCAAGATCATTAAGTGTAAATGAGCTATTGCAATAAAAGTTGGAGCCTTGTTATGAAGAAATGGGGAGATGGTCCCATTGAACCGTAATGATAACGAAAATACTTGTAAGTAATGCTAGTCATCTTCTAAGAGTCCTTGTTGAATGAAATTCAATGCATTATTGGTTCCAAGGGAGAGTAGATGTGCTTGTTTCAGTGAATCTACTTCCCTTTGTCAGCAAGAAGCAATTTCCAAGATCATTAAGTGCGAATAAGTTGTTGCAATAAAAGGTGGAGCCCTGTTACGAATAAATTATGGAACGGTCCCATTATACATCAATTATACAGAAAATACTTGTGAAAAATGCTAGTCATCATCAAAGACTCCTTGTTGAATGAAATGCAATGCATTCCTAGTTCTAAGGGAGTGTAGATCTGCTTGTTTCTATGAATATAGTTTCTTTTGTGGGGAAACAAGCTATTTCCAAGATCATTTAGTGTGAGTAAGTTGTTGCAACAAAAGTTGGAGCTTTGTTACAAATAAATGGGAATGGGGAGACGGTCCCATTATACAGTAATTAGAACGAAAATACTTGGAAGAAATGATAGTCATCATCAAAAAGTCCTTATTGAATAAAATTCAATGCATTCCTGGTTCCAAGGAAGAGTAGATGTGCTTGTTTCAGTGAATCTACTTCCTTTTGTGGGCAAAGAAGTTATTTACAAGATCATTAATTACAAATAAGTTGTTGCAATTATACAGAGAATACTTGCACAAAATGCTCGTCATCATTAAAGACTCCTCATTGAATGAAATGCAATGCATTCCCAGTTCCATAGAAGTGTAGATCTGCTTGCATCGGTGAATATAGTTCCTTTTGCGGGTAAACAAGCTATTTCCAAGATCTTTAAGTGTGAGTGAGTTGTTACAACAAAAGGTGGAGCCTTGTTATGAATAAATGGGGAGACAATCCCATTATATAGTAATTATACTAAAAATACCTGTAAGAAATGCTAATAATCTTCAAAGAGTCCTTGTTGAATGAAATTCAATGCATTCCTAGTTCCAAGGGAGAGTAGATGTGCTTGTTCCATTGAATATAGTTCCTTTTGTGGGAAAACAAGCTATTTCTAAGATCATTAAGTGTGAATAAGTTGTTGCATCAAAAGGTCAAGCTTTGTTACGAATAAATGGGTAGACGGTCCCATTATATAGTAATTATAATGAAAATATTTGTAAGAAATGCTAGTCATCATCAAAAGAGTGCTTCATGAATGAAATTCAATGCATTCATAGTTCCAAGGGAGAGTAGATGTGGCTGTTTCAGTGACTCTAATTCCCTTTGTGGGCAAATAAGCTATTTTCAAGATCATTAAGAGTGAATGAGTTGTTGCAACAAAAGGTTGAGCCTTGTTAAGAATAAATGGGGAGACAGTCCCATTATGTAGTAATTATAACGAAAATACTTGTAAGAAATGCTAGTAATCATCATAGAGTCCTTGTTCAATAAAATTCAATGTATTCCTAGTTCCAAGGGAGAGTGGATGTGCTTGTTTTAGTGAATCTACTTCCTTTTGTAGGCAAACAAGCTATTTCCAAATTCATTAAGTGTGAAAGAGTTGTTGCAACAAAAGGTGGAGTCTTGTCAAGAATAAATGGGTGAACGGTCCCATCATCAAAGTCTCCTTGTTGAATGAAATTCTATGCATTCCTAGTTCCTAGGGAGTGTAGGTGTGCTTTTTCTAGTGAATATAGTTCCTTCTGTGGGCAAACAAGCTATTTCCAAGATCATTAAGTACGAATTAGTTGTTGCAATAAAATGTGGAGCCTTGTTTCAAATAAATGGGGAGACGGCCCCATTATATAGTAATTATAATGAAAATACTTGTAAGAAATGCTAGTCATCGTCAAAGACTCCTTGTTGAATGAAATGCAATCCATTCCTAGATCCAAGGGAGTGCAGATGTGCTTGTTTCAATGAATCTAGTTCGTTTTATGGGCAAACAAGATATTTTCAGGTTTATTGAGAGTGAACAAGTTGTTACAACAAAAGGTGGAGCCTTGTTATGAATAAATAGGGCGACAATCCCATTAAAGAGCAATTATACCGAAAATACTTGTAAAAAATGCTAGTCATCATCAAAGACTACTTCTTGAATGAAATGCAATGCATTCCTAGTTCCAAGGGAGTGTAGATCTGCTTCTTTCAGTGAATATAGTTCCTTTTGTGGGCAAACAAGCTATTTCCAAGATCATTAAGTGTGAATGAGTTGTTGCAACAAAAGTTGGAGCCTTGTTATGAATAAATGGGGAGGCGCTCCCATTATACAGTAATTATATTGAAAATACTTGTAGGAAATGCTAGTCATCTTTAAAGAGTCCTTGTTGAATGAAATTCAATGCATTCCTAGTTTCAAGGGAGAGTAGATGCGGTTGTTTCAGTGACTCTAGTGCATTTTGTGGGCAAACAAGCAATGTTCAAGATCATTAAGTGTGAATGAGTTGTCCCAGCAAAAGGTCTAGGCTTGTTATGAATAAATGGGGAGATGGTCCCATTATATAGTAATTATGTGAAAAATACTTGTAAGAAATGCTAGTCGTCATCAAAGAGTCCTTGTTTAATGAAATTCAATGCATTCCTAGTTACGAGGGAGAGTAAGTGTCATTGTTTCAATGCATCTAGTTCCTTTTGTGGGCCAACAAGCTATTTTCAAGATCATTAAGAGTGAATAAGTTGTTGTAACAAAATGTTGAGCCTTGCTACAAATAAATGAGGAGACGGTCCCATTATACAATAATTATACCAGAAATACTTGTAAGAAATGCTAGTCATCATCAAAGAGTTCTTATTTAATGAAATTCAATGCATTCCTAGTTCCAAGGGAGAGTAGATGTGGTTCTTTCAATGAATCTAATTCAAGCTATTTTCTAGGCAAACAAGCTATTTTCAAGATCATCCAGTGTGAATGAGTTATTGCAACAAAAGGTCGAGTGTTATGAATAAATAGGAAAACGGTCCCATCATACAGTAATCATATTTGTAAGAAATGCTAGTCATCATCAAAGAGTCCTTATTTAATGAAATTCAACGCATTCTTACTTCCGAGGGAGAGTAGATGGAGTTGTTTCAGTTAATCTAGTTCCTTTTGTGGGCAAACAAGCTATTTTCAAGATCATTAACTATGAATAAGTTGTTGCAACAAGAGGTCGAGGCTTGCTAAGAATAAATGTGAAGACCGTCCCATTATACAGTAATTATATCGAAAATACTTGTAAGAAATGCTAGTCATCATCAAAGAGTCCTTGTTTAATGAAATTCAACGCATTCCTACTTCCAAGGGAGAGTAGATGCAGTTGTTTCAGTGAATCTAGTTCCTTTTGTGGGCAAACAAGCTATTTTCAAGATCATTAACTATGAATGAGTTGTTGCAACAAAAGGTCGAGGCTTGCTAAGAATAAATCTGGAGACAGTCCCATTATACAGTAATTATATTGAAAATACTTGTAAGAAATGCTACTCATCATCAAAGAGTCCTTGTTTAATGAAATTCAATCCATTCCTAGTTCCAAGGGAAAGTAGTTACAGTTATTTCAGTGAATAAAGTTCCTTTTGTGGGCAAACAAGCTATTTTCAAGATCATGAAATGTGAATGAGTTGTTGCAACAAAAGGTCAAGGCTTGTTAAGAATAAATGGGGAGATGGTCCCATTATACAGTAATTATACCGAAAATACTTGTAAGAAATGCTAGCCATCATCAAAGACTCCTTGTTTAATGAAATTCATTGCATTCCTAGTTCCAAGGGAGAGTAGATGTGGTTGTTTCAATGAATGCAGTACCTTTTGTGGGCAAATAAGCTATTTTCAAGGTCATTAAGAGTGAATGAGTTGTTGCACCAAAGGGTTGAGTCTTGTTACGAATAAATGGGGAAACGGTCCCATTATACAGTAATTATATCGAAAATACTTGTAAAAAATGCTAGTCATCATCAAAGAGTCCTTATTTAATGAAATTCAATGCATTCCTAGTTCCAAGGGAGAGTAGATGTGGTTATTTCAGTGAATCTATTTTCTTTTGTGGGCAAACAAGCTATTTTCAAGATCATTAAGTGTGAATGAGTTGTTGGAACAAAGGATGGAGCCTTGTCATGAATAAATTGGGAGATAGTCCCATTATACAGTAATTATACCAAAAATACTTTTAGAAAATACTTGTCATCATCAAAGACTCCTTGTTAAACGAAATTCAATGCACTCCTAGTTCCAAGGGAATGTAGATGTGCTTGTTTCCATGAAGATAATTTCTTTTGTGGGCAAACAAGCAATTTCCAAGATCTTGAAGCGTGAATGAGTTGTTGCAGCAAAAGGTGCAGCCTTGCCTCAAATACATGGTGAGACTGTCCCATTATACAGTGATTATACCGAAAATACTTATATGAAATGCTAGCCATCATCCAAGACACCTTGTTGAATGAAATTTAATGCTTTCCTAGTTCCAAGGGACTGTAGATGTGCTTGTTTCAGTGAATATAGTTCCTTTTGTGGGCAAACAAGCTATTTTCAAGGTCATTAAGTGTGAATAAATGGGGAGACAGTCCCATTATAACAAAAATACTTATAAGAAATGCTAGTCAGCATCAAAGAGTCCTTGTTGGATGAAGTTCAATGCATTCCTAGTTCTAAGGGAGAGTTGATGTGCTTGTTTCAGAGAATCTAGTTCCTTTTGTGGGCAAAGAAGCTATTTCCAAGATAATTAAGAGTGAATGAGTTGTTGCAACAAAAGGTGGACCCTTGTTATGAATAAATAGGAAGACTGTCCTATTCTACAGTAATTATAACGAAAATGCTTGTAAGAAATGCTAGTCATCATCATAGAGTCCTTGTTTCACGAAATTCAATGCATTTCCAGTTCCGAGGGAGAGTCGATGTCGTTGTTTCAGTGAATTTAGTTCCTTTTGTGGGCAAACAAGCTATTTTCAAGATCATTATGTGTGAATGAGTTGTTCCAAGAAAAGGTCAAGGCTTGTTATGAATAAATGAGGAGATGGTCCCATTATATAGTAATTATATCAAAAATACTTGTAAGAAATGCTAGTCATCATCAAAGAGTCCTTGTTGAATGAAATTCAATGCATTCCTAGTTCCAAGGGAGAGTAAATGTGGTTGTTTCAGTGTATTTAGTCCCTTTTCTAGGCAAACGAGCTATTTTCAAGATCTTTAGGAGTGAATGAGTTGTTACAAGAAAAGGTTGAGCCTTGTTACATATAAATGGGGAGACGGTCCCATTATACAGTAATTATACAGAAAATACATGTAAGAAATGCTAGTCATCATCAAAGAGTCTCTGTTGAATGAAATTCAATGCATTGCTAGTTCCAAGGGTGAGTAGGTGTGGTTGTTTCAGTGAATTTGGTTCCTTTTATGGGCAAATAAGCTATTTTCAAGATCATTAAGTGTGAATGAGTTGTTGTAACAAAAGGTTGAGTCTTAGTATGAATAAATAGGGAGACGATCCCATTATACAGTAATTATAACGAAAATACATGTATGAAATGCTAGTCATAATGAAAGAGTCCTTGTTCAAAGAAATTCAATGCATTCCTAGCTCCAAGGGAGACTAGATGTGGTTATTTCAATGACTCTAGTTCCTTTTGTGGGCAAACAAGCTATTTTCAAGATCATGAAGTGTGAATGAGTTGTTGCAATGAAAGGTTGTGCCTTGTTATGAGTAAATGGGGAGACGGTCCCACTATACAGTAATTATACCGAAAATACATGTAAGAAATACTAGTCATCATCAAAGAGTCCTAGTTGAATGAAATTCAATGCATTGCTAGCTCCAAGGGAGGGTAGGTATGGTTGTTTCTGTGAATCCAGTTTCTTTTGTGGGTAAATATGTGAAGTTCCCAACTTCACCCTAGGATCTACTAGTTTGTGATACTGAGAGGGGGGGTGAATCAGTATCACCACAATTCACAATTCGCAGGAAAGTGAACAACTTCAATCTCTTCTTAAAAGCGAACTCTTTCTCAGATTCGACTAAGGTAGATCTATTGCTACCTACTAATCACAATAGTCCCCAAAGTCACCTTTCAGACACCTTGCCTAATAGACAATTCGGATGTTCTTGTTTAGGTCTTCGTTAGGTTATGGGTTGGCTGATACTTTAGCTGCATTCACAACTCAATTCAAAACACAGAACGTAAAGCAGATTAAGGACACACGAGATTTACGTGGTTCCGTCAACATGACGTACATCCACGGTGGTAGGGACTCTCCCTTACCGAGACTATCCACTATACTTGAGAATTCCAGTTACAATGGATGTCTTAATCTTCTGCTCCTTTCACTATTGCAATTACTAAGCAAGTACAATACAAAGAGTGTCACTTACTGTGTCTACCCTTCGTCTAGCTTGTCTTGCCTCTATTGAATTGAAAGGCTGCTCCACTGCCACTTAGAAGTTCACCGCAACGCTCTCTAACCTCTCTTGAAGAAATCTAGAAATATGTTGAGTTCTTTCCGATGCTTCGCCAAATTCCTTCTCTAGGTTGTCTCACACAGCTCCTGCTTTCACCGTCTCACGGTTTCACAGCTTGCACTCAAGCTTCTGGTCTGCCGTTTCACGTCTCACGGCCTGCCCCACGCTTCTGATCAATCACGCCATTGTACGTTCTGGTCTCACGCTCCTGGTCTGCTGTTTCACGTCTCTTGGCCTGCCTCACACTACTGGTTTTTCTGGTTCACGTCTCTCGCCCTGCCTCACGCTTCTAGTCTGCTGTCTTCTCTTCCGGGTGGTCTCACGGATACCAGGTCTGCTGTCTTCTCTTCCGGGTGGTCTGTTTCTTATTTCTCCTCTTGCTGGTTGTGCGTTTCTGGTTTGGTTGCAGGATGTGTTTCTGGTTTGCTTGCAGGAGGCGTTTCTGGTTTGCCTGCAGGATGTATTTCTGGTTTGCTTGCAGGACGTGTTTCTGGTTTGCTTGCAGGAGGCGTTTCTGGTTTGCTTGCAGGAGGTTGCACGTTCTGGTTTGCTCTCCCAGTGGTGACGTTTCTGGTTTGCTCTCCTGGTGGTGTTGTTTCTGATCTCTTGCCGTTCTGCTCTCTCTTCCTTTTGGCCGGTTGCTGTAGGGTTGCTGTTTATTCAATTGTGTTGGCCCTCTGCCCTAGTTTTGTCTTCCAAGGCCTTTATATACTCTCTTCCATGAAACCCTAATAGGGCTTACATGGTGGATTTACGTTCTTGCCCTTACACAGCAGATTTACTTTCTTGCCCTTCAATGTAGCTTTACTTTCTTGCCCTTCCATGTGGCTTTACTTTCTTGCACACTTAACCCTAGTTGACAACAATTACAACCCATACAAGGCTGTGGGAACAACAATATGCTATTTTCAAGTTCATTAATTGTGAATGAGTTAATGCAACAAGAGATTGAGTCTCGTTATGAATAAATGGGGAGACAGTCCCATTATACAATAATTATACCGAAAATACTTGTATGAAATGCTAGTCATTATCAAAAAGTCCTTTTTGAAAGAAATTTAATGCATTCTGAGCTCCAAGGGAGACTAGATGTGGTTGTTTCAGTGAATCTAGTCCCTTTTATGGGCAAAAAAGCTATTTTGAAGATCATTAAGAGTGAATGAATTGTTGCATCAAAAGGTTGAGCCTTGTTACAAATAAATGGGGAGACAGTCCCATTACCCAGTAATTATACCGAAAATAGTTGTAGAAAATGCTAGTCATCATAAAAGAGTCCTTGTTGAATGAAATTCAATGCATTCCCAATTCCAAGGGAGAGTTGGTGTGGTTGTTTCAGTGAATCCATATCGTTTTATGGGCCAACAAGCTATTTTAAAGATCATTAAGAGTGAATGAGTTGTTGCAACAAAAGGTGGATCCTTCTTACGGATAAATGGGGAGATGGTCCCATTATACAGTAATTATACCAAAAATACTCGTAAGAAATGCTAGTCATCATCAAAGAGTCCTTGTTCAATGAAATTCAATGCATTGCTAATTCCAAGGCAGAGTAGGTGTGGCTGCTTCAATGAATCCAGTTCCTTTTGTTGGCAAATAAGCTATTTTAAAGATCATTAAGTGTGAATGAGTTGCTGCAACAAATTGTTGAGCCTTGTTACAAATAAATGGGGAGACGGTCTGATTATACAGTAATTATACTGAAAATATTTGTATGAAATGCTAGTCATCATCAAAGAGTCCTTGTTGAATGAAATTCAATGCATTGCTAGTCCTAAGGGAGAGTAGGTGTGGTTGTTTCAGTGAATCTTGTTCCTTTTGTGGGCAAATAAGCTATTTTCAAGATCATTAAGGGTCAATGAGTTGTTGTAAGAAAAGGTTGAGCCTTGTTACGAATAAATGGGGAGACGGTCCCATTATACAATAATTATACCAAAAATACTTGTATGAAAAGTTAGTCAACATCAAAGACTCCTTATTGAATGAAATTTAATGCATTCCTAGTTCCAAGGGAGAGTAGGTGTGGTTGTTTCAGTGAATCTAGTCCCTTCCCTGGGCAAACAAGCTATTTTCAAGATCATTAAGAGGACTTGTTGCAACAAAAGGTTGAGCTTTGTTACGAATAAATGGAGAGACAGTACCATTATAAAGTAATTATACCAAAAATACTTGTAAGAAATTCTAGTCATCATCAAAGTGTCCTTGTTGAATGAAATTCAATGCATTTGAAGTTCCAAGGGAGAGTAGGTGTGGTTGTTTTAGTGAATCCTGTTCCTTTTATGGGCCAACAAGCTATTTTCAAGATCATTAAGAGTGAATAAATAGGGAGACAATCCCATTGTACAGTAATTGTAACGAAAATAATTGTATGAAATGCTTGTCACCATCAAAGAGTCCTTGTTGAATGAAATTCAATATGTTCCTAGTTCCAAGGGAGAGTAGGTGTGGTTGTTTCAAAAAATCTAGTTCCTTTTGTGGGCCAACAAGCTATTTTCAAGATCATAAGTATGAATGTCTTGTTGCAACAAAAGGTTAAGCCTTGTTACGAATAAATGGGGAGACGGTCCCATTATACAGTAATTATACTGAAAATACTTGTAAGAAATGCTAGTCATCTTTAAAGAGTTCTTGTTGAATGAAATTCAATGCATTCCTAGTTCCAAGGGATAGTAGGTGTGGTTGTTTTAGGGAATCTAGTTCCTTTTATGGGCAAGGAAGGTATTTTCAAGATCATTAAGTGTGAATGAGTTGTTGCTACAACAGGTGTAGCCTTGTCACTAATAAATGGGGGAACGATCCCATTAAACAGCGATAATACAAAAAATACTTTTAAAAAATGCTAGTCATCATCAAAGAGTCCTTGTTCAATGAAATTCAATGCATTCTTGGTTCCAAGGGAGATTACATGTGCTTGTTTCGATGAATCTACTTCCTTTTGTGGGCAAAGAAGCTATTTCCAACATCATTAAGTGTGAATGAGTTGTTGCAATGAAAGGTGGAGCCTTGTTACGAACAAATGGGGAGATAGTCCCATTATACAGTAATTATAGAAAAAACACTTGTAAAAAATGCTAGACATCATCAAAGAGTCCTTATGAAATCAAATTCAATGCATTCCTAGTTCCAAGGAGTCCTCGTTGAATGAAATTCAATGCATTCCTTGTTCTAAGGGAGAGTAAATGTGCTTGTTTCAGTCAATCTAGTTCCTTTTGTGGTTAAACAAACTATTTTTAAGATCATTAAGCGTGAATGAGTTGTTGCAACAAAAGGTGGAGCCTTGTCACAAATAAATGGGAGAACGGTCCCATTATACAGCAATTATAAAAAAAATACTTGTAAAAAATGCTAGTCATCATGAAAGACTTCTTGTTGAATGCAATTCAATGCATTCCTTGTTCCAAGGAAGTGTAGATCTGCATGTTCCAGTGAATATACTTCCTTTGGTCTGCAAACAAGCTATTTCCAAAATCATTGAGAGTGAACGAGTTGTTGCAACAAAAGGTGGAGCCTTGTTATGAATAAATGGGGCGACGGTCCCATTAAAGAGCAATTATACCGAAAATACTTGTAAAAAATGCTAGTCATCATCAAAGACTACTTGTTGAATGAAATGCAATGCATTCCTAGTTCCAATGGAGTGTAGATCTGCTTCTTTCAATGAATATAGTCCCTTTTGTGGGCAAACAAGCTATTTCCAAGATCATTAAGTGTGAATGAGTTGTTGCAACAAAAGGTGGAGCCTTGTTATGAATAAAAGGGGAGACGCTCCCATTATACAGTAATTATACTGAAAATACCTGCAGGAAATGCTAGTCATCTTCAAAGAGTCCTTGTTGAACGAAATTTAATGCATTCCTGGTTCCAAGGGAAAGTAGAGGTGCTTGTTTCAGTGAATTTACTTCCCTTTGTGGGCAAAGAAGCAATTTCCAAGATCATTAAGTGTGAATGTGTTGTTGCAATAAAAGGTGGAGCATTGTTACGAATAAATGGGGGGACGGTCCCATTAAAGAGCAATTATACCGAAAATACTAGTACAAAATGCTAGTCATCTTCAAAGACTCCTTCTTGAATGAAATGCAATGCATTCCTAGTTCCAAGGGAGTGTAAATGTGCTTGTTTCAGTGAATCTAGTTTGTTCCGACAAAAGGTGGAGCGTTGTTACGAATAAATGGGGGGGGCGGTCCCATTAGATAGCAATTCTACAGAAAATACTTGTGAAAAATGCTGGTTATCATCAAAGACTTCTTGTTGAATGAAATGCAATGCATTCCTAGTTCCAAGGGAGTGTATATGTGCTTGTTTCAGCGAATCTAGTTCCTTTTGTGGGCAAAGAAGCTATTTCCAACATCAGTAAGTGTGAATGAGTTGTTGCAATGAAAGGTAGAGCCTTGTTACGAATAAATGGGGAGATAGTTCCATTATACAGTAATTATAGCAAAAATACTTGTAAAAAATGCTAGACATCATCAAAGAATCCTTATGAAATCAAATTCAATGCATTCCTAGTTCCAAGGGAGAGTAGATGTGCTTGTTTTAGTCAATCTAATTCCTTTTGTTGACAAACAAGCTATTTTTAAGATCATTATGTGTGAATGTGTTGTTGCAACATGTTGTTCCCACAGCCTTGTATGGGTTGTAATTGTTGTCAACTAGGGTTAAGTGTGCAAGAGAATAAAGTCACATGGAAGGGCAAGAAAGTAAATCTGCTGTGTAAGGGCAAGAACATAAATCCGCCATGTAAGCCCTATTATTAAGGTTTCATGGAAGAGAGTATATAAAGGCCTTGGAAGACAAAACTAGGGAGGAGGGCCAACACAATTGAAAAAACAGCAACCCTACAACAACCGGCCAAAAGGAAGAGAGAGCAGAACGGCAAGAGATCAGAAACGACACCACGTGGAGAGCAAACCAGAAACGTCACCACCGGGAAAGCAAACCAGAAGCACGTCCTGCAAGCAAACCAGAAATGCCTCCTGCAAGCAAACCAGAAACACCTCCTACAAGCAAACCTGAAACATGTCCTGCAAGCAAACCAGAAACACATCCTGCGAGCAAACCAGAAACACCTCCTGCAAGCAAACCAGAAACACATCCTGCAAGCAAACCAGAAACACACAACCAGCAAGAGGAGAAATAAGAAACAGACCACCTGGAAGAAAAGACAGGAGACCTGGTATCCGTGAGACCACCCGGAAGAGAAGACAGCAGACCAGAAGCATGAGTGTACGTCAGGAGACGGCGTGAGACCAGAACGTGCAACGGCATGACAGACCAGAAGTGTGAGGACAGGCCGTGAAACAGTAAGACCGTGAAATAGGAGACGAGTGAGACCGTAAGACGGTGAAAGCAGGAGTTGTGTGAAACGACCTAGAGAAGGAATTTGGTGAAACATCGGAAAGAACTCAACGTATTTCCAGATTTCTTCAAGAGAGGTTAGAGAGCGTTGCGGTGAACTTCTAAGTGGCAGTGGAGCAGCCTTTCAATTCAACAGAGGCAAGACAAGCTAGAAGAAGGGTAGACACAGTAAGTGACACTCTTTGTATTGTACTTGCTTAGTAATTGCAATAGTGAAAGGAGCAAAAGATTAAGACATCCATTGTAACTGGAATTCTCAAGTATAGTGGATAGTCTCGGTAAGGGAGAGTCCTTACCACTGTGGATGTACGTCACGTTGACGAAACCACATAAATCTTGTGTGTCCTTAATTTGCTTTACGTTCTATGTTTTGAATTGAGTTGTGAACGCAGCTAAAGTATCAGCAAACCCATAACCTAACGAAGACCTAAACAAGAACATCCAAATTGTCTATTAGGCAAGGTGTCTGAAAGGTGACTTTGGGGACTATTGTGATTAGTAGGTAGCAATAGATCTACCTTAGTCGAATCTGAGAAAGAGTTTGCTTTTAAGAAGAGATTGAAGTTGTTCACTTACCTGCGAATTGCGAATTGTGGTGATACTAATTCACCCCCCTTCTCAGTATCACAAACTAGTAGATCCTAGGGTGACATTGGGAACTTCACAACAAAAGGTCGAGCCTTGTCAAGAATAAATGGGGGAACAGTCCCATTATACAGCAATTATACAGAAAATACTTGTAAAAAATGCTAGTCATCATGAAAGACTCCTTGTTGAATGAAATTCAATGCATTCCTAGTTCTAAGGGAGTGTAGATGTGCTTGTTTCAGTGAATCTAGTTCGTTTTGTGGTCAAACAAGCAATTTTCAAGATCATTGAGAGTGAATGAGTTGTTACAACAAAAGGTGGCGCGTTGTTACGAATAAATAGGGACAGTCCCATTAGACAGCAATTATACAAAAAATACTTGTGAAAAATGCTAGTCATCATGAAAGAGTCCTTGTTGAACAAAATTCAATGCATTCCTAGTTCCAAGTGAGTGTAGATGTGCTTGTTTCAGTGAATCTACTTTGTTTTGTGGGTAAACAAGCTATTTCCAAGATGATTAAGGGTGAATGGGTTGTTGCAAGAAAAGGTGGAGCCTCGTTACGAATAAATCGCGAGACTGTCCCATTATACAGTAATTGTAACGAAAATACTTGTAAGAAATGCTAGTCATCATCAAAGAATCCTTGTTCAATGAAATTCAATGCATTCCTAGTTCCAAGGGAGAGTAGATGTGGTTGTTTCTGGGAAATTAGTTCCTTTTGTGGGCATAGAAGCTATTTCCAAGATCATTAAGCGTGAATGAGTTGTTTCAACAAAAGGTGGAGCCTTGTCACAAATAAATGGGAGAACGGTCCCATTATACAGCAATTATAAAAAAAATACTTGTAAAAAATGCTAGTCATCATGAAAGACTCCTTGTTGAATGCAATTCAATGCATTCCTTGTTCCAAGGGAGAGTAGATGTGCTTGTTTCAGTGAATCTAGTCCCTTTTGTGGGCAAAGAAGCTATTTCCAAGATCTTTAAGTATGAATCAGTTGTTGCAAAAAAAGGTAGAGCCTTATTACGAATAAATGGGGAGATGGTCCCATTCTACAGTAATTATACCGAAAATACTTGTAAGAAATGCTAGTCATCATCAAAGAGTCCTTGTTGAATGAAATTCAATGCATTCTGAGTTCCAAGGGACAGTAGGTGTGGTTGTTTCAGAGAATGCAGTTCCTTTTGTCGGCAAAGAAGCTATTTTTAGGGTCGTTAAGAGTGAATGAGTTGTTGCAATAAAAGGTTGAGCCTTGCTACAAATAAATGGGGAGACGGTCCCATTATACAGTCACTATACCAAAAATACTTGTAAGAAATTCTAGTCATCATCAAAGAGTCCTTGGTGAATGAAATTCAATGCATTGCTAACTCCAAGGGAGAGTATGTGGGGTTGCTTTAGTAAATCCAATTCCTTTTGTGGGCAAATATGCTATTTTAAAAATCATTAAGTGTGAATAAGTTGTTGCATTAAAAGGTTGAGCCTTCTTACGAATAAATGGGGAGATTGTCCCATTATAATATACCGAAAATATTTGTATGAAATGCTAGTCATCATCAAAGAGTCCTTGTTGAATGAAATTCAATGCATCCCAAGTTCTAAGGGAGAGTAGATGTGGTGGTTTCAGTGAATGTAGTCCCTTTTTTGGGCAAACAAGCTATTTTCAAGATCATTAAGAGAGAATGAGTTGTTGCAATAAAAGGTTGAGCCTTGTTACAAATAATTGGGGAGACGGTCCCATTATATAGTTATTATATCAAAAATAGTTGTAAGAAATGCTAGTCATCATCAAAGAGTCCTTGTTGAATGAAATTCAATGCATTGATCATTCCAAGGGAGAGTAGGTGTGGTTGTTTTAGTGAATCCAGTTCCTTTTGTGGGCAAATAAGCTATTTTAAAGATCATTAGGTGTGGATGAGATGTTGCAACAAAAGGTTGAGCCTTGTTACGAAGAAATGGGGAGACGGTCCAATTATACAATAATTATACCAAAAATACTTGTATGTAATGCTACTCATCATCAAAGAGTCATTATTGAATGAAATTCAATGCATTCGTAGTTCCAAAGGAGAGTAGATGTGGCTGTTTCAGTGTATTTAGTCCCTTTTGTGGGCAAACAGGCAATTTTCAAGATCATTAAATGTGAATAAGTTGTTGCAACAAAATGTTGACCCTTGTTACGAATAAATGGGGAGACGGTCTCATTATACAGTAATTAAACCGAAAATAATTGTAAGAAATGCTAGTCATCATCAAAGAGTTGTTGTTGAATGAAATTCAATGCATTGCTAGTTCCAATGGAGAGTAGGTGTGGTTGTTTCATGGAATCCAGTTCCTTTTGTGGGCAAATAAGTTATTTTCAAGGTTAGTAAAAGTGAATGAGTTGTTGCAAGAAAAGGTTGAGCCTTGTTACGAATAAATGGGGAGACGGTCCCATTATACCGAAATTATATCGAAAATACTTGTATGAAATGCTAGTCATCATCAAAGAGTCCTTGTTCAATGAAATTCAATGCATTACAAATTCCAAGGGAGAGTATGTGCAGTTGTTTCAATGAATGCAGTTCCTTTTGTGGGCAAATAAGCAATTTTAGAGATCATTAAGTGTGAATGAGTTGTTGCAACAAAAGGTTGAGCCTTGTTACGGATAAATGGGGAGACGGTCCCATTATAGAGTAATTATACCAAAAATACTTGTATGAAATGCTAGACATCATTAAAGAGTCCTTGTTGAATGAAATTTGATGCATTTGTAGTTCCAAGGGATAGTAGATGAGGTTTTTTCAGTGAATCTAGTCCCTTTTGTGGGCAAATGAGCTATTTTCAAGATCATTAAGTGTGAATGAGTTGTTGCAAGAAAAGATTAAGTCTTGTTATGAATAAATGGGGAGACGGTCCCATTATACAGTAATTATACCGAAAATACATGTACAAAATGCTAGTCATCATCAAAGTGTCCTTGTCGAATGAAATTCAATGCATTCCTTGTTCCAAGGGAAAGTAGATGTGGTTGTTTCAGTGAATGGGTTGTTCCAAGGCAAACAACCTATTTTGAAGATCATTAAGAGTGAATGGGTTGTTGCCACAAAAGGTTGACCCTTCTTACGAATAAATAGGGAGACGGGCCCATTATACAGTAATTATCCTGAAAATACTTGTATGAAATGCTAGTCATCATCTAAGAGTCCTTGTTGAATGAAATTCAATGCATTCCAAGTTCTAAGGTAGAGTAGATATGGTTGTTTCAGTGAATTGAGTCTCTTTTCTGGGAAAACAAGCTATTTTCAAGATCATTCAGAGTGAATGAGTTGTTGTAACAAAAGGTTGAGCCTTGTTACGAATAAATGGGGGGACGGTCCCATTATACAATAATTATACCAAAAATACTTGTAAGAACTGCAAGTCATCATCAAAGAGTCCTTGTTGAATGAAATTCAATGGATTACTAGTTCCAAGGGATAGTAGGTGTGGTCGTTTCAGTGAATCCAGTTCCTTTTATGGGCAGATAAGCTATTTTCAAGGTTATTAAGAGTGAATGAATTGTAGCAACAAAAGGTTGAGCCTTGTTTTGACTAAATGGGGAGACGATCCAAGGGAGTGTAGATGTGCTTGTTTCTGTGAATCTAGTTCGTTTTGTGGCCAAACCAGCTATTTCCAAAATCATTAAGTGAGAATGAGTTGTTGCAACAACAGGTAGAGCCTTGTCACTAATAAATGGGGGAATGGTCCCATTATACAGCAATTATGCAGAAAATACTTGTAAAAAATGCAGTGATCATCAAAGAGTCCTTGTTGAATGAAATGCAATGCATTCCAAGTTCCAAGGGAGTGTAGATGTGCTTGTTTCAGTGAATCAACTGCTTTTTGTTTGCAAAGAAGCTATTTCCAAGATCATTAAGTGTGAAAGAGTTGTTGCCACAAAAGGTGGTACCTTGTTATGAATAAATGGGGGAACGGTCCCATTATACAGCAATTATACGAAAAATATTTGTAAAAAATGCTAGTCATCATCAAAGACTCCTTATTGAATGAAATTCAATCCATTCCTAGTTCCAAGGGAGTGTAGATGTGCTTGTTTCAGTGAATCTAGTTCCTTCTATGAGCAAACAAGCTATTTTAAAGATCATTAAGTGTGAATGAGTTATCGCAACAAATGGTGGAGCCTTGTCACGAATAAATCGAGAGACGGTCCAATTATACAGTAATTATAACGAAAATACTTGTAAGAAATACTAGTCATCATCAAAGAGTCCTTGTTGGATGAAATTCAATGCATTCCTAAAGGGAGAGTAGATGTGGTTGTTTCAGTGAATCTAGTTCGTTTTGTGTGCAAAAAAGCTATTTTCAAGATCATTGAGAGTGAATGAGTTGTTGCAAGAATACGTGGAGCCTTGTTACGAATAAATGGGGGGACAGTCCCATTAAACAGCAATTATACCAAAAATACTTGTACAAAATGCTAGTCATCATCAAAGACTCCCTGTTGAATGAAATGGAATGCATTTGTAGTTCCAAGAGAGTGTTGTTGTGCTTGTTTCAGTGAATATAGCTCCTTTTGTGGGCAAACAAGCTATTTCCAGGATCATTAATTGTGAATGAGTTGTTGCAACAGAAGTTGGAGCCTTGTTACGAATAAATGGGGAGATGGTCCCATTATACAGTAATTATAAGAAAAATACTTGTAAGAAATGCTAGTCATCGTCAAAGAGTGCATGTTCAATGAAATTCAATTCATTCCTTGTTCCAAGGCAGAGCAGATGTGCTTGTTTCAGTGAATCTAGTTCCTTTTGTGGGCAATCATTAAGTATGAATCAGTTGTTGCAACAAAAGGTAGAGCCTTATTACGAATAAATGGGGAGACAGTCCCATTATATAGTACTTATAATGAAAATACCTGTAAGAAATGCTAGTAATCATCAAAGAGTCCTTGTTGAATGAAATTCAATGCATTCCGAGTTCCAAGGGAGAGTAGATGTGGTTGTAAGATTATTACGTGTGAATGAGTTGTTACAACAAAAGGTTGAGTCTTGTTACGAATAAATAGGGAGACGGTCCCATTATACAGCAATTATACAGAAAATAGTTGTAAAAAATTGTAATCATCACCAAAAACTCCTTGTTGAAGGAAATGCAATGCATTCCTAGTTCCAAGAGAGTGTAGATGTGCTTGTTTCAATGAATCTAGTTTGTTTTGTGGGCAAACAAGTTATTTTCAAGATCATTGAGAGTGAATGAGTTGTTCCAACAAAAGGTGGACCGTTATTCCGAATAAATGGGGGGACGGTCCCATTAGAAAACAATTATACAGAAAACACTTGTGAAAAATGCTAGTCATCATCAAAGACTCCTTGTTAAACGAATTGCAATGCATTCCTAGTTCCAAGGGAGTGTATATGTGCTAGTTTCAGCGAATCTAGTTCCTTTTGTGGGCAAAAAAGCTATTTCTAACATCATTAAGTGTGAATGAGTTGTTGCAACGAAAGGTGGAGCCTTGTTATGAATAAATGGGAGACAGTCCCATTATATAGTAATTATAGCAAAAATACTTGTAAAAAATGGTAGACATCATCAAAGAGCCCTTATGAAATCAAATTCAATGCATTCCTAGTTCTAAGGAGTCCTTGTTGAATGAAATTCAATGCATTCCTTGTTCTAAGGGAGAGTAAATGTGCTTGTTTCTGTCAATCTAGTTCCTTTTGTGGGCAAACAAGCTATTTTTAAGATCTTTAAGCGTGAATGAGTTATTGCAACAAAAGGTGGAGCCTTGTCACAAATAAATGGGGCAACAGTCCCATTATATAGCAATTATAAAAAAAAATACTTGTAAAAAATGCTAGTCATCATGAAAGACTCCTTGTTGAAAGAAATTCAATGCATTCCTTGTTCCAAGGGAGACTAGATGTGCTTGTTTAGGTGAATCTAGTTCCTTTTGTGGGCAAACAAGCTATTTTGAAGATCATTAAGTGTGAATGAGTTGTCGCAACAAAAGGTGGAGCCTTGTCATGAATAAATGGGGGAATGAAACCATTATACAGCAATTATACAGAAAATACTTGTAAAAAATGCTAGTCATCATCAAAGTCTCTTTGTTGAATGAAATTCAATGCATTCCTAGTTCCAACGGAGAGTATATGTGGTTTTTTTAGTGAATGTAGTTCTTTTTGTGGGCAAAGAAGCTATTTTTAAGATCATTAAGTGTGAATGAGTTGTTGCATTAAAAGGTTGAGCCTTGTTACGAATAAATGGGGAAACTATCCCATAATATAGAAATTATACCGAAAATACTTGTTGAATGAAATGCTGGTCATCATCAAAGAGTCCTTGTTGAATGAAATTCAATGCATTCCAAGTTCCAAGGGAGAGTAGATGTGGTGGTTTCAGTGAATGTAGTCCCTTTTATGTGCAAACAAGCTATTTTCAAGATCATTAAGAGACAATGAGTTGTTGCAATAAAAGGTTGAGCCTTATTACAAATAAATGGGGAAACGGTCCCATTATATAGTTATTATACCAAGAATAGTTGTAGAAAATGCTAGTCATCATCAAAGAGTCCTTATTGAATGAAATTCAATGCATTGATAATCCCAAGGGAGAGTAGGTGTGGTTGTTTCAGTGAATCCAGTTCCTTTTGTGGGAAAATAAGCTATTTTAAAGATCATTAGGTGTGAATGAGAAGTTGCAACAAAAGGTTGAGCCTTGTTACGAAGAAATGGGGAGACAGTCCCATTATACAATAATTATACCGAAAATACTTATATGTAATGCTACTCATCATCAAAGAGTCCTTGTTGAATGAAATTCAATGCATTGCTAATTACAAGGGAGAGTAGGTGTGGTTGTTTCAGTGAATCCAGTTCCATTTTTGTGTAAATAAGCTAGTTTAAAGATGATTAAGTGGGAATTAGTTGTTGCAAGAAAAGGTTGAGCCTTGTTACGAATAAATGGCGAGACGGTCCCATGATACCACAATTATACCAAAAATACATGTATGAAATGCTAGTAGTTATCAAAAAGTTCTTCTTGAATGAAATTCAATGCATTCCTAGTACAAGGGAGACTAGATGTGGATGTTTCAGGGAATCTAGTTTCGTTTGTGGGCAAACAAGCTATTTTAAAGATCATTAAGAGTGAACGAGTTGTTGCAACAAAATGTTGACCCTTGTTACGAATAAATGGGGAGACGGTCCCATTATATAGTTCCAAGGGAGAGTAGGTGTGGTTGTTTCAGTGAATCCACTTCCTTTCGTGGGCAAATAAGTTATTTTCAAGGTCAGTAAAAGTGAATGAGTTGTTGCAACAAAAGGTTGAGCCTTGTTACAAATAAATGGAGAGACAATCCCATTATACCCAAATTATATCGAAAATACTTGTATAAAATGCTAGACATCATTAAAGAGTCCTTGTTGAATGAAATTCGATGCATTTGTAGTTCCAAGGGAGAGTAGAAGTGGTTGTTTCAGTGAATCTAGTCCTTTTTGTGGGCAAATGAGCTATTTTCAAGATCATTAAGTGTGAATGAGTTGTTGCAAGAAAAGGCTGAGCCTTGTTATGAATAAATGGGGAGACGGTCCCCCTATACAGTAATTATAACGAAAATGCTTGTAAGAAATGCTAGTCATCATCAAAGAGTCATTGTTGAATGAAATTCAATGCATTACTAGTTCCAAAGGAGAGTAGGTGTGGTTGTTTCAGTGAATCCAGTTCCTTTTGTGGGCAAATAAGTTATTTTCAAGGTCAGTAAAAGTGAATGAGTTGTTGCAAAAAAAGGTTAAGCCTTGTTACGAATAAATGGGGTGACGGTCCCATTATACAGTAATTATAACGAAAATACCTATATAAAATGCTAGTCATCATCAAAGAGTCCTTGTTGAATGAAAGTAGGTGTGGCTGTTTCAGCGAATCCAGTTCATTTTGTTGGCAAATAAGCTATTTTAAAGATCATTAGGTGTGAATGAGATGTTGCAACAAATTGTTGAGCCTTGTTATGAAGAAATAGGGAGACGGTCCCGTTATACAATAATTATACAGAAAATATTTGTAAGAAATGCTAGTCATCATCAAAGAAACCTTGTTGAATGAAGTTCTTGCATTCCTAGTTTCACGGGAGAGTAGGTGTGGTTGTTTTGGTGAATCTAGTTCCTTTTGTCGGCAAATAAGCTATTTTCAGGATTATTAAGAGTGAATGAGTTGTTGCAACAAAAGGTTGAGCCTTGTTACGAATAAATGGGGAGATGATGTCATTATATAGTAATTATATCGAAAATAGTTGTAAGAAATGCTAATCATCATCAAATAGTCTTTGTTGAATGAAATTCAATGCATTCCTAGTTCCAAGGGAGAGGAGATGTGGTTGTTTCAGTGAATCTAGTCCCTTTTATGGGCAAACGAGCTATTTTCAAGATCATTAAGAGTGAATGAGTTGTTGCAACAAAAGGTTGAGCCTTGTTACAAATAAATGGGGAGACGGTCCCGTTATACAATAATTATACCGAAAATACTTGTATGAAATGCTAGTCATCATTAAAGAGTCCCTGTTGAATTAAATTCAATGAATTCCTAGTTCCAAGGGAGGGTATATGTGTTTGTTTCAATGAATCTATTCCCTTTTATGGGCAAACATGCTATTTCATGATCATTAATAGTGAATAAGTTGTTGTAACAAAGTTTGAGCATTGATACGAATAAATGGGGAGGCGGTCCCCTTATACAATAATTATACTGAAAACACTTGTATGAAATGCTAGTCATTGTTAAAGAGTCCTTGTTGAATGAAATTCAATGCATTGCTAGTTCCATGAGAGAGTAGGTGTGGCTGTTTCAATGAATCTAGTTTCTTTTCTGGGCAAATAAGCTATTTTAAAGATCACGAAGTATGAATGAGTTGTTGCAATAAATTGTTGAGCCTTGTTATGAATAAAAGGGGAGACGGTCCCATTATACAGTAATTATACCGAAAATACTTGTATGAAATGCTAGTCATTGTCAAAGAGTCCTTGTTGAATGAAATTCAATGCATTCCTAGTTCCAAGGGAGAGTAGATGTGGTTGTTTCAGTGAATTTAGTCCCTTTTTTGGGCAAACAAGCTATTTTGAAGATCATTAAGAGTGAATGAGTTGTTGCAACCAAAAGTTGAGCCTTGTTACGAATAAATGGGGAGACGGTCCCACTATATAGTAATTATACCAAAAATACTTGTAAGAAAAGTTAGTCATCATCAAAGAGCCCTTATGGAATGAAATTCAATGCATTGCTAATTCCAAGGGAGAGTAGGTGTGGCTGTTTCAGTGGATCCAGTTCCTTTTGTGGGCAAATACGTTATTTTAAAAAAGTGTGAATGAGTTCTTTCAACAAATTGTTGTGCCTTGTTACGAATAAATGGGGAGACAGTCCCACTAAACTGTAATTATACTGAAAATACTTCTATGAAATGCTAGTCATCATCAAAGAGTCCTTGTTGAATGGAATTCAATGCATTGCTAGTTCTCAGGGAGAGTAGGTGTGGTTGTTTCAATGAATCCGGTTCCTTTTGGGGGCAAATAATCTATTTTCAGGATCATTAAGAGTGAATGAGTTATTGCAACATAAGGTTGAGCCTTGTTACAAATAAATGGGGAGACGATGCCATTATATAGTAATTATACCGAAAATAGTTGTGAGAAATGCTAGTCATCAGTGAATCTAGTTCATTTTGTTGGCAAATATGCTATTTTAAAGATCACTAGGTGTGAATGAGATGTTGCAACAAACTGTTGAGCCTTGTGACGAATAAATGGGGAGACGATGCCATTATATAGTAATTATACCGAAAATAGTTGTAAGAAATGCTAGTCATCATCAAAGAGTCTTTGTTGAATCAAATTCAATGCATTCCCAGTTCCAAGGGAGGGTAGATGTGGTTGTTTCAGTAAATCTAGTCACTTTTATGGGCAAACAAGCTATTTTCAATATCATTAAGAGTGAATGAGTTGTTGCAACAAAAGTTTGAGCCTTGTTATGAATAAATGGGGAGACAGTCCCATTATACTGTAATTGTACCGAAAATACTTGTATGAAATTCTAGTAATCATCAAAGAGTCCTTGTTCAATGATATTCAATGCATTCGTAGTTCCAAGGGAGAGTAGGTGTGGCTATTTCAGTGAATCCAGTTCCTTTTGTGGGCAAATAAGCTATTTTCAATATCATTAAGTGTGAATGAGTTGTTGCAACAAATTGTTAAGCCTTGTTACGAATAAATGGGGAGACGGTTCCATTATACAGTAATTATACCGAAAAATATTGTATGAAATGCTAGTCATCATCAAAGAGTCCTTGTTGAACAAAATTCAATGCATTGCTATTTCTACGGGAGAGTAGGTAAGGTTGTTTGAGTGAATCTAGTTCCTTTTGTGGGCAAAGAAGCTATTTTCAGGATGATTAAGAGTGAATGAGTTGTTGCAAGAAAAGGTTGAGCCTTGTTACGAATAAATGCGGAGACAATGCCATTATACAACAATTATACCGAAAATAGTTGTAAGAAATGTTAGTCATCATCAAAAAGTCTATGTTGAATGAAATTGAATGAATTCCTAGTTCCAAGGGAGAGTAGGTGTGGTTGTTTCAGTGAATCCATATCGTTTTGTGGGCCAACAAGCTATTTTAAAGAGCATTAAGAGTGAATGAGTTGTTGCAACTAAAGGTGGAGCCTTCTTACGGATAAATGGGGAGATGGTCCCATTATACAGTAATTATAACGAAAATACTTGTGAGAAATGCTAGTCATCATCAAAGAGTCCTTGTTGAATGAAATTCAATGCATTCCTAGTTCCAAGGGAGCGTAGGTGTGGTTGTTTCAGTGAATCAATATCGTTTTCTGGGCCAACAAGCTATTTTAAACATCGTTAAGAGTGAATGAGTTGTTGTAACAAAAGGTTGAGTCTTGTTATGGATAAATGGGGAGACGGTCCCATTATATAGTAATTATACCGAAAATACTTATAAGAAAAGCTAGTCATCATCAAAGAGTCCTTGTTGAATGAAATTCAATGCTTTGCTAATTCCAAGGGAGAGTAGGTGTGGCTGTTTCAATGAATCCAGTTCCTTTTGTGGGCAAATAAGCTATTTTAAAGATCATTAAGTGTGAATGAGTTGTTGTGACAAATTGTTGAGCCTTGTTACGAATAAATGGGGAGACGGTCCCATTATATAGTAATTACACCGAAAATACTTGTATGAAATGCTAGTCATCATCAAAGAGTCCCTTTGGAATGAAATTCAATGCATTCCTAGTTCCAAGGGAGAGTAGATGTGGTTGTTTCTGTGAATCTAGTCCCTTTTATGGGCAAACAGGCTATTTTTAAGATCATTAAGAGTGAATGAGTTGTTGCAACTAAAGGTTGAGCCTTGTTACCAATAAATGCAAAGACGGTCCCATTATGCCGTAATTATGCCAAAAATACTTGTATGAAATGCTAGTCATCATCAAAGAGTCCCTGTTGAATTAAATTCAATGCATTCCTATTTCCAAGGGAGGGTATATGTGCTTGTTTCAGTGAATTTGTTCCCTTTTATGGGCAAACTTGCTATTTTCATGATCATTAAGAGTGAATGAGTTGTTGGAAGAAAAGTTTGAGCCTTGTTACGAATAAATGGGGAGACGGTCCTATTATATAGTAATTATACCTAAAATAGTTGTAAGAAATGCTAGTCATCATCAAATAGTTCTTGTTGAATGAAATTCAATGAATTGCTAGTAATTATACTGAAAATACCTGTAAGAAATGCTAGTCATCATCAAAGAGTCCTTGTTGAATGAAATTCAATGCTTTGCTAATTCCAAGGGAGAGTAGGTGTGGCTGTTTCAATGAATCCAGTTCCTTTTGTGGGCAAATAAGCTATTTTAAAGATCATTAAGTGTGAATGAGTTGTTGTGACAAATTGTTGAGCCTTGTTATGAATAAATGGGGAGACGGTCCCATTATATAGTAATTACACCGAAAATACTTGTATGAAATGCTAGTCATCATCAAAGAGTCCCTTTGGAATGAAATTCAATGCATTCCTAGTTCCAAGGGAGAGTAGATGTGGTTGTTTCTGTGAATCTAGTCCCTTTTATGGGCAAACAGGCTATTTTTAAGATCGTTAAGAGTGAATGAGTTGTTGCAACTAAAGGTTGAGCCTTGTTACCAATAAATGCAGAGACGGTCCCATTATACCGTAATTATGCCGAAAATACTTGTATGAAATGCTAGTCATCATCAAAGAGTCCCTGCTGAATTAAATTCAATGCATTCCTATTTCCAAGGGAGGGTATATGTGCTTGTTTTAGTGAATCTGTTCCCTTTTATGGGCAAACTTGCTATTTTCAAGATCATTAAGAGTGAATGAGTTGTTGCAAGAAAAGTTTGAGCCTTGTTACGAATAAATGGGGAGGCGGTCCTATTATACAGTAATTATACCTAGAATAGTTGTAAGAAATGCTAGTCATCATCAAAGAGTTCTTGTTGAATGAAATTCAATGAGTTGCCAATAATTATACTGAAAATACCTGTAAGAAATGCTAGTAATCTTCAAAGAGTCCTTGTTGAATGAAATTCAATGCATTCCTAATTCCAAGGGAGAGTAGATGTGCTTGTTCGACTGAATATAGTTCCTTTTGTGGACAAATAAGCTATTTCTAAGATCATTAAGTGTGAATAAGTTGTTGCATCAAAAGGTCAAGCCTTGTTTCGAATAAATGGATCAATGATCCCACTATACAGTAATTATAATGAAAATACTTGTAAGAAATGCTAGTCATCTTTAAAGAGTCCTTGTTGAATGAAATTCAATGCATTCCTAGTATCAAGGGACGATCCCATTAAAGAGCAATTATACCAAAAATACTTGTAAAAATGCTGGTCATCATCAAAGACTACTTGTTGAATGAAATGCAATGCATTCCTAGTTCCAAGGGAGTGTAGATCTGCTTCTTTCACTGAATATAGTTCCTTTTGTGGGCAAACAAGCTATTTCCAAGATCATTATGTGTGAATGAGTTGTTGCAACAAAAGATGGAGAGTAGATGTGGTTGTTCCAAGATCATTATGTGTGAATGAGTTGTTCCAGCAAAAGGTCTAGGCTTGTTATGAATAAATAGGGAGATGGTCCCATTCTATAGTAATCATCTCAAAAATACTTGTAAGAAATGCTAGTCATCATCAAAGAGTCCTTGTTTAATGAAAGTCAATGCATTCCTAGTTCCAAGGGAGAGTAGGTGTCATTGTTTTAGTGAATCCAGTTCCTTTTATGGGCCAACAAGTTATTTTCAAGATCATTAAGAGTGAATAAGTTGTTGCAACAAAAGGTTGAGCCTTGTTACGAATAAATAAGGAGACGGTCCCATTATACAGAAATTATACCAAATATACTTATAAGAAATACTAGTCATCATCAAAGAGTCCTTATTTAATGAAATTCAATGCATTTCTAGTTCCAAGGGAGAGTAGATGTGGTTTTATCAGTGAATCTAATTCCATTTATTGGCAAACAAGCTATTTTCAAGATCATTTAGTGTGAATGAGTTATTGCAACAAAAGGTCAAGTCTTGTTACGAATAAATGGGGAGATAGTTCCATTATACAGTAATTATACCAAAAATACTTGTAAGAAATGCTAGTCATCATCAAAGAATCCTTATTTAATGAAATTCAACGCATTCTTACTTCCAAGGGAGAGTAGATGTAGTTGTTTCAGTGAATTTAGTTCCCTTTGTGGGCAAACTAGCTATTTTAAAGATCATTAAGTGTGAATGAGTTGTTGCAATAAAAGGTCGAGGCTTGCTAAGAATAAATGTGGAGACAGTCCCATTATATAGTAATTATATCAAAAATACTTGTAAGAAATGCTTCTCATCATCAAAGAGTCCTTGTTTAATGAAATTCAATGCATTCCTAGTTCCAAGGGAGAGTAGTTGCAGTTATTTCAGTGAATATAGTTCCTTTTGTGGGCAAACAAGCTATTTTTAAGATCATGAAATGTGAATGAGTTGTTGCAACAAAAGGTTGAGGCTTGTTAAGAATAAATGGGGAGATGGTCCCATTATACAGTAATTATACCAAAATACTTGTAAGAAATGCTAGCCATCATCAAAGAGTCCTTGTTTAAAGAAATTCATTGCATTCCTCCAAGGGAGAGTAGATGTGGTTGTTTCAGTGAATCTAGTTCCTTTTGTGGGCAAACAAGCTATTGTCAAGGTCATTAAGTGTGAATAAGTTGCCGCAACAGAAGGTCGAGGCCTGTTACAAATAAATGCGAAGATGGTCCCATTATACAATAATTATACCGAAAATACTTGTAAGAAATGCTAGTCATCATCAAAGAGTCCTTCTTTAATGAAATTCAATGCATTCCTAGTTCCAAGGGAGAGTAGATGTGGTTATTTCAGTGAATCTATTTCTTTTTGTGGGAAAACAAGCTATTTTCAAGATCATTAAGTGTGAATGAGTTGTTCCAACAAAAGGTGGAGCCTTGTCACAAATAAATCGAGGAACGGTCCCATTACACAGCAATTATACAGAAAATTCTTGCAAAAAATGCTAGTCATCATCAAAAACTTCTTGTTGAATGAAATTCAATGCATTCCTAGTTCAATGGAAGTGTAGATGTGCTTGTTTCAGTAAATCTAGTTCCATGTCTAGGCAAACAAGATATTTTCAAGATCATTAAGTATGAATGAGTTGTTGCAACAAAGGGTGGAGTGTTGTTATGAATAAATGGGGAGACAGTCCCATTATACAGTAATTATACGGAAAATACTTTTAGAAAATGCTTGTCATGATCAAAGACTCCTTGTTGAATGAAATTCAATGCACTCCTAGTTCCAAGGCAATGTAGATGTGCTTGTTTCCATGAAGATAATTCTTTTTGTGGGCAAACAAGCTATTTCCAAGATCTTGAAGTGTGAATGAGTTGTTGCAGCAAAAGGTGGAGCCTTGCCTCAAATAAATGGTGAGACTATCCCATTATACTGTAATTATACTGAAAATACTTATAAGAAATGCTAGCCATCATCCAAGACACCTGGTTGAATGAAATTCAACACATTCCTAGTTCCAAGGGACTGTCGATGTGCTTGTTTCAGTGAATATAGTTCTTTTTGTGGGCAAACAAGGTATTTTCAAGGTCATTAAGTGTGAATAAATGGGGAGACAGTCCCATTATACAGTAATTATACCGAGAATACTTGTAAGAAATGCTAGTCATGATCAAAGAGTTCTTGTTGAATGAAATTCAACACATTCCTAGTTCTAAGGGAGAGTGGATGTGCTTGTTCCAGTGAATCTAGTTGCTTTTGTAGGAAAATAAGCTATTTTAAGGATCATTCAGTGTGAATGAGTTGTCATAACAAAAGGTGGACCCTTGTCATGAATAAATGGGGGAACGGTCCCATAATACAGCAATTATACCAAAAATACTTATAAAAAGAGCTAGGCATCATCGAAGTCTCCATATTGAATGAAATTCAATGCATTCCTAGTTCCAAGGGACTCTAGATGTGCTTGTTCCAGTGAATATAGTTCCTTTTGTGGGAAAACAAGCTATTTCCAAGATTATTAAGTGTGAATGAGTTGTTGCAACAAAAGGTCAAGTTTTGTTACGAATAAATGAGGAAACGATGCCATTATAATGTAATTATAACAAAAATACTTATAAGAAATGCTAGTCATCATCAAAGAGTCCTTGTTGAATGAAGTTCAATGCATTCCTAGTTCCAAGGGAGAGTAGATGTGGTTGTTGCAGTGAATCTAGTTCCTTTCATGGGCAAACAAGATATTTCCGAGGTCATTAAGTGTGAATGAGTTGTTGCAACAAAAGGTCGAGGCTTGTTACGAATAGGTGGGGAGATGATCCCATTATTTAGCAATTATGACGAAAATACTTGTAAGAAATGCTAATCATCATCAAAAAGTCCTTGTTGAATGAAATTCAATCCATTCTTTGTTCCAAGATAGCGTAGATGTGCTTGTTTCATTGAATATAGTTCCTTTTGTGGGCAAACAAGCTATTTTCAAGATCATTAAGAGTGAATGAGTTGTTGCAACAAATGGTGGAGCCTTCTTAGAAATAAATGGGGAGACTATCTCATTATACAGTAATTATACCGAAAATAAATGTAGAAAATGCTTGTCATCATCGAAGACTCCTCCTTGAACTAAATTCAACGCACTTCTAGTTCCAGGGGAGTGTAAAAGTGCTTGTTTCAGTGAAGATAGTTCGTTTTGTGGGCAAACAAGCTATTTCCAAGATCTTGAAGTGTGATTGAGTTGTTGTAACAAAAGATGGAACCTTGTTACAAATAAATGGTAAGACGGTCGCTTTATACAATAATTATACCGAAAATACTTATAAGAAATGCTAGCCATCATCCAAGACACCTCGTTGAATGACATTCAACGCATTCCTAGTTCCAAGGGAGTGTAGATGTGCGTGTTTCAGTGAATATAGTTCCTTTTGTGGCCAAACAAGCGGTTTTCAAGATCATTAACTATGAATCAGTTGTTGCAACAAAAGGTGGAGCCTTGTTACAGATAAATGGGGAGACAGTCCCATTATACAGTAATAATAATAATAATACTTGTAAGAAATGCTAGTCATGATCAAAGACTTCTTGTTGAATGAAATTCAACGCATTCCTAGTTCTAAGGGAGAGTGGATGTGCTTGTTTCAGTGAATTTAGTTCCTTTTATGGGCAAACAAGCTATTTTCAAGATCATTAAGTGTGAATGAGTTGTTGCAACAAAAGGTCGAGGCTTGTCTTGAATAAAAGGGGAGACGGTCCCATTATACAGTAATTATACCAAAAATACTTGTAAGAAATACTAGTCATCATCAAGGAGTCCTTGTTTACTGAAATTCAATGCATTCATAGCTCCAAGGGAGAGTAGATGTGGTTGTTTCAGTGAATCTAGTTCCTTTTGTGGGCAAACATGCTATTTTCAAGATCATTAAGAGTGAATGAGTTGTTGCAACAAAACGTGGAGCCTTGTTATGAATAAATGGGGTGACATTCCTATTATACACTAATTATAACAAAAATACTTGTAAGAAATGCTAGTCATCATTATAGAGTCCTTATTTAATGAAATTCAATGCATTCCTAGTTGAATAGGATAGTAGATGTGGTTGTTCCAATGAATCTATTTCCTTTTGTGGGCAAACAAGCTATTTTCAAGATCATTAAGTGTGAATGAGTTGTTCCAACAAAAGGTGGAGCCTTGTCACGAATAAATCGAGGAACGGTCCCATTCTACAGCAGTTATAGAGAAAATATTTGCAAAAAATGGTAGTCATCATCAAAAACTCCTTATTGATTGAAATTCAATGCATTCCTAGTTCCATGGAAGTGTAGATGTGCTTGTTTCAGTGAATCTAGTTCCATGTCTGGGCAAACAAGATATTTTCAAGATCATTAAGTGTGAATGAGTTGTTGCAACAAAGGGTGGAGTGTTGTTATGAATAAATGGGGAGACAGTCCCATTATACAGTAATTATACCGAAAATACTTTCAGAAAATGCTTGTCATCATCAAAGACTCCTTGTTGAACGAAATTCAATGCACTCCTAGTTTCAAGGGAGAGTAGATGTGCTTGTTTCCATGAAGATAATTCCTTTTGTGGGCAAACAAGCTATTTCCAAGATCTTGAAGTCTGAATGAGTTGTCGCAGCAAAAAGTGGAGCCTTGACTGTCCCATTATACGGTAATTATACCAAAAATACTTATAAGAAATGCTAGCCATCATCCAAGACACCTGGTTGAATGAAATTCAACGCATTCCTAGTTCCAAGGGACTGTAGATGTGCTTGTTTCAGTGAATATAGTTCCTTTTGTGGGCAAACAAGCTATTTTCAATGTCATTAAGTGTGAATCAGTTGTTGCAACAAAAGGTCGAGGCTTGTTACGAATAATTGGGGAGACGGTCCCATTATACAGTAATTATACCAAGAATACTTGTAAGAAATGCTAGTCATGATCAAAGAGTTCTTGTTGAATGAAATTCAAGGCATTCCTAGTACCAAGGGAGAGTGGATGTGCTTGTTCCAGTGAATCTAGTTCCTTTTGTGGCAAAATAAGCTATTTTCAGGATCATTCAGCATGAATGAGTTGTTGCAACAAAAGGTAGACCCTTGTCACGAATAAATTGGGGAACGGTCCCATTATACAGCAATTATACTGAAAATACTTGTAGAAAAAGCTAGGCATCATCGAAGTCTCCTTGTCAAATGAAATTCAATGCATTCCTAGTTCCAAGGGACTCTAGATGTGCTTGTTCCAGTGAATATAGTTCCTTTTGTGGGCAAACAAGCTATTTCCAAGATTATTAAGTGTGAATGAGTTGTTGCAATAAAAGGTCAAGTTTTGTTATGAATAAATGGGGAGACGGTCCCACTATAAAGTAATTATAACGAAAATACTTATAAGAAATGCTAGTCATCATCAAAGAGTCCTTGGTGAATGAAGTTCAATGCACTCCTAGTTCCAAGGGAGAGTAGATGTGCTTGTTTGCATGAAGATAATTCCTTTTGTGGGCAAACAAGCTATTTCCAAGATCTTGAAGTGTGAATGAGTTGTTGCAGCAAAAGGTGGAGCCTTGACTGTCCCATTATACAGTAATTATACCAAAAATACTTATAAGAAATGCTAGCCATCATCCAAGACACCTTGTTGAATGAAATTCAACGCATTCCTAGTTCCAAGGGACTGTAGATGTGCTTGTTTCAGTGAATATAGCTCCTTTTGTGGGCAAACAAGCTATTTCCAATGTCATTAAGTGTGAATCAGTTGTTGCAACAAAAGGTCGAGGCTTGTTACGAATAATTGGGGAGACAGTCCCATTATACAGTAATTATACCAAGAATACTTGTAAGAAATACTAGTCATGATCAAAGAGTTCTTGTTGAATGAAATTCAACGCATTCCTAGTTCCAAGGGAGAGTGGATGTGCTTGTTCTAGTGAATCTAGTTCCTTTTGTGGCAAAATAAGCTATTTTCAGGATCATTCAACGTGAATGGGTTGTTGCAACAAAAGGTGGACCCTTGTCACGAATAAATAGGGGAACGGTCCCATTATACAACAATTATACTGAAAATACTTGTAAAAAAAGCTAAGCATCATCAAAGTCTCCTTGTCGAATGAAATTCAATGCTTTCCTAGTTCCAAGGGACTCTAGATGTGCTTGTTCCAGTGAATATAGTTCCTTTTGTGGGCAAACAAGCTATTTCCAAGATTATTAAGTGTGAATGAGTTGTTGCAACAAAAGGTCAAGTTTTGTTATGAATAAATGGGGAGATGGTCCTATTATAAAGTAATTATAACGAAAATACTTATAAGAAATGCTAGTCATCATCAAAGAGTCCTTGGTGAATGAAGTTCAATGCATTCCTAGTTCCAAAGGAGAGTTGATGTGCTTCTTTCAGAGAATCTAGTTCCTTTTGTGGGCAAACAAGCTATTTCCAAGATCATTAAATGTGAATGTGTTGTTGCAACAAAAGTTGGTGCCTTGTTATGAATAAATGGGAAGATGGTCCCATTATATTGTAATTATAACAAATATACTTGTAAGAAATTCTAGTCATAATCATAGAGTCCTTGTTCATGAAATTCAATGCATTACTAGTTCCAAGGGAGAGTAGATGTCATTGCTTCAGAGAATCTAGTTCCTTTTGTGGGCAAACAAGCTATTTTCAAGATCATTAAGTGTGAATGAGTTGTTCCAACAAAAGGTTGAGGCTTGTTACAAATAAATGGGAAGCAGTCCCATTACACAATAATTGTACCGAAAATACTTGTAAGAATTGCTAGTCATCATCAAAGAGTCCTTGTTTAATGAAATTCAATGCATTCCAAGTTCCAAGGGAGAGTAGATGTGATTGTTTATTGATTCCAGTTCCTTTTGTGAGCCAACAAGCTATTTTCACGATCATTAAGAATGAATGAGTTCTTGCAACAAAAGTTGGAGCCTTATTACGAATAAATGGGGTAACGGTCCAATTATACACTAATTATAACAAAAATACTTGTAAGAAATGCTAGTCATCATTATAGAGTCCCTATTTAATGAAATTCAATGCATTCTTAGTTGAAAGGGAGAGTAGATGTGGTTGTTTCAGTGAATCTATTTCCTTTTGTCGGCAAACAAGCTATTTTCAAGATCATTAAGTGTGAATGAGTTGTTGCAACAAAAGGTTGAGACTTGTTACAAATAAATGGGGAGAGGGTCCCATTATACAGTAATTATACCAAAAATAAATGTAAGAAATGCTTGTCATCATCAAAGAGTCCTTCTTTAATGAAATTCAATGCATTCATCGTTCCAAGGGACAGTAGATGTGGTTGTTTCAGTGAATCTAGTTCCTTTTGTGGGCAAACAAGCTATTTTCAAGATCATTAAGTGTGAATGAGTTGTTGCAACAAAAGGTCAAGGCTTGTTATGAATAAATGGGGAGACGGTCCCTTTATATAATAATTCAATGCATTCCTAGTTCCATGGAAGTGTAAATGTGCTTGTTTCAGTGAATATAGTCCTATTTGTGGGCAAACAAGCTATTTCCAAGATTATTAAGTGTGAATGAGTTTTTGAAACAAGAGGTCATGTTTTGTTAAAAATAAATGGGTAGACGGTCCCATTATACAGTAATTGTAATGAAAATACTTGTAAGAAATGCTTGTCATCATCAAAGAGGACTTGTTGAAAGAAATTCAATCCATTCCTAGTTCCAAGGGAGAGTAGATATGGTTGTTTCAGTGAATCTAGTCCCTTTTGTGGGCAATTAAGCTATTTTCAGATCATTATGTGTGAATGAGTTGTTGCAACAAAAGGTTGACACTTGTTACGAATAAATGGGGAGACAGTCAAATTATGCAGTAATTATGACGTAAATACTTGTAAGAAATGCTTGTCATCATCAAAGAGGACTTGTTGAAAGAAATTCAATCCATTCCTAGTTCCAAGGGAGAGTAGATATGGTTGTTTCAGTGAATCTAGTCCCTTTTGTGGGCAATTAAGCTATTTTCAGATCATTATGTATGAATGAGTTGTTGCAACAAAAGGTTGACACTTGTTACGAATAAATGGGGAGACAGTCAAATTATACAGTAATTATGACGTAAATACTTGTAAGAAATGCTTGTCATCATCAAAGAGGACTTGTTGAAAGAAATTCAATCCATTCCTAGTTCCAAGGGAGAGTAGATATGGTTGTTTCAGTGAATCTAGTCCCTTTTGTGGGCAATTAAGCTATTTTCAGATCATTATGTGTGAATGAGTTGTTGCAACAAATGGTTGACACTTGTTACGAATAAATGGGGAGACAGTCAAATTATACAGTAATTATGACGTAAATACTTGTAAGAAATGCTTGTCATCATCAAAGAGGACTTGTTGAAAGAAATTCAATCCATTCCTAGTTCCAAGGGAGAGTAGATGTGGTTGTTTCAGTGAATCTAGTCCCTTTTGTGGGCAATTAAGCTATTTTCAGATCATTATGTGTGAATGAGTTGTTGCAACAAAAGGTTGACACTTGTTACGAATAAATGGGGAGACAGTCAAATTATACAGTAATTATGACGTAAATACTTGTAAGAAATGCTAGTCATCATCAAAGAGTCCTTGTTGAATGAAATTCAATGCATTCCTAGTTCCAAGAGAGCGTAGATGTGGTTGTTTCATTGAATCCAGTTCCTTTTGTGGGCAAACAAGCTATTTCCAAGATCATTAAGTGTGAATGAGTTATTCTAACAAATGTGGAGCCTTGTCATGATTAAAATAAGGAACGGTCCCATTATACAACAATTATACATAAAATACATACAAAAAAGGGTAGTCATCATCAAAGACTCCTTGTTAAATGAAATTCAATACATTCCAAGTTCCATGGAAGGGTATATGTGCTTGTTTCAGTGAATATAGTTCCTTTTGTGGGCAAACAAGCTATTTTCTAGATCATTAAGTGTGAATAACTTGTTGCAACAAAAGGTGGAGCCTTGTGATGAATAAATGAGGAGACAATCCCATTATGCAGTAATTATACCGAAAATACTTGTAGAAAATGCTTGTCATTATCAAAGTCTCCTTGTTGAATGAAATTCAATGCATTCCAACTTCGAAGGGACTCTAGATGTGCTTGTTCCAGTGGATATAGTTCCTTTTGTTGGCAAACAAGCTATTTCCAAGATTATTAAGTGTGAATGAGTTGTTGCAACAAAAGGTCAAGTTTTGTTACAAATAAATGGGGAGACAGTCCCTTTATACAGTAATTATAACGAAAATACATGTAAGAAATGCTAGTCAACATCAAAAGGGCCATGTTGAATGAAATTCAATGCATTCCAAGTTCCAAGGGACAATAGGTATGGTTATTTCAATGAATCCGGTTCCTTTTGTGGGCAAATGAGCTATTTTCAAGATCATTAAGTGTGAATGAGTTGTTGCAACAAAAGGTTGAGTCTTGTTACGAATAAATGGGGAGACGGTCCCATTATACAGTAATTATAACGAAAATACATGTATGAAATGCTAGTCATCATGAAAGAGTCCTTGTTCAAAGAAATTCAATGCATTCCTAGCTCTAAGGGAGACTAGATGTGGTTATTTTAGTGACTCTAGTTCCTTTTGTGGGCAAACAAGCTATTTTCAAGATCATAAAGTGTGAATGAGTAAATGGGGAGAAGGTCCCACTATACAGTAATTATACCGAAAATACATGTAAGAAATGCAAGTCATCATCAAAGAGTCCTTGTTGAATGAAATTCAATGCATTGCTAGCTCCAAGGGAGAGTAGGTATTGTTGTTTCTGTGAATCCAGTTCCTTTTGTGGGTAAATAAGCTATTTTCAAGTTCATTAAGTGTGAATGAGTTGTTGCAATAAAAGGTTGAGTCTCGTTAGAAATAAATGGGGAGACAGTCCCATTATACAATAATTATACCGAAAATACTTGTAAGAAATGCTAATCATCATCAAAGAGTCCTTGTTCAATGAAATTCAATGCATTCTTGGTTCCACGGGAGAGTAGGTGTGGTTGTTTGTGTGAATCTAGTTATTTTTGTGCGCAAACAAGCTATTTTCAAGGTCATTAAGAGTGAATGAGTTATTGCAACAAAAGGTTGAGCCTTGTTACAAATAAATGGGGAGGCGGTCCTATTATGCATTAATTATAACGAAAATACTTGTAAGAAAAGCTAGTCATCATCAAGGAGTCCTTGTATAATGAAATTCAATGCATTCCTAGTTCCAAAGGAGGGTAGATGTGGTTGTTTCAATGAATCTTATCCCTTTTATTGGCAACTGTGCTATTTTCAAGATCATTAAGAGTCAATGAGTTGTTGTAACAAATGTTTGAGGCCTGTTACAAATAAATGGGGAGATGATACCATTATAAGGTAATTATACAGAAAATAGTTGTAAGAAATGCTAGTCATCATCAAAGAGTCCTTGATGAATGAAATTCAATGCATTCCTAGTTCCAAGGGAGAGTAAGTGCGGTTGTTTCTGTGAATCCAGTTCCTTTTGTGGGCCAACAAGCTATTTTAAAGATCATTAGGAGTGATCGAGTTGTTGCAACAAAAGGTGGAGCCTCGTTACGAATAAATGGGGAGATGGTCCCATTATAAATTAATTATACCGAAAATACTTGTAAGAAATACTAGTCATCATCAAAGAGTCCTTGTTCAATGAAATTCAATGCATTCCTAGTTCCACAGGAGAGTAGGTGTGGTTGTTTGTGTGAATTTAGTTATTTTTGTGGGCAAACAAGCTATTTTCAAGGTCATTAAGAGTGAATGAGTTGTTGCAACAAAAGGTTGAGCCTTGTTACGAATAAATGGGGAGGCGGTCCTATTATGCATTAATTACAACGAAAATACTTGTAAGAAAAGCTAGTCATCATCAAGGAGTCCTTGTTGAATGAAATTCAATGCATTCCTAGTTCCAAGGGAGAGTAGGTGTGGTTGTTTCTGTGAATCCTGTTCCTTTTGTGGGCCAACAAGCTATTTTCGAGATCATTAAGAGTGATCGAGTTGTTGCAACAAAAGGTGGAGCCTTGTTACGAATAAATGGGGAGATGGTCCCATTATAAATTAATTATACCGAAAATTCTTGTAAGAAATGTTAGTTATCATCAAAGAGTCCTTGTTCAATGAAATTCAATGCATTCCTGGTTCCACAGAGAGTAGGAGTAGGTGTGGTTGTTTATGTGAATTTAGTTATTTTTGTGGGCAATTAAGCTATTTTCAAGATCATGAAGTGTGAATGAGTTGTTGCAACAAAAGGTTGAGCCTTGTTATGAATAAATGGGGAGACGGTCCCATTATACAGTAATTATACCAAAATTAATTGTAAGAAATTCTAGTCATGATCAAAGAGTCCTTGTTGAATGAAAGTCAAAGCATTCCTAGTTCCAAGGGAGAGTAGGTGTGGTTGTTTTAGTGAATCTAGTTCCTTTTGTGCTCCAACAAGCTATTTTCAAGATCGTTAAGAGTGAACGGGTTGTTGCAACAAAAGGTTGCACCTTGTTACGAATAAATAGGGAGACGGTCCCATTATAAATTAATTATACCGAAAATGCTTGTAAAAAATGCTAGTCATCATCAAAGAGTCCTTGTTGAATGAAAGTCAATGCATTCCTAGTTCCAAGGAAGAGTAGGTGTGATTGTTTCAGTGAATCCAGTTCCTTTTGTGCGCCAACAGGCTATTTTCAAGATCATTAAGAGTGAATGAGTTATTGCAACAAAAGTTTGGGCCTTATTATGGATAGATGCGGAGATGGTCCCAATATATCGTAATTCTACCGAAAATACTAGTTAGAAACGCTAGTCATCATCAAAGAGTACTTGTTGAATGAAATTCAATGCATTCCTAGTTCCAAGGGACAATAGGTGTGGTTGTTTGAGTGAATCCTGTTTGTTTTGTGGGAAAAGAAGCTATTTTTTAGATCATGAAGTGTGAATGAGTTGTTGCAACAAAAGTTTGAGCCTTGTTACAAATAAATGGGGAGACAGTCCCATTATATAGCAATTATACCGAAAATAATTGTAATAAATGCCAGCCATCTTGAAAGAGTTCTTGTTGAATGAAAGTCAATGCATTCCTAGTTCCAAGGGAGAGATGAGAACCGTGGAGATGATGGGTGGAAGGCTTCAACAGATGCAAGAAGTCCATTGCACATTTTAGAAAACCCAATAACATAAGATAGAGCTTCAATGGATGCAAGAGGTCCATTGCACATTCTAGAAGGCCCAATTACACGAGCTAGAGCTTCTATGGATGCAAGAGGTCCATTGCACATTCCAGAAGGCCCAATAACATGACCTAGAGCCAAAAAGATTAAAGAAGCACTGAATGGGCTGATTCAAGACGAACAGGCCAACCAAGCTTCAAACGGAGTGAATTCAAGTTTCAAAGAAAGTCCAGGCCTAGTTAATATAATTGGAATACTTAATAGGTCAAACTAAGTAATAGCATCACTCCTAAATAGGAGTTCATTGTATGTGCTGGAATTAGTCCGAAATTCCTCCAAAATAGGGATTTCTCCTAAATAGGAATTTTGCCTCTTTAGGATTGCTATCTAAGCCTATAAATAGGCACCCCTTGTAAGCTTTGAAAATAAGACAACTTTGAGTGAAATAGAAAGCAAGGGTTTTTCTCCCTCGGTTCTTTGAGAACTAAAGAACTTATCAAGAGGTACTTTTTCTTGCGGCATTCAAATCGACTTATCACTCCCAATTCCTTTCTTTTCTGGAGTGTGGTGTCCATATTCTTCTTAAATACTCTAGGTTCATGTTCCTTCGAATATTGGGTCTAGGGTTTGTGTTATTAAACTCTGATTTAGCTTTGCTGGTTGTTCTTTGATTCATTGTGTGCGTTGGGTCCCTAAGCCACATCTTTTTGGGGTTTTCCACATTAGTTCGTATTAGAGCCTGGTTCTAAATCAGGTTGAATCCACTCACTCGTCAATTTTCTACCTCGTGATTTATTTATTTCAATTCAATTTGTCTATTATGTGCATTACAATTCAAATGCACAAATCTGTTTGTTTGCAATCCTTCTCAACATGCTAATTTCAATTCCAATTGTTGTATCTAAGTGTTCTACTATTGTTTTGTGTTGAGCAAAAGAAAAAGAAAAAGAGAAAGAAGAAAAGAAAGAAAACATCAAATTCAAGTTATTGATAAAGTTAACAGTTTGATCATATTGGCCATAATAATAACAAAGTTTTCTTGCTCAACTCCAATTCTGCTATCCATTTTCCTATCTTGTTACCCAAGTTTGTCCTCTAAATTTAACTTCCCCTATCCTGATTCTTTTTGTGAGTTTAGTCCAATTCGTTTGCCTTGATATCCTTTTTCATTTTTTTGATTCCTTGTTCTCCAATTTGTTCAATTCTACACCATTTATCTTATTCTGTTCAAAATCAATACTCTTGATTTACCTTGTTTAGTTCTTTATAGAGCTGAAAGGAGAAATCCAATTGGTAAAAGGCAAGAGTGAAAGTTCATATAAAGAAAAAGCCATAAAGAGTGTAAACACGAGAGAGTGTGACACCTTCTTTTGAGTGAAACACGTGAGGGAGTGCTCTGTGAGGTATCTTATTATTTTGTAGAAGTAATACTATGACATCCAAAGACAAAGGTGCAGCTTAGGAAGGAGCTGGTGATGTGTCCTTCATGATCAAAGCTATGCAACAACAATTTGAGCATATGAATACCAGATTTGATGATATGAGGGAGAGGATAGAGGAGCAATCTAATACTATAGCAGAGTTGCAAAGGAGGCATGGGGAGTATGAGGCTCCTAAAGCAAGAAGGCAGTTGAGACATGCCTATGACCATGAAGATGATGTAGAAGATGATGAAATTGATGATCAAACTATTGTGCTCCGAACTACTAACAATAGAAGGGATCAAAGAGAATTTGGGAGGCAAGGCACCTATGACCATAATTTGGGCAGTATTAAAATGACAATTCCTCCATTCCAAGGTAAGAATGATCTTGATGCATACCTAGAATGGGAGAAGAAGGTTGAATTGGTTTTTGACTGCCACAACTATTCCGAGGAGAAAAAGGTAAAGCTTGCTGCAGTTGAATTCATTGATTATGCTATTATTTGGTGGGATCAACTTCTTTTGACTAGGAGAAGGAATCATGAGCGGCCTATTGATACATGGGAGGAGATGAAGGCTATCATGAGGAGGAGGTTTGTCCTTAATCACTATTACAGGGAGCTGTACCAAAGGCTGCAAGGGCTCACTTAAGGCACCAAAAGTGTGGAGGATTACCACAAGGAGATGGAGATTACCATGATTTGAGCAAATGTAGAAGAAGATAGAGAAGCAACCATGGCTCGATTTCTGCAAGGGCTAAATAGGGACATAGCAAACGTGGTTGAATTGCAACACTATGTGGAATTAGAAGACATGGTGCACATGGCCATGAAAGTTGAAAGGCAACTCAAACGAAAGGGTTCCACACGGTTTGGGTAGAACTCAGGATCTACCTCATCTTGGAAGCCAAATTGGAATAAAAGGGACGAGATGACCAACTACAAGTCCAAAGCCAAGCTATCCAAGTACAAAAATGTGGGTTCTAGCAAGGAGGCAAGTAATTCTAACCCCCGACCAAGTAGAAATAGAGATGTTAAATGTTTTAAGTGTTTGGGCAAGGGTCACATTGCATCTCAATGTCCAAATAAGCGTGCAATGATCTTGAGAAGTAATAGTGATGTTGAAACTAAAAGTGAATCAGATGATGATTCTCTGCCATCATCAGTGGGTGAAAGTGATGGAGAGGAGTATCAAGTTAATGGAGTAGCTCTCGTTACAAGGCGAATATTGAATGTGCAAGTAAAAGAAGAAAATGAGGTGCAAAGAGATAACATCTTTCAGACGAGGTGTCTCATCAAAGATAAGGTATGTAGTATGATTATTGATGGTGGGAGTTGCACTAATGTTGCTAGCACAACTATGGTTGAGAATTTGGATTTACCTACTATAAAGCATCCTAGGCCATATAAGCTTCAATGGTTGAATGAGAGTGGTGAAGTCAAGTGCTCATATCATTTTCTATTGGAAGGTACCATGATGAAATTTTATGTGATGTTGTACCTATGCATGTGGGTCATATTCTATTAGGAAGACCATGGCAATTTGATAGGCAAGTTATGCATGATGGCTTTAAGAACCGATATTCCTTTGTAATGAATGAAAAACCTGTCACTCTTGTACCATTATCACCTCAACAAGCTTATGAGGATCAATTAAGGATTAAAAATGAGAGCGAACAGAAAAGAAAGATTGATAAAAGAGAAAAGAGAGGAGAAAACGTGATGACACAAGAGAAAGAGAAGAAAAGAGAAAGTTTCTATGCAAAAGGGAGTGATATCAAAAGAGCATTCTATGCCAAACAACCTATGATTGTACTTCTGTACAAGAAAGCTTATTTTAACACTAACAAGTTTGACTCATCTTTGCCTAATGTTGTTGTTGCTCTATTGGAGGAATTTGAAGATGTATTCCCTGATGATGTTCCAAGTGGATTGCCACCTAATAGAGGAATTGAGCATCAAATTGATTTCATCCTAGGTGCATCCATCCCTAACCGTCCAGCATATAAGAGTAATCCTGGGGAGACAAAGGAGCTTCAAAGGCAGGTTGAGGAGCTTATTTCCAAAGGATATGTGAGGGAAAGCATGAGTCCATGTGCTGTTCCTGTCCTACTTGTACCCAAGAAAGATGGGACTTGGAGGATGTGTGTTGATTGTCGAGCAATCAACAAAATCACTGTAAAGTATCGTCACCCCATACCTAGATTAGATGACATGTTGGATGAATTGCATGGTTCCTATGTCTTTTCTAAGATTGATTTGAAAAGTGGATATCATCAGATTAGGATGAGAGAGGGAGATGAGTGGAAAACAGCTTTCAAAACTAAGTATGGTTTGTATGAATGGCTTGTTATGCCATTAGGTCTCACTAATGCACCAAGCATTTTTATGCGACTAATGAATCATGTTTTGTGTCCATTCATTGGTAAATTTGTGATTGTGTATTTTGATGGTATTTTGATAATATTTTGGTCTATAGTAAAACCCTAGAAGAGCATCTTGATCATTTACATTCTATTGTAAGTGTTTTACGTTCTGAAAAATTGTATGCTAACTTAAAGAAATGTTCCTTTTGTACTAATTAGATCACATTTCTTGGCTATGTTGTGAGTTCTAAAGGTGTTGAGGTTGACGAGGAAAAAGTTAAGGCAATTCGTGATTGGCCTACACCTAAGTCAATTAGTGATGTGCGTAGCTTTCGTGGTCTAGCTAGTTTCTATAGACGCTTTGTTAGGGACTTTAGCACCATTGCTGCACCACTCACGGAGCTTATCAAAAAGAACATAAGTTTTAGGTGGGGTAGTGACCAAGACAAGGCTTTTAATTGCATCAAGGAAAAATTAAGTTCTGCACCCCTACTTGCTTTACCTAACTTTGAAAAAGCTTTCGAGATTGAGTATGATGATTTAGGTATTGGCATCGGAGCTGTTTTGATGCAGGAAAGTCTCCCAATTGCTTACTTCAGTGAAAAGCTAAGTGGAGCAAGCCTTAATTATCCTACTTATGATAAAGAGATGTATGCATTGGTATGGGCTTTAGAGACATGGCAACATTACCTTTGGCCCAAGGAGTTTGTCATCCATACTGACCATGAATCATTGAAGCACTTGAAGGGACAAGGAAGGTTGAACAAAAGACATGCCAAGTAGATTGAATTCATTGAGACCTTTCCCTACAACATCAGATATAAACAAGGTAAGGACAATGTGGTAGCTGATGCATTATCTCGCAGGTATGCCCTTATCTCTACACTTACTGCAAACTTATTAGGATTTTAACATATTAAAGGTTTATATGGGAATGATCCGGACTATGCTAACGTGTATGGAGCATCTGAGAAGTCAGCCTTTGAGAAGTTTTATAGGCGTAAGGGTTTCTTGTTTAGGGAAAATCATTTATGCATGCCTATGAGTTCTTTAAGGGAGTTGGTTGTAAGAGAAGCTCATGAGGGTGGTCTAATAGGTCATTTCGGAGTTAGGAAAACCCTAGATGTCCTAAATGAACACTTCTTTTGGCCACACATGAAACGAGATGTCAAGAGGATATGTGAGAAATGCATAACATGCAAACATGCTAAATCTAGAGTTTTACCCCATTATACAGTAATTATACCGAAATTACATGTATTAAATGCTAGTCATCATCAAAGAGTCCTTGTTGAATGAAAGTCAACGCATTGCTAGTTCCATGGGAGAGTAGGTGTGGTTGTTTCAATAAATCCAGTTCCTTTTATGGGCAAATAAGCTATTTTCAAGATCATTAAGAGTGAATGAATTATTGCAACAAAAGGTTGAGTTTTGTTACAAATCAATAGGGAGACGGTCCCGTTATACAGTAATTATATCGAAAATACTAATATGAAATGCTAGTCATCATCAAACAGTCCTTGTTGAATGAAATTCAGTGCATTGTTAATTCCACAGGAGAGTAGGTGTGGTTGTTTCAGTGAATCCAGTTCCTTTTATGGGCAAATAAGTTATTTTCGGGATGATTAAGAGTGAATGAGTTGTTGCAACAAAAGCTTGAGCCTTGTTGCGAATAAATGGGTAGATCATGCCATTGTACAGTAATTATACCAAAAATAGTTGTACGAAATGCTAGTCATCATCAAAGAGTCCTTGTTGAATGAAATTCAATGCATTCCTAGTTTCAAGGGAGAGTAAGTGTGGTTGTTTCAGTGAATCCATATCGTTTTGTGGGCCAACAAGCTATTTTAAAGATCATTAAGAGTGAATGAGTTGTTGCAACAAAAGGTTGAGCCTTGTTATGGATAAATAGGGAGACGGTCCCATTATATAGTAATTATACCGAAAATACTTGTAAGAAATGCTAGTCATCATCAAAGTGTCCTTGTTGAATGAAATACATATCGTTTTGTGGGCCAACAAGCTATTTTAAAGATCACTAAGAGTGAATGAGTTGTTAAAACAAAAGCTAAAGCCTTGTTATGGATAAATGGGGAAACGGTCCCATTATATAGAAATTATACTGAAAATACTTGTATGAAATGCTAGTCATCATCAAAGAGTCCTTGTTGAATGAAATTCAATGCATTCCTAGCCCCAAGGGGGAGTAGATGTGGTTGTTTTAGTGAATCTAGTGCCTTTTATGGGTAAACGAGCTATTTTCAAGATCATTAAGAGTGAATGAGTTGTTGTAATAAAAGGTTGAGCCTTGTTACGAACAAATGGGGAGATGGTCCCATTATATAGTAATTATACCGAAAATACTTGAATGAAATGCTACTCATCATCAAAAAGTCCTTGTTGAATGAAATTCAATGCATTGCTAGTTCCACGAGAGAGTAGGTGTGGTTGTTTCTGTTAATCTAGTTCCTTTTGTCGGCAAATAAGCTATTTTCAGGATCATTAAGAGTGAATGAGTTGTTGCAACAAAAGGTTTAGCCTTGTTCCGAATAAATGGGGAGATGATGCCATTATACCGTAATTATAGCGAAATTAGTCGTAAGAAATGCTGGTCATCATCAAAGAGTTTTTGTTGACTGAAATTCAATGCATTCCTAGTTCCAAAGGAGAGTAGATGTGGTTGTTTCAGTGAATCTATTCCCATTTATGGGCAAACAAGCTATTTTCAAGATCATTAAGAGTGAATGAGTTGTTGCAACAAAAGGTTGAGCCTTCTTACGAATAAATGGGGAGACGGTCCCATTATACAGTAATTATACCGAAAATACTTGTAAGAAAGGCTAGTCATCATCAAAGAGTCCTTGTTGAATGAAATTCAATGCATTCATAGTTCCAAAGGAGAGTAGGTGTGGCTGTTTCAGTGAATCCATATCGTTTTGTGGGCCAACAAGCTATTTTAAAGATCACTAAGAGTGAATGAGTTGTTGAAACAAAAGGTAGAGCCTTGTTATGGATAAATGGGGAAACAGTCTCATTATACAGTAATTATACTGAAAATACTAGTAAGAAATACTAGTCATCAACAAAGAGTCCTTGTGGAATGAAATTCAATGCATTGCTAATTCCAAGGGAGAGTAGGTGTGGCTGTTTCAGTGGATCCAATTCCTTTTGTGGGCAAATAAGCTATTTTAAAGATCATTAAGTGTGAATGAGTTCTTTCAACACATTGTTGAGCCTTGTTATGAAAAAAGGGGGAGACGATCCCATTAAACAATAATTATATGGAAAATACTTATAAGTAATGCTAGTCATCATCAAAAAGTCCTTGTTGAATGAAATTCAATGCATTCCTGGTTCCAAGGGAAAGTAGAGGTGCTTGTTTCAGTGAATTTACTTCCCTTTGTGGGCAAAAAAGCAATTTCTAAGATCATTAAGTGTGAATGTATTGTTGCAATAAAAGTTGTAGCATTGTTACGAGTAAATGGGGGGACAGTCCCATTAAAGAGCAATTATACCGAGAATACTTGTACAAAATGCTAGTCATTATGAAAGACTCCTTGTTGAATGGAATGCAATGCATTCCTAGTTCCAAGGAAGTGTAGATCTACTTGTTTCAGTGAATATAGTTCCTTTTGTGGGCAAACAAGCTATTTCCAAGATCATTAAGTGAGAATGAGTTGTTGCAACAAAAGTTGGAGTCTTGTTACAAATAAATGGGGAGACTGCCCCATTATACAGTAATTAGAACAAAAATACTTGTAAGAAATGCTAGTCATCATCAAAGACTCCATGTTGAATGAAATGCAATCCATTCCTAGTTCCAAGGGAGTGTAGATGTGCTTGTTTGAGTGAATCTAGTTCGTTTTGTGGGCAAAAATGCTACTTTCAAGATCATTAAGTGTGAATGAGTTGTTGGAACAAAATGTGGAGGCTTGTTACAAATAAATGGGACGACAGACTCATTATAGAGCAATTATACTGAAAATACTTGTACAAAATGCTTGTCATCATCAAAGACTTCTCGTTGAATAAAATGCAATGCATTCCCAATTCCAAGGAAGTGTAGATCTGCTTGTTTCAGTGAATATAGTTCCTTTTCTGGGCACACAAGCTATTTCCGAGATCATTAAGTGTGAATGAGTTGTTCTAACAAAAGTTGGAGTCTTGTTACGAATAAATGGGGAGACGGTCCCATTATACAGTAATTATACCAGAAATAGCAGTCAGAAATGCTAGTCATCATTATAGAGTCCTTGTTGAATGAAATTCAATGCATTCCTGGTTCTAAGGGAGAGTAGATGTGCTTGTTTATGTGAATCTACTTCCTTTTGTGGGCAAATAAGCTATTTCCAAGATCACTTAGTGTAAATGAGTTGTTGCAACAAAAGGTGGAGCCTTGTCATGAATAAATGGACGAATGGTCCCATTATACAGCAATTATACAAAAAATACTTGTAAAAAATGCTAGTCATCATCAAAGAGTCCTTGTTGAATGAAATTCAATGCATTCCTACTTCCAAGGGAGAGTAGATGTGGTTGTTTTAGTGAATATAGTTCCTTTTGTGGGAACAAGCTATTTCCATGATCATTAAGTGTGAGTGAGTTGTTGCAACAAAAGGTGGAGCCTTGTTACGAATAGATGGAGAGACAATCCCATTATATAGTAATTATACCGAAAGTACCTGTAAGAAATCCTAGTCATCTTCAAAGAGTCCTTGTTGAATAAAATTCAATGCCTTCCTTGTTCCAAGGGAGAGTAGATGAAGTTGTTTTGTGGGCAAACAAGCTATTTCCAAGATCATTAAGTGTGAATGAGTTGTTGTAAGAAAAGGTGGAGCCTTGTTACGAATAAATGGGGGAACGATCCCATTATACAGCAATTATACAGAAAATATATGTGAAAAATGCTAGTCATCATCAAAGACTCCTTGTTGAATAAAATGCAATGCATTCCTAGTTCCAAGAGAGTGTAGATGTGCTTGTTTCTGTGAATCCTGCTTCATTTTGTTGGGAAAAAAGCTATTTTCAAGATCATTGAGAGTGAATGAGTTGTTGCAAAAAAAGGTGGTGCCTTGTTACGAATAAATGGGGGGACAGTCCCATGAAACAACAATTATACCAAAAATACTTGTTTAAAATGCTAGTCATCTTCAAAGACTCCTTCTTGACTGAAATGCAATGCATTCCTAGTTCCAAGGGAGTGTAGATGTGCTTGTTTTAGAGAAGATAGTTCCTTTTGTGGGCAAACAAGCTATTTTCGAGATCATTATGTGTGAATGAGTTATTGCAACAAAACTTGGAGCCTTGTTACAAATGAATGGGGGGACAGTCCCATTAAACAGCAATTATACCAAAAATACAGGCAAAAAATACTACTCATCATCAAAGACTCCTTGTTGAATTAAAATGCAATGCATTTGTAGTTCCAAGGGAGTGTAGATGTACTTGTTTCAGTGAATCTTGTTCGTTTTGTGGGCAAACAAGCTATTTCCAAGATCATTAAGTGTGAATGGATTGTTGCAACAATAGGTGGAGCCTTGTCACCAATACATGGGGGAACGATCCCATTGAACAGCAATTATACAGAAAATACTTGTAAAAAATGCTAGTCATCATCAAAGACTTCTTGTTGAATGAAATTCAATGCATTCCTAGTTCCAAGGGAGTGTAGATGTGGTTGTTTTAGTGAATATAGTTCCTCTTGTGAGTGAGATCATTAAGTGTGAGTGAGATGTTGCAACAAAAGGTGGAGCCTTGTTATCAATAAATGGTGAGACGGTCCCATTATACAATAATTATATTAAAAATACCTATAAGAAATGCTAGTCATCTTCAAAGAGTCCTTGTTGAATGAAATTCAATGCATTCCAAGTCCCAAGGTAGAGTAGATGTGGTTGTTTTAGTGAATCTAGTTCGTTTTATGGGCAAACAAGCTATTTCCAAGATCATTCAGTGTGAATGAGTTGTTGCAACGAAAGGTGGAGCCTTGTTACAAATAAATGGGGGAAGGGTCCCATTATACAGCAAGTATACAGAAAATAGTTGTAAAAAATGCTAGTCATCATCAAAGACTCCTTGTTGAATGAAATTCAATTAATTCCTAGTTCCAAAGGAGTGTAGATGTGCTTGTTTCAACGAATCTAGTTCCTTCTGTGGGTAAACAAGCTATTTTGAAGATCATTAAGTGTGAATGAGTTATCGCAACAAATGGTGGAGCCTTGTCACGAATAAATGGGGAGACGATCCCATTATACAGTAATTATAAGGAAAATAATTGTAAGAAATGCTAGTCATCGTCAAAGAGTCCTTGTTGGATGAAATTCAATGCATTCCTAGTTCCAAGGGAGAGTAGATGTGGTTGTTTCAGTGAATCTAGTTCGTTTTGTGGGCAAAAAAGTTATTTTCAATATCATTGAGAGTGAATGAGTTGTTGCAAGAATACGTGGAGCCTTGTTATGAATAAATGGGGGGACAGTCCCATTAAACAGCAATTATACCGAAAATACTTGTACAAAATGCTAGTCATCATCAAAGACTCCCTGTTGAATGAAATGCAATGCAATCCTTGTTCCAAGAGAGTGTAGATGTGCTTGTTTCAGTAAATATAGCTCCTTTTGTGGGCAAACAAGCTATTTCTGGGATCATTATGTGTGAATGAGTTGTTGCAACAAAAGTTGGAGCCTTGTTACAAATAAATGGGGAGACGGTCCCATTATATAGTAATTATACTAAAAATACCTGTAAGAAATGCTAGTCATCATCATAGAGCCCTTGTTGAATGAAATTCAATGCATTCCTAGTTCCAAGGGAGAGTAGATGTGGTTGCTTCAGTGAATGTAGTTCCTTTTGCAGGCAAAGAAGCTATTTTCAAGATCATTGAGAGTGAATGAGTTGTTGTAACATAAGGTGGAACCTTGTTACCCATAAATGGGGGAACATTCCTGTTAAACAGCAATTATACCTAAAATACTTGCAAAAAATGCTAGTCATCATCAAAGACTCCTTGTTGAATTAAAATGCAATGCATTCCTAGTTCCAAGGGAGTGTAGATGTGCTTGTTTCAGAGAATCTAGTTCATTTCATAGGCAAACAAGTTATTTCCAAGATCATTAAGTGTGAATGGGTTGTTGCAACAACAGGTTGATCCTTGTCACTAATAAATGGGGGAACGATCGCATTGAACAGCAATTATACAGAAAATACTTGTAAAGTCATCATCAAAGCGTCCTTGTTGATTGAAATTCAATGCATTCCTGGTTCCAAGGGAGATTAAATGTGCTTGTTTCAGTGAATCTACTTCCTTTTGTGGGCAAAGACACTAATTTTAAGATCATTAAGTGTGAATGAGTTGTTGCAACAAAAGGTGGAGCCTTGTCACAAATAAATGGGGGAACGGTCCCATTATACAGCAATTATAAAAAAAATACTTGTAAAAAATGCTAGTCATCATGAAAGACTCCTTGTTGAATGAAATTCAATGCATTCCTTGTTCCAAGGGAGAGTAGATTTGCTTGTTTCAGTGAATCTAGTTCTTTTTGTGGGCAAACAAGCTATTTTGAAGATCATTAAGTATGAATGAGTTGTCACAACAAAAGGTGGAGCCTTGTGACAAATAAATGGGGGAAAGGAACCATTATAAAACAATTATACAGAAAATACTTGTAAAAAATGTCATCATCAAAGTCTCCTTGTTGAATGAAATTCAATGCATTCCTAGTTCCAAGGGAGAGTATATGTGGTTTTTTCAGCGAATGTAGTTCCTTTTGTGGCCAAACAAGCTATTTTTAAGATCATTGAGAGTGAATGAGTTGTTGCAACAAAAAATTCAGCCTTGTTACGAATAAATGGAGTGACAGTCCTGTTATACAGTAATTATAACAGAAATACTTGTAAGAAATGCTAGTCATCGTCAAAGAGTGCATGGTGAATGAAATTCAATTCATTCCTTCTTCCAAGGCAGAGTAGATGTGCTTGTTTCAGTGAATCTAGTTCCTTTTGTGGGCAAATAAGCTATTTCCAAGATCATTAAGTATGAATTAGTTGTTGCAACAAAAGGTAGAGCCTTATTACGAATAAATGGAGAGACGGTCCCATTATATACTAATTATAATGAAAATACTTGTAAGAAATGCCAGTCATCATCAAAGAGTCCTTGTTGAATGAAATTCAATGCATTCCGAGTTCCAAGGGAGAGTAGATGTGGTTGTTCCAAGGGAGTGTAGATGTGCTTGTTCCAGTGAATATAATTCCTTTTGTGGGTAAATAAGATATTTCCAAGATTATTACGTGTGAATGAGTGGTTGCAACAAAAGGTTGAGTCTTGTTACGAATAAATGAGGAGATGGTCCCATTGTACAACAATTATACAGAAAATAGTTGTACAAAATTCTAATCATCACCAAAGACTCCTTGTTGAAGGAAATGCAATGCATTCCTAATTCCAAGAGAGAGTAGATGTACTTGTTTCAGTGAATTTAGTTTGCTTTCTGGGCAAACAAGCTATTTTCAAGATCATTAACAGTAAATGAGTTGTTTCGACAAAAGGTAGAGCGTTGTTACAAATAAATGGGGGGACGGTCCCATTAGAAAGCAATTATACAGAAAATACTTGTGAAAAATGCTAGTCATCATCAAAGACTCCTTGTTGAATGAAATGCAATGCATTCCTAGCTCCAAGGGAGTGTATATGTGCTTGTTTCATCGAATCTAGTTCCTTTTGTGGGCAAAGAAGCTATTTCTAACATCATTAAGTGTGAATGAGTTGTTGCAACGAAAGGTGGAGCCTTGATTCGAATAAATGGGGCGATAGTCCCATTATACAGCAATTATAGCAAAATACTTGTAAAAAATGCTAGACATCATCAAAGAGTCCTTATGAAATCAAATTCAATGCATTCCTAGTTTCAAGGGAGTGTAGATGTGCTTGGTTCAGTGAATCTAGTTCGTTTTGTGGGCAAACAAGCTACTTTCAAGATCATTAAGTGTGAATGAGTTGTTTGAACAAAAGATGGAGCCTTGTCACGAATTAGTGGCGGAATGGTCCTTGTTGAATGAAATGCATTGCATTCCAATTTCCAAGGGAGTGTAGATGTGCTTGTTTCAGTGAATCTATTTTGTTTTGTATGCAAACAAGCCACTTTCAAAATCATTAAGTGTGACTGAGTTGTTGGAACAAAAGATGGAGCCTTGTCGCGAATAAATGGGGGAACAGTCCCATTATACAGCAATTATACAGAAAATACTCATGAAAAATGCTACTCATCATCAAAGACTCCTTGTTGAATGAAATTCAATGCATTCCAAGTACCAAGGGAGTGTAGATGTGGTTGTTTGAGTGAATCTAGTTCGTTTTGTGGGCAAACAAGCTACTTTCAAGATCATTAAGTGTGGATGAGTTGTTGGAACAAAAGATAGAGCCTTGTCATGAATAAATGGGGGAACGGTCCCATTATTCAGCAATTATAAGGAAAATACTTGTAAAAAATGCTAATCATCATCAAAGATTCCATGTTGAATGAAATGCAATGCATTGCTAGATCCAACAGAATGTAGATGTGCTTGTTTCAGAGAATATAGTTCTTTTTGTGGGCAAACAATCTATTTCCAAGATCATTAAGTGTGAATGAGTTGTTGCAACAAAAGGTTAAGCTTTGATACGAAAAAATGGGGGAAGGGTATATAGCAATTATACAAAAAATACTTGTAAAAAATGCAACTCATCATCAAAGACTCCTTGTTGAATGAAATGCAAAGCATTCCTAGTTCCATGGGATTTTAGATGTGCTTGTTTCAGTGAATCTAGTTCGTTTTGTGGGCAAAGAAGCTACTTTCAAGATCATTAAGTGTGAATGAGTTGTTGGAACTAAAGGTAGAGACTTCTCACGAATAAATGGGGGAACAGTCCCATTATATAGCAATAATACAGAAAATACATGTAAAAAATGCTACTCATCATCAAAGACTCTTTGTTGAAAGAAATGCAATGCATTCCTAGTTCCAAGGGAGGGTAGATGGGCTTGTTTCAGTGAATCTAGTTCGTTTTGTGGGCAAACAAGCAACTTTCAAGATCATTAAGTGTGAATGAGTTGTTGGAACAAAAGATGGAGCCTTGTCACAAATAAGTGGTGGAACGGTCCCATTATACAGCAATTATACTCAAAATATTTGTAAAAAATGCTACTCATCATCAAAGACTCCTTATTGAGTGAAATTCAATGAATTCCAAGTTCTAAGGGAGTGTACATGTGCTTGTTGAGTGAATCTAGTTCGTTTTGTGGGCAAACAAGCTACTTTCAAGATCATTAATTGTGAATGAGTTGTTGGAACAAAAGATGGAGCCTTGTCATGAATAAGTGGTGGAACGGTCCCATTATACAGCAATTATACTCAAACTATTTGTAAAAAATGCTACTCATCATCAAAGACTCCTTATTGAGTGAAATTCAATGAATTCCAAGTTTCAAGGGAGTGTACATGTGCTTGTTTCAGTGAATCTAGTTTGTTTTGTGGGCAAACAAGCTACTTTCAAGATCATTAATTGTGAATGACTTGTTGCAACAAAAGGTGGAGCCTTCTCATGAATAAGTGGTGGAACAGTCCCATTAAACAGCAATTATATGGAAAATACTTGTAAAAAATGCTACTCATCATCAAAGACTCCTTGTTGAATGAAATGCAATGCATTCCTAGTTCCAAGGGATTGTAGATGTGCTTGTTTCAATGAATATATTTCCTTTTGTGGGCAAACAATCTATATCTAAGATCCTTAAGTGTGAGTGAGTTGTTGTAACAAAAGGTTGAGCTTTGATACGAATAAAAGGGGGATGGTCCCATTATACAGCAACTATACTGAAAATAGTTGTAAAAAAGGCTACTCATCATCAAAGACTCCTTGCTGAATGAAATGCCATGCATTCTTAGTTCCAAGGGATAGTAGATGTGCTTGTTTCAGATAATCTAGTTCGTTTTGTGGGCAAACAAGCTACTTTCAAGATCATTAAGTGTGAATGAGTTGGTGGAACAAAAGATGGAGCCTTGCCACGAATAAATGGGGGAACGGTCCCATTATACAGCAATTATAAACAAAATACTTGTAAAAAATGCTACTCATCTTTAAAGACTCCTTGTTGAATGAAATTCAATGCATTCCAAGTTCCAAGGGAGTGTATATGTGATTCTTTCAGTGAATCTAGTTCTTTTTGTGGGCAAACAAGCTACTTTCAAGGTCATTAAGTGTGAATGAGTTGTTGGAACAAAATATGGAACCTTGTCACGCATAAATGAGGGAAGGGTCCCCCTATACAGCAATTATACAGAAAATACTTGTAAAAAATGCAACTTATCAGCAAAGGCTCATTGTTGAATGAAATGCAATGCATTCCTAGTTCCAAGGGATTGTAGATGTGCTTGTTTTAGTGAATCTAGTTCCTTTTGTGGGCAAACAATCTATTTCCAAGATCATTAAGTCTGAATGAGTTGTTGCGACAAAAGGTTGAGCTTTGATACGAATAAATGGGGGAAAGGTCCCATTATACAGCAACTATATAGAAAATAGTTGCAAAAAAAGCTCCTCATCATCAAAGACTCCTTGTTGAATGAAATGCAATGCATTCCTCATTCCAAGGGAGTGTTGATGTGCTTGTTTGAGTGAATCTAGTTCATTTTGTGGGCAAACAAGCTACTTTCAAGATCCTTAAGTGTGAATGAGTTGTTGGAACCAAAGATGGAGCCTGGTCATGCAGCAATTATACATAAAATACCTGTAAAAAATGCCACTCATCATCAAAGACTCGTTGTTCAAAGAAATACAATGCATTCCTAGTTCCAAGGGAGTGTAGATGTGTTTGTTTGAGTGAATCTAGTTCGTTTTGTGGGCAACCAAGCTACTTTCAAGATCATTAAGTGTGAATGAGTTATTCGAACAGAGGATCGAGCCTTGTCATGAATAAATGGGGCAACGGTCCCATTATACCGCAATTATACAGAAAATACTTGTAAAAAATGTTACTTATCATCAAAGACTCCTTCTTGAATGAAATTCAATGCATTCCAAGTTCCAAGGGAGTGTAGATGTGTTTGTTTGAGTGAATCTAGTTCGTTTTGTGGGCAAACAAGCTACTTTCATGATCATTAAGTGTGAATCAGTTGGTGGAAGAAAAGATGGAGCCTTGTCACCAATAAATGGGGGAACAGTCCCATTATACAACAATTATACAGAAAATACTTGTAAAAAATGCTACTTATCATCAAAGACTCCCTGTTGAATGAAATTCAATTCCAAGGGAGTGTAGATGTGCTTGTTTCAGTGAATCTAGTTCCTTGTGTGGGCAAACAAGCTACTTTCAAGATCATTAAGTGTGAATCAGTTGGTGGAACAAAAGATGGAGCCTTGTTACGAATAAATGGGGGAACAGTCCCATTATACAGCAATTATACAGGAAAATACTTGTGAGAAATGCTACTTATCTTCAAAGACTCCTTGTTAAATGAAATTCAATGCATTCCAAGTCTGAAGGAGTGTAGACGTGCTTGTTTCAGCGAATCTAGGTGGTTTTGTGGGCAAACAAGCTACTTTCAATATTATTAAGTGTGAATGAGTTGTTGGAACAACAGATGCAGCCTTGCCACGAATAAATGGGGGAACAGTCCCACTATACAACAATTATACAGAAAATACTTGTAAGAAATTCAACCCATCATCAAAGACTCCTTGTTGAATGAAATGCAATGCATTCCTACTTTGAAGGGAGTGTAGATGTGCTTGTTTGAGTGAATCTAGTTCGTTTTATGGGCAAACAAGCTACTTTCAAGATCATTAAGTGTGAATGAGTTGTTTGAACAAAGGATCGAGCCTTGTCACGAATAAATGGGGGAATGGTCCCATTATACAATGACTATACAGAAAAGAGTTGTAAAAAATGCTGCTCATCATCAAAGACTCCTTGTTGAATGAAATGCAATGCATTCCTAGTTTCAAGGGAGTGTAGATGTGCTTGTTTGCATGAATCTAGTTCATTTTGTGGGCAAACAAGCTACTTTCAAGATCATTAAGTGTGAATGAGTTGTTGGAACAAAAGATGGTGCCTTGTCACGAATACTTGTAAAAAATGCTACTCATCATCAAAGACTCCTTGTTGAATGAAATTCAATGCATTCCTAGTTCCAAGGGAGTGTAGATGTGCTTGTTTGCGTGAATCTAGTTCATTTTGTGGGCACACAAGCTACTTTCAAGATCATTAAGTGTGAATGAGTTGTTGGAACAAAAGATGGAGCCTTGTCACGAATAAATGGGGGAACCGTCCCACTATACAGCAATTATACAGAAAATACTTGTAAAAAATGCAACTCATCGTCAAAGACTCCTTGTTGAATGAAATGCAATGCATTCCTAGTTTCAAGGGAGTGTAGATGTGCTTGTTTCTGTGAATTTAGTTTGTTTTGTGGGCAAACAAGCTACTTTCAAGATCATTAAGTGTGAATGTGTTGTTGGAACAAAAGATGGAGCCTTGTCACGAATAAATGGGGGAACGGTCCCATTATACAGCAATAATACAAAAAATACTTGTAAAAAATGCTGCTCATCATCAAAGACTTAATGTTGAATGAAATGCATTGCATTCCTAGTTCTAAGGGATTGTAGATGTGCTTGTTTTGGTGAATATAGTTCCTTTTGTGGGCAAACAATCTATTTCCAAGATCATTAAGTGTGAATGTGTTGTTGCAGCAAAAGGTTGAGCTTTGATACAAATAAATGGGGAAATGGTCCCATTATACAGCAATTATACAGAAAATAGTTGTAAAAAATGCTACTCATCATCGAAGACTCCTTGTTTGATGCGGAAAGCCCCAAACAAGACGTGGCTTACGGACCCAACGCACACAAGGAATCAAAAAACAACTAGGAAAACTAAATCAGAGTTTAATAACAGAAACCCTAGACCCAATATTCAAGGGAATATGAACCTAGGGTATTCAAGAAGGATATGGACATGACACTCCAAAAAAGAAAGGAGTTGGGAGTGATAAGTCAATTTGAACACCACAAGAAGAATTACCTTTTGATTTGTTCTTTAGTTCTTAAAAGAACCGAGGGAGAAAAATCCTTGCTTTCTATTTCACTCAAAGTTGTCTGATTTCCAGAGCTTACAAGGGGTGCTTATTTATAGGCTAAGATAGCTATCTTAAAGAGGCACAAATTCCTACGTAGGAGAAATGCTTATTTTGGAGGAATTTCGGACAAATTCTAGTAGATACAATGAACTCCTATTTAGGAGTGAATGCTATTACTTAGTTTGACCCATTAATTAGTCCAATTATATTAATTAGGCCTGGACTCTCTTTAAAACTTGAATTCACACCATTTGAAACTTGGTTGGCCTGAATGTCCTGAATCAGCCCATTTAGTGCTTCTTTAATCTTTTTGGCCCTAGCTCGTGTTATTGGGCATTCTGGGATGTGCAATGGACCTCTTGCATCCATTGAAGTTCTAGCTCGTGTTATTGGGCCTTATGGAATGTGCAATGGACCTCTTGGATCTATTGAAACCTTCCACCCATCATCTCTATGATTCTCATCATTCCCCCTCTCCTCAAAGGGATTTTCCCTCAAATCATCACCTACATCGAAAGGAGAAAGGTCAGAAATGTTAAATGTTGCACTCACATTATACTCACCAGGAAGGTCCAACTTATAAGCATTGTCATTAATTCGTGCTACAACTTGGAAGGGACCATCTCCTTTAGGTTGTAGCTTTGAACGCCTCTAAGTTGGGAATCGTTCTTTATGCATATGAACCCAAACCCAATCAATAGGTTCAAACACCACCTTCTTTCGGCCCTTGTTCACATGGGATGCGTATTGCTCAGTTCATTTTTCAATATGTTGCCACACCTTCTAATGCAATTTTTTTATCGTGTCCACTTTGCATTCACCGTCAACACTAGCATACTCATTGACAGGTATAGGTACCAAATCCAAAGGAGTCAATGGATTAAAACCATATACAATTTCAAATGGAGAGTAACTAGTAGTAGAATGAACACTCCTATTATACGTAAACTCGACATGTGGTAAACAATATTCCCATGTTTTTAAATTTGTTCAAATAATAGCACACAAAAGAGTAGAAAGAGTTCGATTAACCACCTCAGTCTGCCCATCAGTTCGTGGATGACAAGTAGTTGAAAACAATAGCTTAGTACCAAACTTACCCCATAAAGTCTTCTAGAAGTAGCTTAAGAACTTTGTATCCCGATCTGAAACAATGCTTCATGGCATGCCGTGCAAACGTACTACTTCTCTAAAGAATAAGTTAGCCACATTGTTTGCATTATCAGTTTTATGGCATGGGATGAAGTGTGCCACCTTTGAAAATCTATCAACAACAACAAATACAGAATCCCTATCCCTTTTTGTTTGTGGCAATCCTAGTACAAAGTCTATGGATAAATCAACCCAGGGATGGCTAGGTATGGGTAAAGGGGTATACAAGCCATGGGACAAAACTCTAGATTTAGCCTATTTGCATGTTATGCATTTCTCACATATCCTCTCAACATCTCATTTCATGCATGGCCAAAAGAAGTGTTCATTTAGGACATCTAGGGATTTTGTAACTCCGAAATGACCCATTAGACCACCCTCATGAGCTTCTCTTATAGCCAACTCCCTTAAAGAACTCATAGGCATGCATGAACGATTTTTTCTAAATAAGAAACCCTTATGCCTATAAAACTTCTCAAAGGCTGACTTCTCAGATGCTCCATACACATTAGCAAAGTCCAGATCATTCACATATAAATCATTAATATGTTCAAATCCTAATAAGTTTGCAGTAAGTGTAGAGATAAAGGCATACCTGCGAGACAATGCATCAGCTACCACATTTTCCTTATCTTGTTTATATTTGATGATGTAGGGAAAGGTCTCAATGAATTCAATCCACTTGGCATGTCTTTTGTTCAACTATCCTTGTCCCTTCAAATGCTTCAACAATTCATGGTCAGTATGGATGACAAACTCCTTGGGCCAAAGGTAATGTTGCCATGTCTCCAAAGCCTATACTAATGCATACATCTCTTTATCATAAGTAGGATAATTAAGGCTTGCTCCACTTAGCTTTTCATTGAAGTAAGCAATTGGGCACCTTTCCTGCATCAAAACAGCTCCAATGCCAATACCTGAAGCATCACACTCAATCTCAAAAGCTTTTGCAAAGTTAGGTAAAGCAAGTAGGGGTGCAGAACTTAATTTTTCCTTGATGCAATTAAAAGCCTTGTCTTGGTCACTACCCCACTTAAAACTCATGTTCTTTTTGATAAGTTCAGTGAGTGGTGCAGCAATGGTGCTAAAGTCCCTAACAAAGCGTCTATAGAAACTAGCTAGACCATGAAAGCTACGCTCATCACTAATTGACTTACGTGTAGGCCAATCACGAATTGTCTTAACTTTTTCCTCGTCAACCTCGACACCTTTAGAACTCATAACATAGCCAAGAAATGTGATCTGATTAGTACAAAAGGAACATTTCTTTAAGTTAGCATACAATTTCTCAAAACGTAAAACACATACAATAGAACGTAAATGATCAAGATGCTCTTCTAGGGTTTTACTATAGACCAAAATATCATCAAAATACACAACCACAAATTTACCAATGAATGGATGCAAAACATGATTCATTAGTCACATAAAAGTGCTTGGTGCATTAGTGAGACCAAATGCCATAACAAGCCATTCATACAAACCGTACTTAGTTTTGAAAGTTGTTTTCTACTCATCTCCCTCTCTCATCCTAATCTGATGATATCCACATTTCAAATCATTCTTAGAAAAGACACAAGAACCATGCAATTCATCCAACATGTTATCTAATCTAGGTATGGGGCGACGATACTTTACAGTGATTTTGTTGATTGCTCGACAATCAACACACATCTTTCAAGTCCCATCTTTCTTGGGTACAAGTAGGAAAGGAACAGCACATGGACTCATGCTTTCCCTCATATATCTTTTGGAAATAAGCTCCTCAACTTGACTTTGAAGCTCCTTTGTCTCCTCAGGATTACTCTTATATGCTGGTTGGTTAGGGATGGATGCACCTAGGATGAAATCAATTTTATGCTCAATTCCTCTATTAGGTGGAAATCCACTTGGAACATCGTCAACGAATACATCTTTAAATTCCTCCAATAGAGTAACAACAACACTAGGCAAAGATGGGTCAAACTTATCAGTGTTAAAATAAGCCTCTTTGTACAAAAGTATGATCATAGGTTGTTTGGCATAGAATGCTCTTTTGACATCACTCTCTTTTGCATAGAAACTTTCTCTTTTCTTCTCTTTCTCTTGTGTCATCACATTTTCTCCTCTCTTTTCTCTTTTATCAATCTTTCTTTTCTGTTCACTCTCATTTTTAATCCTTAAGTGATCCTCATAAGCTTGTTGAGGTGATAATGGTACAAGAGTGACAGGTTTTTCATTCATTAAAAAGGAATATCGGTTCTTAAAGCCATCATGCATAACTCGCCTGTCAAATTGCCATGGTCTTCCTAATAGAATATAGCCCACATGCATAGGTACAATATCACATAAAATTTCATCATGGTACCTTCTAATAGAAAATGATATGAGCACTTGCTTATTTACCTTGACTTCACCACTCTCATTCAACCATTAAAGCTTATATGGCCTAGGATGCTTCATAGTAGGTAAATCCAACTTCTCAACCATAGTTGTGCTAGCAACATTAGTAAAACTCCCACCATAAATAATCATACTACATATCTTATCTTTGATGAGACACCTCGTCTGAAAGATGTTATCTTGTTGCACCTCATTTTCTTCCTTTAATTGCACATTCAATGCTCGCATTGTAACAAGAGCTATTCCATTAACTAGATACTCCTCTCCATCACTTTCACTTTTAGTTTCAACTTCACCATAACTTCTCAAGATCATTGCAGGCTTATTTAGACATTGAGATGTAATGTGACCCTTGCCCAAACACTTAAAACATTTAACATCTCTATTTCTACTTGGTTAGGGGTCAGAATTACCTGCCTCCTTGCTAGAACCCACATTCTTGTACTTGGATAGCTTGGCTTTGGACTTGTAGTTGGTCATCTCATCCCTTTTATTCCAATTGGCTTCCAAGATGAGGTAGATCCTGAGTTCTGCCCAAACCGTGTGGAACCTTTTTGTTTGAGTTGCCTTTCAACTTTCATGGCCATGTGCACCATGTCTTCTAATTCCACATAGTGTTGCAATTCAACCACATTTGCTATGTCCTTGTTTAGCCCTCGCAGAAATCGAGCCATGGTTGCTTATCTATCTTTTTCTACATACGCCCAAATCATGGTAATCTCCATCTCCTTGTGATAATCCTCCACACTTTTAGTGCCCTGAGTGAGCCCTTACAGCCTTTGGTACAGCTCCCTGTAATAGTGATTAGGGACAAACCTCCTCCTCATGATAGCCTTCATCTCCTCCCATGTATCAATAAGCCACTCACAATTCCTTCTCCTAATCAAAACAAGTTGATCCCACCGAATAATAGCATAATAAGTGAATTCAACTGTAGCAAGCTTTACCTTTTTCTCCTTGGAATAGTTGTGGCAGTCAAAAACCAACTCAAATTGTTGTTGCATAGCTTTGATCATGAAGGACACATCACCAACTCCCTCTTGAGCTGCACCTTTGTCTTTGGATGTCATAGTATTACTTCTACACAAAATAATAAGATACCTTATAGAGCACTCCCTCACATATTTCACTCAAAAGGTGTCACACTCTCTCATGTTTACACTCTTTATGGCTTTTTCTTTATATGAACGTTCACTCTTGCCTTTTACCACTCGGATTTCTCCTTTCAGCTCTATAAAGAACTAAACAAGGTAAATCAAGAGTATTGATTTTGAATAGAATAAGATAAATGGCGTAGAATTGAACAAATTGGAGAACAAGGAATCAAAAAACAAAAAAGGATATCAAGGCAAACGAATTTAATGAACTAAACTCACAAAAAGAATAAGGATAGGGGAAGTTAAATTTAGAGGACAAACTTGGATAACAAGACAGGAAAATGGATGGCAAAATTAGAGTTAAGCAAGAAAACTTTATTATTATTGTGGCTAATATGACCAAACTATTAACTTTATCAATAACTTGAATTTGATGTTTCCTTTCTTTTCTTCTTTTTCTTTTTCTTTTTCTTTTTTTTTCGTTGATCCTTCTTTTTGTTTTTTTTTCCTTTTTCTTTTGCTTACAGCAATTGGAATTGAAATTAACATGTTGAGAAGGATTGGAAACAAATAGATTTGTGCATTTGAATTGTAATGCACATAATAGACAAATTGAATCGAAATAATTAAATCACAAGGTAGAAAATTGAAGAGTGAGTGGATTCAACCTGATTTAGAGCTAGGCTTTGATACAAACTGATGCGGAAAACCCCAAAAAAAATATGGTTTGAGGACCCAACGTACACAAGAAATCAAAGAACAACCAAGAAAGCTAAATCAAAGTTTAATAACAAAAACCCTAGACCCAATATTTGAAAGAACATGAACCTAGGGTATTCAAGAAGGATATGGATGCAACACTCCAGAAAAGAAAGGAATTGAGAGTGATAAGTCGATTTGAATGCCACAAGAAGAAGTACCTCTTGATAAGTTCTTTAGTTCTTAAAAGAACTGAGGGAGAAAAACCCTTGCTTTCTATTTCACTCAAAGTTGTCTTATATGATTTTTTGTATACAAGGGGTGCCTATTTATAGGCTAAGTTTGCAATCCTAAAGGGGCACAAATTCCTACTTAGGACAATTCCTTATTTAGGAGGAATTCCTATCTAGAGGAAAATTCTTATACAAAAATAAACTCCTAATTTGCAATGACTACTATTACTTAGTCCTAACACTTTAAGTACTCTAATGATATTAATATGGTCTGGGCTCTCTTCCAAGTTTGAATTCGCACCATTTGAAACTTGGTTAGCCTGAACATCCTTAATCAGCCCATTTAGTTCTTTTTTCATCTTTCTGGCTCTAGCTTGTGTTATTGGGCCTCTTGGATTGTGCAATTGACCTCTTGCATCCTTTGAAGCTCTAACTTGTGTTATTGGGCCTTCTGGAATGTGCAATGGACCTTTTGCATCGATTGAAGTTCTAGCTTGTGTTATTGGGCCTTTTGGAATGTGCAATGGACCTCCTGCATCCATTGAAACTTTCCACCCAGCATCTGTACGGTTCTCATCATTTCCCCTTTCCTCGAAAGGATTCGTCCTCGAATCATCACCTTGTTTATGCTTGATGATGTAGGGAAAGGTCTAAATGAATTTGATCCACTTGGCATGTCTTTTGTTCAACTTTCCTTGTACAAGTAGGACAGGAATTGCATAAGGACTCATGCATTTCTTTTCATACCCTTTTGAAAAAAGTTCCTCAACCTGCCTTTGAAGCTCTTTTGTCTCCTTAGGATTAGTCTTATATGCTGGCCGGTTTGGGATGGATGCAGCAGGGTTGAAAACAATTTGATTCTTAATTCCTCTCTTAGGTAGCAATCCACTTAGGACATCATCATGGAATTCATCTTCAAATTCCTGCAATAGAACAATAACACTAGGCAAAGATGGTTCAAGCTTCTTAGTGTTAAAAGAAGCCTTTTTGTTCAAAAGTACTATCATAGGCTGTATGGCAAAAATTGCTCTTTTGACATCACTTTCTTTTGCATAGAAACTTTCTATTTTCTTCTCTTTCTCTTGTGTTCTCATGTTTTCTCCTCTCCTTTCCCTTTCTTCAATCTTGTTTTTCTGTTCACTCCAGCAAAAGTGGAGCCTTGTCACGAATAAATGGGGGAATGGTCCCATTATACAGCAATTATACAGAAAATACATGTATAAAATTCTACTCATCATCAAAGACTCCTTGTTGAAAGAAATGCAATGCTTTCCAAGTTCCAAGGGAGTGCAGATGTGCTTCTTTCAGTGAATCTAGTTCATTTTGTGGGCAAACAAGCTACTTTCAAGATCATTAAGTGTGAATGAGTTGTTGGAACAAAAGATGGAGCCTTGTCACGAAGAAGTGGTGGAACAGTTCCATTATACATCAGTTATACAGAAAATACATGTGAAAAATGCTACTCATCATCAAAGACTCCTTGTTGCATGAAATACAATGCATTCCGAGTTCCAAGGGAGTGTAGATATACTTGTTTCAGTGAATCTAGTTCGTTTTGTGGGCAAACAAGCTACTTTCAAGATCATTAAGTGTGAATGAGTTGTTGGAACTAAGGGTGGAGCCTTGTCACGAATAAATGGGGGAACAGTCCCATTAAACAGCAACTATACAGAAAATACATGTAAAAAATGCTACTCATCATCAAAGACTCCTTGTTGAATGAATGCAATGCATTCCTAGTTCCAAGAGAGTTTAGATGTCCTTGTTTAAGTGAATCTAGTTTGTTTTGTGGGCAAACAAGCTACTTTCAAGATCATTAAGTGTGGATGAGTTGTTGAAACAAAAGAAGGAGGCTTGTCATGAATAAGTGGTAGAATGATCCCATTATACAGCAATTCATCATAAAATACCTGTTAAAAATGCTACTCATCATCAAAGACTCCATGTTGAATTAAATGCAATGCATTGCTAGTTCCAAGGGAGTGTAGATGTGCTTGTTTCAGTGAATCTAGTTCCTTTTGTGGGCAAACAAGCTACTTTCAAAATCATTAAGCGTGAATGAGTTGTTGGAACAAAAGATGGAGGCTTGTCATGAATAAGTGGTGCAACAGTCCCATTATACATCAGTTATACAGAAAATACTTGTAAAAAATGCAACTCATCATCAAAGACGCCTTGTTAAATGAAATGCAATGCATTCCTAGTTCCAAGGGATTGTAGATGTGCTTGTTTCAGTGAATATAGTTCTTTTTGTGGGCTAACAATCTATTTCCAAGATCATTAAGTGTGAATGAGTTGTTGCAACAAAAGGTTGAGCTTTGATACAAATAAATGGAGGAATGGTCCCATTATACTGCCACTATACAGAAAATGCTTGTAAAAAATGCTGCTCATCATCAAAGATTCCTTATTGAATGAAATGCAATGCATTCCTAGTTCCAAGGGAGTGTAGATGTGCTTGTTTCATTGAATCTAGTTCGTTTTGTGAGCAAACAAGCTACTTTCAAGATCATTAAGTGTGAATGAGTTGTTGAACAAAAGGTGGAGCCTTGTTAGGAATAAGTGGTGGAACAGTACCATTATACAGCAATTATACAGAAAATACTTGTAACAAATGCTACTCATTGTCAAAGACTCCTTATTGAATGAAATGCAATCCATTCCAAGTTCCAAGGCAGTGTAGATGCGCTTGTTACAGTGAATCTAGTTTGTTTTGTGGGCAAACAAGCTACTTTCAAGACCATTAAATGTGAATGAGATTTTGGAACAAAAGGTGGAGCCTTGTCACGAATATGTGGTGGAACAGTACCATTATACAGTAATTATACAGAAAATGCTTGTAAAAAATGCATCTCATCATCAAAGACTCCTTGTTGAATGAAATGCAATGCATTCCTAGTTCCAAGGGAGTGTAGATGTGCTTGTTTCAGAGAATATAGTTTGTTTTGTGGGCAAACAATCTATTTCCAAGATCATTAAGTGTGAATAGGTTGAGCTTTGATACGGATAAATGGGGGAATGGTCCCGTTATACAGCAACTATACAGAAAATAGTTCTAAAAAATGCTACTCATCATCAAAGACTCATTGTTGAATGAAATGCAATGCATTCCTAGTTCCAAGGGAGTGTAGACGTGCTTGTTTCAGTGAATCTAGCTCGTGTTATGGGCAAACAAGCTACTTTCTAGATCATTAAGTGTGAACGAGTTGTTGGAACAAAAGATGGAGGCCTGTCACCAATAAGTAGTGGAACGACCCCATTATACAGCAATTATACAGAAAATACTTGTAAAAAATGCTACTCATCATCAAAGACTCCTTGTTGAATGAAATGCAATGCATTCCTAGTTCCAACGCAGTGTAGATGTGCTTGTTTTAGCATATCTAGTTTGTTTCGTGGGCAAACAAGCAACTTGCAAGATCATTAAGTGTGCATGAGTTGTTGGAACAAAAAATGTAGCCTTGTCACCAATAAGTGGTGGAACGGTCCAATTATACAGCAGTTATACTGAAAATACTTGTAAAAAATGCTACTCATCATCAAAGACTCCTTGTTGAATGAAATGCAATGCATTCCAAGGGAATGCAGATGTGCTTGTTTCAGTGAATTTAGTTCGTTTTGTGGGAAAACAAGCTACTTTCATTATCATTAAGTATGAATGAGTTATTGGAACAAAAGATGGAGCCTCGTCACGAATAAGTGGTTGACCGATCCCATTATGCTGCAATTATACAGAAAATACGTGTAAAAAATGCTACTCATCATCAAAGACTCCTTGTTGAAAGAAATGCAGTGCATTCCAAGTTCCAAGGGAGTGTAGATGTGCTTCTTTAAGTGAATCTAGTTCGTTTTGTGGGCAAACAAGCTACTTTCAAGATCATTAAGTGTGAATAAGTTGTTGAAACAAAAGATGGAGGCTTGTAATGAATAAGTGGTAGAACGATCCCATTATACAGCAATTCATCATAAAATACCTGTAAAAATGCTACTCATCATCAAAGACTCCATGTTGAATGAAATGCAATGCATTCCAAGTTCCAAGGGAGTGTAGATGTGTTTGTTTCCGTGAATCTAGTTCATTTTCTGGGCAAACAAGCTACTTTCAAGGTCATTAAGTGTGAATGAGTTGTTGAACAAAAGGTGGAGCCTTGTCATGAAGAAGTGGTGGATCGGACCTATTATACAGAAATTATACGGAAAATATTTGTAACAAATGCTACTCATCGTCAAGGACTCCTTGTTGAATGAAATGCAAAGCATTCCAAGTTCCAAGGGAGTGTAGATGCACTTGTTTCAGTGAATCTAGTTCGTTTTGTGGGAAAACAAGCTACTTTCAAGATCATTAAATGTGAATGAGTTGTTGGAACAAAAAGTGGAGGCTTGTCATGAATAAGTGGTGGAACGGTCCCATTATACAGCAATTACACAAAAAATACTTGTAAAAAATGCAACTCATCATCAAAGACTCCTTGTTGAATGAAATGCAATGCATTCCTAGTTCCAAGGGAGTGTAGATGTGCTTGTTTGAGTGAATCTAGTTTGTTTTGTGGGCAAAAAAGCTACTTTCAAGATCATTAAATGTGAATGAGTTGTTGGAACAAAATGTGGAGCCTTGTCACGAATAAGTGGGGGAATGGTCCCACTATATAGTAATTATACAGAAAATACTTTTAAGAAATGCTACTCATCATCAAAGACTCATTGTTGAATGAAATGCAATGCATTCCAAGTTCAAAGGGAGTGTAGATGTGCTTGTTTCCATGAATCTAGTTCGTCTTCTGGGCAAACAAGCTACTTTCAAGGTCATTAAGTGTGAATGAGTTGTTGAACAAAAGGTGGAGCCTTGTCATGAAGAAGTGGTGGAACGGTCCCATTATACAGCAATTATACGGAAAATATTGGTAACAAATGCTACTCATCGTCAAAGACTCCTTGTTGAATGAAATGCAATGCATTCCAAGTTCCAAGGGAGTGTAGATGCGCTTATTTCAGTGAATCTAGTTCATTTTGTGGGCAAACAAGCTACTTTCAAGATCATTAAATGTGAATGAGTTGTTGGAACAAAAAGTGGAGCCTTGTCATGAATAAGTGGTGGAACGGTCCCATTATACAACAATTACACAGAAAATACTTGTAAAAAATGCAACTCATCATCAAAGACTCCTTGTTGAATGAAATGCAATGCATTCCTGGTTCCAAGGGAGTGTAGATGAGCTTGTTTCAGTGAATATAGTTCCTTTTGTGGGCAAACAATCTATTTCCAAGATCATTAAGTGTGAGTGAGTTGTTGCAACAAAAGGTTGAGCTCTGATACGAATAAATGGGGGAATGGTGCCATTATACAGCAACTATACAGAAAATAGTTGTAAAAAATGCTACTCATCATCAAAGACTCCTTGTTGAATGAAATGCAATGCATTCCTAGTTCCAAGGGAATGCAGATGTGCTTGTTTTAGGGAATCTAGTTCATTTTGTGGGCAAACAAGCTACTGTCAAGATCATTAAGTGTGGATGAGTTGTTGGAACAAAAGATGGAGCCTTGTCACAAATATGTGGTGGAACGGTCCCATTATACAGCAATTATACAGAAAACACTTGTAAAAAATGCTACTTATGTTCAAAGACTCCTTGTTGAATGAAATGCAATGCATTCCTGTTCCAAGGGATTGTAGATGTGCTTATTTCAGTGAATATAGTTCGTTCTGTGGGCAAACAAGCTACTTTGAACATCATTAAGTGTGAATGAGTAGCATTTTTCACAAGTATTTTCTGTCTAATTGCTGTATAATGGGACTGTTCCACAACTTATTCGTGACAAGGCTCCACCTTTTGTGCCAACAACCCTAAGAACCTTAAAAGTAAAGACAATGATATACTTCTAAGAGATAGGAACACTCCTATTTTATTGTAAGCTCTTATTTTATAACAAACTACTACTTTATAATAACCTCTTCCTTCATAACAAACTCCTACTTAGGAGTAGATTTTATTACCTAACACTCTAATCATATTAATAAAGCCTTTACCCTCTTTTAAGCTTGAATTCACCTCAATTGAATTCATGTCATTTGCAACTTGTTTGGCTCAAATATCCTCAATCAATCCCTTTGGTGCTTCTTTCATATTTTTAACCCTTGAATGTGTCGTTTGCCCTTCATGGATGCATAATGAATCCTTAAAAGCCCTTTATGCATTGGCTCCTTTATGTATCTCATCAATTTGAGTTGTTTTTCAACTTTCATTGTCATGTACACCATGTCTTCTATTTCCACAAAGTGTTGCAACTCAACCACCTTGGTTATGCCTTTATTCAGCCCTTACAAGAATCAGGGCATTGTTGCTTCCCTATCTTCCTCCACATTGGCTCAAATCATTACAATCTCCTTCTCCTTTCAACACTCTTAGTGCCTTGGGTGAGTCCTTGCAATTGTTAAAACAAATCTCTGTAGAAATGGTTAGGGACAAACCTCCTCCTCATGATAACCTTCATCTCCTCCCATATATCAATATGCCTCCTTAGTTTCTTTGTCTGTTCAAAGCAAGCTCCCACCAAATAATAGTGTAATCAGTGAATTTAATGGCAACTAATTTTACCTTTTCCTCCTTATAGTAGTTAAGGCAATCAAATACTAGCTCCACCTTCTTTTCCCCCTCCAAATACACATTAGGGTCACTTTTCCATTGGAATGGCAGAATCTTCATTTTGAAGCTTCCCAAGTCAAAGTCAGAAGCATCATGCCTTCTTGTATCCCTCTTACCACCTCAATTATTGGAAAATCTGGTTACTATGGTTTGATAATCAAAATTGGCATCATCATCTCCATTTTAATCATAATCATCATTATGATTAGGCTTCTCTTGCCTTTCTGCATTAGGAGCTACACATGCCTGTCGCCTTTGCAAATCAGCTATAACAGCATATTGCCTCTCCACCCAATCTCTCATCTCATCAAACACAACATTCACGCACTCAAACTATTTTTGCATAGTGTGGAGTATTAATGAATCATCCTTCCTATGTACTTCACTCACTCCATTATATTTCAAAATCATGTTGCTGATTTCACCAAAACAAACATTAAAAATAACCTCACATACACTCCCTCACATGTTTCTCTCAATCATTGTCACCCAATCCTTGTGTTTACTTTTCTTTAGTTGTGTCTCTTATAATGAGCTCACACTCTTAGTTTACCACTCTAACTTCCTTCCTCTTTCATTGCTTTTTGATGATTATGCTCTCAAACAACTGAACAAAGCAAGAAAGATTGCAAATTGGTAGAATAGCGAGTTTCAATGGTAATAAATAAATCTCAAGAAAGTAAATCATAAAATTGATTGATCCAACCTGGTTTTAAAACCTGGCTCGATACCAACTGATTTGAACCCCAAAAGATGTGGCTGAGGGACCTGATGCACACAAGGAATTATAAAAGAACACAAGAAGGCTAAATTAGAATTCAATCTTGTAAGTCCTAGATCCAATGTTTAAAGGAACAATAACCTAAGGAATAAGGAAGGATATAAATGCCACACTCTAAAAAAGAATGGACTTGGGAGTGATAAGTTGAGTGGAATGCCACATCTCAATAATCTTGATAAGTTCCTCCAAGTTCAAAGAAGAACCTAAAGAGAAAGTTTCTCACTTCTCAATTCACATAATCATCTACCCCATGAACTTACAAAGAGGTGCTTATTTATAAGTTAAAATAACAAGTCTAAAAATAGAGATAGTAATAGACTCCTAAAATCTAGGTACACTCCTATTTTATTAAAAAGGAACTTAATTACAGTTAGCAAACTCGTATTTTAAGTAAACTCCTATTTTGGAGTTGATTTAATTGCTCAACCTTGGCACATCAAGCGCTCCTTTCATATTAATAAAGTTTTGGTCCTCTTTCAAGTTTGAATGCATGTCATTTGTAATTTGGTTAGCTGAATGTCCTTAATCAACCCATTCAGTGCTTCTTTCATCTTTTGGCTCTAGCTTGCATGATTGGACCTTTTAGAATGTGCAGTTTATCTGTTGGATCTGCTGAAGCCCTCCACACATCCTCTCCAAGCTTTTCATCATAATAAGATCAATTTGCGTGAATGAGTTCTTGTAATGAACAAAGGAGCCTTGTTAACGAGAATTGAACCATTAAATACTTGTAAGAAAAGCGAATAATGACCAATGAATATAATGTTTCTTGTAGAGACAAATGTTATTTTCAAGATCATTTTGTGTGAATAATTCTTTACGATGAAAGGTGGAGCTGATGAATGGTGGGCTTCTAAGGATCCATTAAGCATTCACAAAGGGCCAATGATGCATTTAAGAGCTAAAAGGATGAAAGAAGCTTTTAACAGACTGATTGAGAAGTTTGGGCTAAAGAAGCTAATCCAAGCACGAAGGGCAGCAAAAGTATATCTTAATACTGGCTAAGTTTTATTAATTGTATAAGTATGCTTAATGCACTTGTATGTTCAGTCATTGTAAGGGTTTAACAATTGCTAAAAAATACAAGTAGATTTATTGTTAGCTTATATATGAAGTTTGTCCTTATCTCTAGGTTCATTAATTCAACCTATAAATAGGTGTTATTTCATTGTTAAAGGAGCAGATCATTTGGCACAAAAAAAAAAAAAACTGAGAATTTTTTCCATTAATTATTTAAAGAACTAAAGAACTTATCAATAACTAGCTCTTTTTGTTAAGTTCAACTCAACTTATCACTCCCAAATCCATTCCTTTTTGGAGTGTGGCATCCATATCCTTGTTTATACCTGATGTGAATCCCAAATGACCTGCCTTAGGGACCTAACACACATAAGGAATCAAACAAGAACAAAAAAAATTAAATCAGATTTCAATCATGTAAACCCTAGACCCAATATGGATGCCATAGTCTAGAAAAGAATGAATTTATGAGTAATAAGTCAGGTTAAACACTATAAGAAGAGTTAGCTCTTACTAAGTTCTTTAGTTATTCAAAAAATCTGAGAAAATTCTCACTTTCCAATTCATATAATTGTCTGCTCTTTAACAATGAAATCAAATTTATTTATAAGTTGAAATAACAACCCTAAACCCTAAAAATAGAGACAATGATATACTCTTAAAATATAGGAACACTACTATTTTATTGTAAACTCTTATTTTACAATATACTCCTATATTATAACAAATTGTTATTTAGAAGTAGATTTTATTACTTAACCTTAGCCTATTAAGCATTTTTATCTTATTAATGGAGCCTTAATCCTCTTTCAAGCTTGAATTCATGTCATTTGTTACTTTGTTGGCTTGAATATCCTTAATCAGCCAATTAAGTGCTTCTTTCATCATTTTAACCCTTGAAGGTGTCATAGGCCCTTTTCTAAATGCTTAATGAAATTTTAGAAGCCTTCCATGCTTCAGCACCTCCCTAGATCTTATCATTTTCCTTCTCCTCAAAAGGATTCATCCTCGAATCATCACCTACACCAAAAGGAGAAAGATTAGAAATATTAAATGTTACACTCACATTGTACTCATCAAGAAGATCCAACTTATAGGTATTGTCATTAATCAGTACCACTACTTGAAATGGATGATCTCTTTTGAGTTACAGCTTTGAACACTTTTAATTCAGGAATCTTTCTTGTGCATATGCACCCAAATCCAATCACCAAATTTAAATAACACCTTCTTTCACCTTTTATTTACATTGGACGCATATTAATTAGTTAGTTTTGCAATTTATTGCTACACCTTCTCATGTAACTTCTTCATTATTTCAGCCATGTGTTAACCATGTAAGCTAGCATACTCATCAAGAGGCAAAGACATCAAGTCTAAAACTCTACACAATTTTCAACTAGAGAGCAACTAGTTGTAAAATGAACATTTCCATTATATGCAAACTCTACATGTAGTAAACAATCTTTCCATGTTTTCAAATTCATTTGAATAATAGCATGCAATGAAGTAGAAAGAGTTCAATTAACTATCTTGATTTGTCCATTTGTTTATGGATGGCAAATAGTTAAGAACACTAGTTTAACACCTATCTTACCCCACAAAATCTTCTCAAAGTAGATTAAGAATTTTGTATCCCGATCTGAAATAATACTCTGAGGCATGTCATGCAAGCGTACTATCTCTCTAAAGAACAATTCAACCATGTTTGCATCACTAGTTTTATGGTATAGGATCAAGTAAATATGATGCCCTATTCCTCTTAAAGGTGGCAAATCACTTGATTCTTTAGGAAAAATATCACCAAATTCTTACAAAGGAGAAATAACAACACCAAGCAAAAAGGGGTTAAACTTATTAGTATTAAAATCAGCCTCTTTGTACAAAAGTACAATCTCTTTTGCATATAAACTCTTAATTTTTCTCTCTTGCCTTCTTCCTTTTTTTCTTTTGGTCTCATCTCCTTTCTTTTCTTTCCCTCCTTTGATCCCATCAAATAATAGAATAATCAATAGACTTAATGGTAGCAAGTTTTACCCTTCTCTCTTCACAACAATCGTGATAGTCAGAGACCAACTTAACCTTCTTCTCCCATTCTAAATAGGTTTTTAGATCAATTTTCCTTTGGAATAGAGAAATTTTTATTTTAATACTACCAAAATCATGATCATAGGTGTTGCACCTATGAAAACTTCTTTGACCATTTCTATTTTTTTTAATTTTGATAAAAGTAGTTGGATCATCAAATTCATCATCTTCTACATCATCTACATGGCCATAATATCATCTTTCATGCTTTCTTGCATTAGGATTCTCAGGGGGCTGATGCCTCTTTTGCAATTCTGCTATTGATTGGCTTACTCCTCTGTTCTATCCCTCATATCATCAAATCTGATGTTCATCCCCTTAAAGTGTTGTTGGAAGACAACAATGATTTCACTTTTAATACCTCCCTTCTTAGCTCCACCTTCATCCTTGGAAGACATAAAATTAATTCTGCACAAAATGATTAGCATACTCACAAAATACTTCCTCATGTATTTCACTCAAAAATGGTGTCACATACCCTCGTGTTTACACTCTTTAAGGTTTTTTTTTTCTCTATATGTGTTATAGTGCTGCCTTTTACCACTCAAATTTTCTCTCTCAATTCTTTATTAAACTAAACAACCTCAATCAAAGTCACATTGTTGTTAACTAATTCCAAAAAATCATAATCAAAGAAATATCAGAAAGCATAAAGAATAAAGGTTATGGATTAGAAGAAAACAACAATATTAAATCATAATAGACAAAGAGAGAATAATTATATTTGAATTCTTGTAAGAACTAGAAAGCAATAAGGTCTACTCCTTTATTTTAAGGTTTCCTTATGTTGTAAGATTTTAATGAAGAAGGAAATAAAGCTGCTATCTCCCTTCGACCAAATTAAATAGGACTTACTTCTCTCTCTATTTTTTTTCCCCTTTTCTTCCTCCTCTATTTTTTTTTTTGTTCTATCTTTTTCCTTTTGTTTCTAAATTTAAAGACAAGAAAAGATAAACAAGGGTTTCAAATTCAAAGAACAAAATGATACCATTTTGCAGATTCAACTAGGGTTTGTAGATTCAAGGAACAAATGGTATAGAATGCTGCCAAAAAGAAGAACAAGAGAAAAACTCAAATTTAGATAAGCAATCTAGATTTAGAGATAGGCTTTGATACCAATTGATGTGAACCCCAAAAGACATGGCTTAGTGACCCAATATGCACAAGAAATTGTACAAGAACCAAAGAAAACTAAATTAGATTTCAAGCATGAAAACCCTTGATGAGAATCTTAGAGATGATGGGTGGAAGGCATCAAAGGATGCAAAACATCCATTGCACATTCCAAAGGCCTAATAACTTGAGCTAGAGCCAAAAAGATGAAAGAGGCACTAAATGGGCTGATTGAGGACATTCAGGCCAACCAAGCTTCAAATGGTCCAAATTCAAGTTTGAAAGAGAGTCCAAGCCTTATTAAGAATATGTCCCTAAATAGGAATTCCTCCTAAATAAGGATTTTTCTTAAGTAGGAATTTGTGCCCTTTTAGAATTACTATCTCAGTTCATAAATAGGCACCTTTTGTAAACTCTAGAACATCAAATAATTTTGAGTGAAATAAAAGCAAGGGTTTTTCTCCCTCAGTTCTTTTGAGAACTAAAGAACTTATCACAAGATACTTCTCCTTATGGCATTCAAATTGACTTAGCACTCCCAATTTCTTTCTTTTCTAGAGTGTAGTATCCATATCCTTCTTAAATACCTTGGGTTTGTGTTCCTTTGAATGTTGGGTCTAGGGTTTGTGTTATTAAAGTCTAATTGTTTCTTGATTCTCTGTATGCATTGGGTCCCTAAGCCACGTCTTTTTAGGGTTTTTTGCATCAGTTGGTATCAGAGCTTAACTCTAAATCAGGTTGAATCAACTCATTCTTCAAATTTTTACCTTGTAATTTATTTATTTCTATTTAGTTTGTTTATTAAGTGCATTACCATTCAAATGCACTAATTTGTTTGTTTGCAATCCTTCTCTTTTGCTTGTTTGTTTGAGACCATAACTATAAAAAATGTGCTAATGTCAATCCCAATTGCTATGTCTAAGTATTGTATTGTTGTTTTGTGTTGAGAAAAAGAAAAGAAATAAAAAAAAACGAAAAAAAAAAGAGAGACAAAAAAAAAAGCAAAGGAACAAAAGAAAGAAGGCATCAAATTTAAGTTATCAATAAAAGTTAACAATTTGGTTATATTGGCTACAATAATAATATAGTTTCCTTGCTTAACTCCAATTCTATCATTTATTTTCTTGTTATATCATCCAAGTTTGTCCTATAGGTTTAACCCCCTATTCTAATTTTTGTGAGTTTAGTTCATTAAATTCATTTAAGTTGCTATCCTTTTTTCTTTATTTTTCATTTTTACGCCTTATTCTCCAATTTGTTCAATTATATGCCATTTATCTTATTCTATTTAAAATCAATCCTCTTGATTTAATTTGCTTAGCTCTTTATAGAGCAGAAAGGGGAAACTCAAGTGGTAAAAGGCAAAAGTGAAAGTTCATATAAAGAAAAAGCCATAAAGAGTGTAAACATTAGGGAGTGTGACACCTTCTTTTGAGTGAAACACGTGAGGGAGTGTTTTATAAGGTATCTGAATTATGTTGTGTAGAAGTAATACTATGACATCTAGAGACAAAGGTGCAGCTCATGAGGGATGTGGTAATGTGTCCTTCATGATCAAAGCTATGCAACAATAATTTGAGCACATGAATACCAGATTTGATGATATGAGGGAGAAGATGGAGAAGCAAGCTAATATAATAGTAGAGTTGCAAAGGCGGCATGGGGAATATAAGGCTCCTAAAGCAAGAAGGCAATTAAGACATGCCTATGACCATGAAGATGATGTAGAAGATGATGAATTTGACAATTGAACTATTGTGGTTAGAAATACTAACAATAAATGGGATTGGAGAGAGTTTGGGAGGCAAGGCACCTATGACCATGATTTGGGCAATATTAAAATGACGATTCCTCCATTCCAAGGTAAGAATGATCTTGATGTGTACCTAAAATGAGAGATGAAGGTTGAATTGGTTTTTGACTGCCATAACTATTATGAGGGGAAAGAGGTAAAGCTTGGTGTTGTTGAATTTACTAATTATGCTATTATTTGGTGGGATCAACTTGTTTTGACTAGGAGAAGGAATTGTAAGCAGCCTATTAATACATAGGAGGAGATGAAGGCTATCATGAGAAGGAGGTTTGTCCTTAATCACTATTATAGAGAGTTGTACAAAAGGCTACAAGGGCTCACTCAAGGCACCAAAAGTATAGAGGACTACCACAAAGAGATGGAGATTGTCATGATTAAGATGAATGTAGAAGAAGATAGAGAGGCAACCATAGCTCGATTTCTACAAGGGCTAAATAGAGACATAGCCAATGTGGTTGAATTGCAACATTATGTGGAATTAAAATACATGGTGCACATGACAATGAAAGTTGAAAGGCAACTTAAATAAAAGGGTTCCACACAGTTTGGGTAGAACTTGGGTTGTATCTCATCTTGGAAACTGAATTGGAGTAAAAGGGACAAGAAGGCCAACAACAAGTCCAAATCTGAGCTCACCAACCATAAGAATATGGGTTCTAGCAAGGTGGTAGGTAATTCTAACCCTTAACCAAGTAGAAATAGAGATGTTAAATGTTTTAAGGGTTTTGGCAAGGGTCACATTGCATCTCAATGTCCAAATAAGCATGCAATGATCTTGAGAGGTAACAGTGATGTTGAAACTACAAGTGAATTATATCATGATTCTATGCCATCATCAGAGGGTGAAAGTGATGGAGAGGACTATCCAGTTAATGGAGTAGCTATTTTCACAAGGCAAACATTAAATGTGCAAGTAAAGGAAGAAAATGAGGTGCAATAAGATGTAGTATGATTATTGATGGTGGGAGTTGCACTAATGTTGCTAACACAACCATGGTTGAGAAGCTAGATTTACCTATTATAAAGCATCCTAGGCCATATAAGCTTTAATGGTTGAATAAGAGTGGTGAAGTCAAGGTAAATAAGCAAGTGCTCATGTCATTTCCTATCGAATGGTACTATGATAAAGTTTTATGTGATGTTGTACCTATGCATGCGAGTCATATTCTATTAGGAAGACCATAGTAATTTGACAAAAAAGTGCATAATGGCTTTAAGAATCAATATTCTTTTGTAATGAATGAAAAACTCATCACTCTTGTACCATTATCATCCTAACAAGCTTATAAGGATTTGTCAAGGATTAAAAGTGAGAGTGAACAGAAAAGAGAGATTGACAAAAAAGAAAAGGAAGAAGAAAACGTGAGGACACAAGAGAGAGAAGAAAACAAAAAGTTTCTATGCAAAAGAATATGATGTAAAAAGAGCATTTTATGCAAACAACCTAGGATCATACTTTTGTACAAAGAGGCTTATTTTAACACTAACAAGTTTGAATTGTCTTTGCCTAGTGTTGTTGTTGCTTTATTGCTAGAATTTAAAGATATATTTCCTAACAATGTCCTAAGTGGATTGCCACTTAAGAGAGGAATTAAGCATCAAATTGATTTCATCCCTAGTGCTTCCATCCTTAACCGGGCAGCATATAGAAGTAATCCTGAGGAGACAAAGGAACTTCAAAGGCAAGTTGAGGAGCTTATTTCAAAAGCATATGTGAGGGAAAGCATAAGTCTTTGTGCTATTCCTATCCTACTTATACCTAAAATTGTTGAGCGATCAACAAAATCATTGTAAAGTATTGTCACCCCATACCTAGGTTAGATAACATGTTGGATGAATTGCATGGTTTGTGTGACTTTTCTAAGATTGATTTGAAAAGTGGATATCACCAGATTAGGGTAAGAGAGGGAGATGACTAGAAAACAACTTTCAAAACTAAGTATGGTTTGTATGAATGGCTTGTTATGCCATTTGGTCTCACTAATGCACCAAGTACTTTTATGCGATTAATGAATCATGTTTTATGTCCATTCATTGGTAAATTTGTAGTTGTGTATTTTGATGATATTTTAATCTATAGCAAAAGTCTAGAAGAGCATCTTGATCATTTATGTTCTATTTTAATTGTTTTACATTCTAAAAAATTGTATGCTAACTTCAAGAAATGTTCCTTTTGTACCAATTAGATCACATTTCTTGGCTATATTGTGAGTGCTAAAGGTATTAAGGTTAATGAGGAAAAAGTTAGGGCTATCCAAGATTGGCTTACTCCTAAGTCAATTAGTGATGTGCATAGTTTTCATGGTCTAACTAGTTTCTATAGACACTTTGTTAGGGGCTTTAGCATCCTTGTTGCACCACTCACTGACCTTATCAAAAAGAACATGAGTTTTAGGTGGGGTAGTGACCAAGACAAGGCTTTTAATTGCATCATGGAAAAATTAAGTTATACACCTTTACTTGCTTTACATGACTTTGCAAAAGCTTTTGAGATTGAGTGTGATGCTTCGGGTATTGGCATTAGAGCTATTTTGATGCAAGAAAGGTGCCTAATTGTTTACTTTAGTGAAAAGCTAAGTGGAGTAAGCCTTAATTATCCTACTTATGATAAAGAGATGTATCCATTGGTACGAGCTTTGGAGACATTGCAACATTACCTTTGGCCTAAAGAGTTTGTCATCCATACTAACCATGAATCCTTAATGCACTTGAAGGGATAAAGAAAGTTGAACAAAAGACATTGTAAGTGGATTGAATTCATTGAGACCTTTCCCTACATCATCAAATATAAACAAGCTAAGGAAAATGTGGTAATTGATGCATTATCTTGCAGGTATACCCTTATCTCTACACTTATTGCAAACTTATTAGGATTTGAACATATTGAAGATTTATATGTGAATGATCCTCACTTTACTAATGTGTACGGAGCATGTGAGAAGTCAACCTTTAAGAAGTTTTATAGGTATGAGGGCTTCTTATTTAGGGAAAATCATTTATGCATGTCTATAAGTCTTTAAGGGAGCTGGTTGTAAGAGAAGCTCGTGAGGGTGGCCTAATGGGTCATTTCAGAGTTATGAAACCCTAGATGTCCTAAATGAACATTTCTTTTGGCCATGCATGAAATGAGATGTTGAGAGGATATGTGAGAAATACATAACATGCAAATAGGTTAAATCTAGAGTTTTACCTCATGGCTTGTATACCCCTTTACCCATACCTAGGCATCGCTAGGTTGATTTATCTATGGACTTTGTACTAGGGTTGTCATGATCAAAAGGGGGTAGGGATTCTTTATTTGTTGTTGATAGATTTTCAAAGATGGCACACTTCATTCCATGCCATAAAACTAATAATGCAAGCAATGTGGCTGACTCAAAGTTGTCTGATGCTCCAAAGCTTACAAGAGGTGTCTATTTATAGGCTAAGATAGCAATCCTAAAAAGGCACAAATTCCTACTTAAGAAAAGTCTTTATTTAGGAGGAATTCTTATCTAGGGACAAATTCTTATACAGACAATAAACTCCTAATTAAGAGTTAATGCTATTATTTAGTCCTAACCCATTAGGTACTCTAATTATATTAATAAGGCTTGGACTCTCTTTCAAGCTTGAATTCACACCATTCAAAACTTGGTTGGCCTGAATGTCCTCAATCAACCCATTTAGTGCCTCTTTCATCTTTTTGGCTCTAGCTCATGTTATTGGGCCTTTTGGAATGTGCAATGGACCTTTTGTATCCATTGAGGCCTTCCACCCATCATCTCTAAGGTTCCCATCAACCATACACTCAATGTTTAGAGGAACATGAACCTAAGGTATAAACAAGGATATGGATGCCACACTCTATAAAAGTAACGAATTTAAGAGTGATAGGTTGGGTTGAATGTCATAAGAAGACTTAGTTCTAAAAAAGTTCTTTAGTTCATAAAAGAACTCAAGGAGAAAATTTCAATTTTCAATTCATATAATCATCTGCTCTTTAACAGTGAAATCAAACCTATTTATAGGCTAAAATAACAACTTTAAAACCCTAAAAGTAGTTATAATGATATACTCTTAAATTATAAGAACACTCCTATTTTATTGTAAATTTCTATTTTATAACAAACTTCTAAAATATAATACACTTGCATGGAATGCCTTGAAGTATTATTTCAAACTAGGATGCAAAGTTCTTGAACTACTTCAAGAAAACTTTGTGGGGTAAATTAGGTACTAAACTATTGTTCTCAATTGCTTGCCATCCATAAATAGATGAGAAAATTGAGGTAGCTAATTGATCTCTTTTTACTTTTTTGCATACAATTATTTGCATGAATTAAAGTAACAAAATAATAGCATAAAAGGGATGGTCCATTTCAAGTGATAGCATGAATTAATGATAATACTTATAAGTTAGACCTTCTAGGTGAGTACAAGGTGAGTGCAATATTTAATGTTGCTAATCTTCTCCTTTTGAAACAAGTGATGATTTAAGAACGAATCCTTTTCAAGATAGGGGAATGATGAGATTCATGAAGGTGCCAAAGCATGGAGGGCTTTTAAGGATCCCTTAGGCATTCAAGAAGGTCCAATGACAAGATCGAGAGCTAAAAGGATGAAATAGGCACATAACAAGTTGATTAAAGACATTTAGGCCAAGGAAGAAGCTAATTAAAGCTTAAAGGGCAACAAAGTATTTCTTAATGCAAGCCAAGGCTTTATTAATTGTAAAAGTATGCTAAATCAGCCTATGTTAAGTGATTATGAAGAGTTAAAGTAACAAAATAATAAAATTAGTGAGTTAGATTTATCGCAAAGTCTAAAAAATGAAGAATAAGGAGTCAACTAAATGTAAAATCATCAATAGTTTAATGCTGGATGCATGGCTCTAAGAATTTGACTGAATTAACTCCTTTGTTTGATGAAATTCAATGGATTAAGAGTGCCAAGGGTTTATAAATGTACTTATTACAATGAATATGTTGTTTATGGTAGAGAAAAAAGATTAATTTTAAGATCATTTTGTGTGGATGAGACCTTGCAATGAAAGGAGGAGCCTTGTTAAGAAGAAATTAAGACACAATCTCATTATTCTGCAATTGAACTAAAAATACTTGTTAAAAGAGCTAATGATTATCAAAAAATTTTTTGTTTGATGGGATTGAATGGATTTAGAGTATCAAAGGCTTACAAATGTATGTGTTGCAGTAAAAATAATATTTGTTGTGGGCACAAAAGTTACTTTTAGGATCATTTTGTTTGAATGAGTTCTTCCAAGGAAAAGTGGAGGTGGGGCTTTGTTAGGAAGAAATGAAGGGGTGGTCTTATTATTTAGGAAATGAACCGTCGCATACTTATAAGAAAAGCTAATAATGACCAATGACTCTTTTGTTTGATGGAATTCAATGGATTCATACTACCAAATGTCTATGGATGTACTTGTTGCAATGAATATAATATTTGTTGGAGACGCAAAAGTTAATTTCAAGATCATTTTGTATCAATTTGTCCTTGTAATACAAAGAGGAGCCTTGTTAGGAAGAAATGAACACAGTTACATTATTTAGTAATTGAACCAAAAATATATGTAAGAAAAGCAAATCATTATCAAAGTCTTCTTTGTCTGATGGAATTCAATGGATTCCTAATACTAAGGGTGTAAATACATGTCTGTTGCAATAGGTATAAAATTTGTTGTGGTTATAAAAGTTATTTTTAAGATTATTTGGTGTGAATGAATTCTTCTAATGAAAGGTTGATCCTTGCTAGGAAGAAAACAAGAGACAGTCTCATCATTTAGGAATTGAACTACAAATACTTGTAAGAAAAGCTAATCATTATCAAAGACTCTTTTGTTTGATGGAATTCAACACATTCTTATTGCGATGAATATAATATTTGTTATAGGCACTAAAGTTATTAGCAAGATCACTTTGTGTGAATGATTTTTTGCAATGAAAGGTGGAGCTTTGTGTTGGAAGAAATGAAGAGGTGGTCTCATTATTTAGGAATTGAACCAAAAATACTTGTAAGAAAAACCTAATCATTATTAAAGACTCTTTTGTTTGGTGAAATTCAATGGATTCTTAGTTTCCATAGTGTACATATGTGCATGTCACAATGAATATGATATTTCTTGTGGGCATAAAAGCTATTTTAAAGATCATTTTATGTGAAATCAATGTTCAATTTAGAAATGGATGTTAATTGCATGATCATTTTGTTTGAATCGTTCCTTGCAATGAAAGGAGAATCTTTATTGCCATGGAATTAGGAGATGATGTCAAGTTTCAAGCAGAAATGATTTTCTTTTGAGAAAGAAAGCAAATCAAGATCAATAACCCCATTATTCAATTGACTTCAATGAATTGGACTACACAAGAAATAATAATATGCATCTCATAATTTAATACATGTTTGGTGTAGACATTTAAGCTAAGTTCATCATTCTTTTGTGTGAATGACTCCTTGGAATGAAAGGATAAGTCTTATTAACTAGAAATGAAGTGACGATTCTCTCTTAATAAAGAAAGCTAATCAAAAGTAATAACTCTATTATTCAATTGACTTCAATAGGTTTGGACTACCTAATAAAGAATAACATGCATCTCATAATTTAATAGTTGTTTGATGCGGACATTTAAGTTAAGTACATGATTACTCTATATGAATGACTCCTCAAAAGGAAAGGATAATCCTTGTTAGCAAGAAATGAAGTGATGACATCATGTTTTAGGCAATGAATCATTCTATCCAGGTGGGAAAGGAAAATCAGGAAAAATGACTCCTTTATTTGATGTAATTCAATGGATTCAAATAACCTAATGTGTATTAACATGCATGTCACAATCAAATCAATCTTCAGTCTAGACATGGATTTTAATTGCATGATCATTTTGTTTGATTCTAGGGAGTCATTCATAAAAAGAATCTTGAACAAAACTTATATGTCTACACAGATCTTGCATTTCATTGTGAGATACACGTTATTATGTCATAGGTGGTCCAAATCTATTAAACTCCATCAAATAAAAGAGCCATTGTTCTTGATTATCTTTCTTTGTTGAAAGATAATCATTTTTGCTTGAATGTGAAACCATCACCCAACTCCTTGGTGATGATATCTCACTTATCTATGCAAGGAATTATTTACCCAAAATAATCAGGCAATTAACATCCATCTCACACCAAATATTAATTTCATTGTGACATGCACATCAATACAAATTCAGATAGCAAAAACAATTTAAGCTATAGCAAACAATTATAACTACACACAAAGAGATAGACATTAGGAATCTGATTTCATTATGCACATCAATTCTATGTCTTTGACAATCATCAATTCAATGTTATGGCTTGTTCTCTCTTAGTATGATCATTTCGTTGGTGTCTGGCTATAATCAAGTGTTCCTAATCATTAAACTACCTTAGCATCTGGCTCATTTAATGACTAAAACCTCGTTAAACCCACGAGAATGATAAAAACCAATGTCCTATCTTACATTGGCATTTGCATCAATAAGAATTAATTCATTCAAGAGTGTACACATAATATGGGAATATGGTGTCTTCTTTAGTTGTGTCTTGTATAATCCACTAAGTTCATATTGAATATAGATGATATAGATGATACAAAACTCAATATGGAATTAGGCACAAAGAATGAAACTAAAATGTTAAACTAATTTAGAACACAAGCACAAGATAAAGAAATTTTGTATAGGTCACATCAACTTCCTAGAAATGCATTTAGTTCATAAACATCATGGCAAAACATATGAAATACACAACATGGCAGAAAAATTAATTTCAAAAGAACCTCTCTTTTCCAGCCCAGCTTCACACCCTTTAACCTCCACTTCTGCCACATTTTGCTTCCCTTTTTCATAACATCCAACTCTCATAATGGATTATATATGATTGGTGTACACATTTATATAAAGTTCATGATTCTTTTGGGCAAATGACTTATTGGAACAAAAGGATAAGCCTTGTTAGTTAGAAATTAAGTGACAACCTCATCGTTCTACAAATGAACCATGCTATTCATGCAAGAAAAGCTAATCAAGAAAAATGACACTTTTGTTTGATATAATTCAATAGATTTAGAGTACCAAAGATGTATTGACGTGCACGTAGTATTAAAATTATCATTACGTGTAGACATTGATGCTAATTGCATGCTCATTTTGTGTGAATAATTCCTTACAAGAACAGGAGAAGCTATATTCCCAAGGAATCAAGTGCTGGTGCCAAGTTTCTAGCAAAAACATTTCTCTCTTGGTAAAGCAAACTAATCAAGAACAAAGAGATAAATTTTCCTTGATTAGTTTTTCTTACATGAATAGAATGACTTATTGCATTATGACAGCGCTTAATTTCCTTGCTGTATAACAACAACAGTAGATGGCTCTACTTTATATGGTCAAGCTATAACCTCACTATCTTCTACTTTTATACTCAAATTTAAGGTAGGAGGTAAATACTAATAACCCTTTTTCCATTTTTGGTGGTGTATTCCTAATATGGTTTTTCAAGGACCATACACTCCTCTAGGTTAGAGAAATTTGGAAAAGGTTTTTCTTAAATTTTCAAACCTTTTTCAAATAAGTGAAAGTGTCCACTACACCCATTTTAGCAGTATATCATTGATGGCATTTACACTGTAATTCTTGTTCTTTTTAAAGGCTATAAAAATCATTTTCTTTTTATAGTATTTTGAGGAGAGTAAAATAATTATCTAACCTTTTTGATTCTCTTTCGACAAAGAAAGCTACTCAAGAACAATGACTCCTTTATTTGATGGAGTTTAATTGACTTGGACCACCCATGACATAATAACATGCATCTCACAATGAAATGCGAGATTTGGGTAGACATATAAGTTTTATTCATGATTCCTTTTATGAATGACTCCTTAGAATAAAAAGATAATCCTTATTAGATTGAAAAAAGGTGATAAAGTTGTCATAAACTCAATAAATAGTTCTTTTCATGTAAGAAAAGTCAATCAAGGAAAATTTATCCCTTTGTTCTTAATTAGTTTGCTTTACCAAGAGAGAATTGTTTTTGCTTCAAACTTAACACCGACATTTGATTCCTTGGGAATATGGCTTCTCCTTTTGTTGTAAGGAATTATTCACACAAAATGACCATGTAATTAGCATCAATGTCTACAAGGAGCCATTCATATATAATCATCATGAATTTAGGATAAAATAATCATGAAATTAACTTTGTATCCACTTTAAACATTATATTTATTGCGACATGCACATTAATGCACCTTTTGGTAATTTTAGTCCATTGAATCCCATCAAACATATGATTCATACATCTTAATTATCTTTTATTGCACAATATAAATGGTCCATTTGCTGAAAGATGTGTCCACTACTTCATTTCTTGCTAATAAAGCTTCCCCTTTCATTGTAAGAGTAATTCACACAAAATGATCATGAAATTCAATTTTGTGTATCCACCAAACATTAGATTCATAGTGACATTCATCAAACATAGGAGTCATTGATGTTGATTATACCTTTTTACTTCATTTGAATGGTAATGTGAAGTTCCCAACTTCACCCTAGGATCTACTAGTTTGTGATACTGAGAGGGGGGTGAATCAGTATCACCACAATTCACAATTCGCAGGTAAGTGAACAACTTCAATCTCTTCTTAAAAGCAAACTCTTTCTCAAATTCAACTAAGGTAGATCTATTGCTGCCTACTAATCACAATAGTCCCCAAAGTCACCGTTCAGACACCTTGCCTAATAGAAAATTCGGATGTTCTTGTTTAGGTCTTCGTTAGGTTATGGGTTGGCTGATAGTTTAGCTGCATTCACAACTCAATTCAAAACACAGAACGTAAAGCAAATTAAGGACACACGAGATTTACGTGGTTCCGCCAATGTGACGTACATCCACGGTGGTAGGGACTCTCCCTTACTGAGACTATCCACTATACTTGAGAATTTCAGTTACAATGGATGTCTTAATCTTCTGCTCCTTTCACTATTTCAATTACTAAGCAAGTACAACACAAAGAGTGTCACTTACTGTGTCTTCCCTTCTTCTAGCTTGTCTTGCCTCTGTTGAATTGAAAGGCTGCTCCACTGCCGCTTAGAAGTTCACCACAACACTCTCTAACCTCTCTTGAAGAAATTTGGAAATACGTTGAGTTCTTTCTGATGCTTCGCCGAGTTCCTTCTCTAGGTTGTCTCACACAGCTCCTGCTTTCACCGTCTCACGGTCTCACCCATCTCCTATTTCACGGTCTTACTGTTTCACGGCCTGTCCTCACGCTTCTGGTCTGCCACGTCGTTGCACATTCTGATCTCACGCCGTCTCCTGACATACACCCATGCTTCTGGTCTGCCGTTTCACGTCTCTTGGCCTGCCTCACGCTACTGGTTTTTCTGGTTCACGTCTTTCAGCCTGCCTCACGCTTCTGGTCTGCTGTCTTCTCTTCCGGGTGGTCTCACGGATACCAGGTCTGCTGTCTTCTCTTCCAGGTGATACCAGGTCTGCTGTCTTCTCTTCCGGGTGGTCTCATGGATACCAGGTCTGCTGTCTTCTCTTCCGGGTGGTCTCACGGATACCAGGTCTGCTGTCTTCTCTTCCGGGTGGTCTCACGGATACCAGGTCTGCTGTCTTCTCTTCCGGGTGGTCTCATGGATACCAGGTCTGCTGTCTTCTCTTCCGGGTGGTCTCACAGATACCAGGTCTGCTGTCTTCTCTTCCGGGTGGTCTGTTTCTTATTTCTCCTCTTGCTGGTTGTGTGTTTCTGGTTTGCTTGCAAGAGGCGTTTCTGGTTTGCTTTTCTCTTCTTTTTGGCTGGTTGTTGTAGGGTTGCTGTTTATTCAATTGTGTTGGCCTTAACCAGTTTTGTCTTCCAAGGCCTTTATATACTCTCTTCCATGAAACCCTAATAGGGCTTACGTGGCGGATTTACGTTATTGCCCTTATGCGGCGGATTCACTTTTTTGCCCTTCCATGTGGCTTTACTTTCTTGCACACTTAACCTTAGTTGACAACAATTACAACTCATACAAGGCTGTGGGAACAACATAATGCCTAAAACATGTGATTGTCCCTTCATTTCTTGTTGGCAAAACTTTTCCTTTTATATCAAGGAGCCATTCACGTAGAATGAACATGAATTTAGTACAAAATAATCATGAAATTAACTTTTGTATCCACTCTAAACATTATATTTATTGCGACATGTACATTAATACACCTTTGATAATTTAAGTCCATTGAATCTCATCGAGCATATGATTTGTACATCTTATTTATGTTTTATTGCACAATATAAATGATCCATTTGCTGAAAGATGAGTCTATTACTTCATTTCTTGCTAATAAAGCTTCTCCTTTCATTTTAAGAGTAATTCACACAAAATGATCATGAAATTAAATTTTATGAATACACCAAACATTAAATTCATAGTGACAAGCATGTCAATACACTTTTGGTAGTTTTAATCCACTGAAGTCAATCAAATGTTATAATCATCTTGATTAAGATGAGATTGTCATTTTATTTCTTTCTAATAAGGCTTCTCCTTTCATGGCAAGAGTTATCACCACGAAATGATCATGAAATTAAATTTTTGTGTTTACACTAAACAATATATTCACTGTGATGGGCATGTCCTTACACTTTTGGTACTTTGAATGCACAAAAATTCTATCAAACAAATGAGTCATTGATAATTATTTGCTTTCTTGCTGGTATTAAATTGTTCTATTATTAAGGGATGAGATTGTCTTTCATTTCATGCTAACAAAGCTTCTCCTTTTGTTACAAGTAGTCATTCACACAAAATGATCATGAAATTAGCTTTTTTGTTTATAGCAAACATTATATGCATTATGACCTGCACACCAATACACCTTTGATACTTTAAGTTCACTAAATTCCATGAAACATAGGAGCCATTGATCTTGATGTTCAATGTGGGCATGGATGTTAATTGCATGATCATTTTATGTGAATGATTCCTTTTCATTAAATCAGATGATGATCTTGAGTTCTAAACTATAAACAATTATTTGCTAGCAAAGAAAGCTAATTAAGAGCAATATCTTCTTTATTTTGAATGGATTGCAAGTACTCAAAAAAGAAGTCCTAATGTTGAGTAATTAAGGCACGGTCTCAATGTTTAAGCAATTAATGATTGTATCATAATAAAGAAAGCTAATTAAGGGTAAAAGCTAATCAAGATAAATGACTTGTTTATTTGATGGAAGTTGACGGTTTCAGACCATCTAAGGTGCATTGACATGGGTGTCATAATAAAATTAATCTTTTGTGTAGACATGGATGTTAATTACATGATTATATTGTGTGAATGTGATGAGAAGCTTGGAGATTATGCATGGAAGACTTCAAAGAATGCAAGAGATCCATTGCACATTTCAGAAGCTCCAATAACACAAGTTAGAGCCAAAAAGATGAAAGAAGCACTAAATGGGTTGATTAAGGACATTTAGGCCAATCAAGCTACAAATGGTGTGAATTCAAGCTTGAAAGAGAGTTAAGGCCATATTAACATGATTGGAGTACTTAATGGGCTAAAGCTAAGTAATAGCATTCACTTATAAATAGGTGTTTATCCTAAATTAGTGATTGTTATAAAATTGAAAGTTTTTTGTATAAGAATTTGTCCTAGATAGGAGTTTGTCCTAAATAAGGATTTGTCCTTAATAGAAATTTATGCCTCTTCAAGATTGCTATCTTATCCTATAGATAGGCACCTCCTTGCAAACTTTGAAAAATAAGACAATTTTGAGAGAAATAAAAAAAACCAAGGGTTTTCTCCTTTGGTTCTTTTGAGAATTGAAGAACTTATAAAGGAGTATGTCTTCTTGTGATGTTCAACTTGACTTATCACTCTTAATTCCTTCTTTTCTACATCTTCTTGTGGCATTTAACTTGACTTATCACTCCCAATTCCCTTCTTTTTTGGAGTGTGGCATCTATATCCTTCTTAAATACCCTAGGTTTGTGTTCCTTTGAATGTTAGGTTTAGGCTTTGTGTTATTAAAGTTTGATCTAACTTTCCTAGGTATTGTTTAAGTCCTTGTGTGTGTTGGGTCCCTAAGCCATGTCCTTTTGGGATTTCTTTTTTCCATCAATTGGTATTAGAGTCCAACTCTAAATCAGGTTGGATCAATTAATTTTTCAATTTGCTGCCTTGTGATTTATTTATTTCTATTTAGTTTGTCTATTAAGTGCATTACCATTCAAATCTGCTAATCTGTCCATTTGCAATCCTTCTTACTTTACCCATTTGTTTGAGATCATAACTATCAAAACGTGCATTTTCAATTCTATTAGTTGTCTATAGCTATTTTGTGTTGAGCAAAATAAAAAATGAAAGGAGGAAAGGAAAAAAAAAAAAACAAAGCAACCAATAATTCTATTTTCTTACTCAACTTCAATTCTTCATTTATTTTCTTGTTATATCATTCAAATTTATCCTTTAAGTTTAACCACCTATTTTGATTTATGTGAGTCTAGTTCATTAAATTTGTTTGCCTTAATTCAATTCTATCCTATTTACCTTATTCTGTTCAAAATCAATCCTCTTAATTTAGCTTATTTAGTTCTTTAAAGAGGTGAAAGGGGAATTTTGAGTGGTAAAAGGCAAGAGTGCAAGTTTATATTAAGAAAAAGTCATAAAAAGTGTAAAACATAAAGAAGTGTGACACCCTTGTTGAGTGAAACACCTTAAATGAGGAAGACTGTTGGATAAACTCGTGAGCAACTGATTAATTTGAGGTGCCCTAGCTTATCCCACTTTATGTGGCATAAAGATGTGTTCTTGTCCAAGATTTTTTCATAAGAAGACAATCAAAAAGGTTTTTGGAAGAAGTCCTTATCAAGACTTCCTACTTTATCCGTAGAAAGAATAAGAAATAGGCTTAAGACCAAATAAAGAGGAATAATTCCTTGTAAGGAATATACTTATGGAGAGCTTGTTGTTAAGGTGGTTGCCAAAGGAGCTTTTATCTATAATGAGATTAAACTCCACAAGCAATTAAAGATGAGAAAATGCAAGGTGAAAAGCTTTGAGAGATTTTTGGGACCAAATAGGTTTTCCATCTATTAATTTTCCTAAAGCAAGAAAAAGAAGAAAATATTCACCTTATAAACCTTTTCCAAAAGAAAAAAAAAAAAACAGAATAGAAAAGGTGCATTTAAAAAATAAGAAAAGCCTTATCAGCCAAAGAAAAAAATTAAAGGAAAAGTCTAAAAAGACTTTAGTTTGTTACAAATATGAAAATTTGGCCATTATGCTAGTAAGTGTAAAGTCAGACAAAAAATCCAAAAATTATACAATGATGGGGATCTTAAAAGATCAGTAATGCATATTTTCTTATCAAAAAGTTGAAGACTTGGAAGTGGATGTTATGCAAGATGATGATACTTCTAGTATATCTTTTAAAGAGAGTTGTAATAGTCAATGACTATTTTAAAACTCTCTATAAAAGTAATGACTTATTAATCCATACTAAAGAAGATAACATAATATTGGGTCGCATTGATAAAACTTTAGATCCAAAAGAAAAAAAAATAGAAAGAAATATTAGAAAAGTATTTGCATTTTTCAAAAGGAGATAATTTGTCTTCTTTTATGTTGTTGCATCCTAATGAAGGTTACAATTTAAAAATTGTAAGAGAACATGCTAAAACTTCTACTTCTAAAGGAAAGAAAAAATGAAATGAACTAAAGCTTAAAGCTAATGTTAATGAGCTTAAAGTTGATATTAAATTGTTAAAAATAGGTTTATCATTTGAGAAACAATTTCTTTAGAAGGGGGAAAAGATAAGGAAGTTTTACCCTTAGTCAAAGAAAGTTATTTAAAGGAAGATGAGATTAATAATCTTCAGTTTGTAAATCTTATTAATTGGGTTATTAATCATGAATGGAATATGAAAATAACAATTTTTGTAAACAAAGAAAATATATTTTCAATTGCTATACATGAATTACATCAATAAAGGTCTAGCGCCTTCTAAGTATTTTTCTAAAATAATAGAAGTATAAAACACTACTGATAAAAGTAATATTATTTAAGCTATCACTTGCAACTATCTATAACCATGTGATGTGATCTATGGAGAAGCCAATGCATAGAGTGTTTCTAAGGATCCATTAAGTATTCATGAAGGGCTAATGACACATTCAAGAGTTAAAAGGATAAAAGATGCACTTAATGGGTTGATTAAAGACATTTCAGTCAAGAAGCTGATTGTGAAGAGTTGAGGCAACAAAGTAATGGAATTAGTGAGTTGGACATATTACAAAGTCTGAAAAATGCAAGGCAAGAAGTGGACTAGTTGTAAAATTGGTTACAGGATCATTTTGTTGGAAAGTTGAATTGACATTGGTCATGAGCCTGTTGGCAAACCAATTTGATACTAAACATATAGGTTTAGGAATTTGACCGAACTAACCTTAATTTGTTTGCTATTAGCTTATTTAGAAAGTTTTTCTTATTTCTAGGCTTAGGGTTGTTATTTTAGCGTATAAATAGTTTTCATTTTATTTTTAAAAGATATAGATGATCAATGAAAAAAAAGTGAGAATTTTCTCTTTTGATTCTTATTGAACTTTGTGAACTTATCAAGGTCATGGTTGAAGGTTGAATCTTATAATTATTTCAGAGAAATTGTATTCTAACTTCAATAAATGTTCCTTTTGCACTAATCAAATCATATTTCTTAGTTGTATTATGAGTGTTAAAGGTATTAAGGTTGATAAGGAAAAAGTTATCGCAATCCATGATTGGCCTACACCTAAGTTAGTTAGTGACCTTTTGGAATGTGTAATGGATCTCTTGCATCCTTTGAAGCCTTCCATGCATAATCTCTAAGCTTCCTATCAAAAATTGAGGACACAAGAGAGAAGAAAATATAAAGTTTCTATGCAAAAGACAATGATGTCAAATGAGTATTTTATGCCAAATAGCCTATGATCATACTTTTGTACAAAGAGGCATATTGATCATTTATGTTCTATTTTAATCATTTTATGTTTTGAGAAATTGTATGCTAACTTGAAGAAATGTTCCTTATGTACTAATCAAATCACATTTCTTGGTTATGTTTTGAGTGCTAAAGGTATTAAGGTTAACAAGGAAAAAGTTAGGGCAGTTTGTGATTGGACAACACCTAAGTCAATTAGTGATGTCCGTAGCTTTCATGGTTTGGCTAGTTTCTATAAATTCTTTTTTAGGGACTTTAGCACCATTAACTGAGGTTATCAAAAAGAACATGAGTTTTAGTGGGGTAGTGATCAAAACAAGACTTTTAATTGCATTAAGGAAAAATTAAGTTCTACGTCCTTACTTGCTTTACCTAACTTTGCAAAAACTTTTGAGATTAAGTGTGATGCTTCAAGGATTTGCATTGGAGCTATTTTGATGTAGGAAAGGCACCTAATTGCCTATTTTAGTGAGAAGCTAAGTGGAGCAAGTATCAATTATCCTACTTATAATAAAGAGATGTATGCATTGGTACAAACTTTAGAGACATGGCAACATTACCTTTGGCCTATGGAGTTTGTCATCCATACCAACCATGAATCCTTGAATCACTTAAAGGGACAAGAAAAGTTGAACAAAAGACATGTTAAGTGGATCAAATTCATTAAGACCTTTCCCTACATAATCAAATATAAACAAGGTAAGGAAAATGTGGTAGTTGATGTATTATCTTAAAAGTATCCAAAATAAAAGCAATGGTCTCAATTGTATAAAATACACTTTAGTGGACAACTATTATATATTGTAATCCTAAGATTCAATGTTGGGTCAAGTATATAGATCTAAAGCATAATGGGCTAACTTCTTATTAGAGTCTATTGCATTTCCTTTTATTTCATTAACATGTTTGTATACTAAAGCTACATAAATCGTGCCAAATTACATTGTGGTAATGGACACAATTAAAAAAATAACAATATTTAAATTCACTTAAGTATTAACGAAGAATTTCTCCCTCTAAGACTTTAAAATTCTAAAAATTAAAATAATGCAATTCTTTTATTTTTTAAATAATTTTTAATACAATTACATTTTTAATGGTGAGATAAATTTAATATTTGAATATGTTACTTTACCAAAATGAAAACAATGGACTATAATGTATAAAATAAACTTTAGGGGATGACTATTATAAATTTCAATCTCAAGTTTCAATGTTGGTTCCAGCATATAGCTCTAGAGCATAGTGGACTAACTTTTTATTAGAGTCCATTGCATTTGCTTTTGTTTAATTAACATATTTGTATACTAAAATTATATAAATCATGTCAAATTGCATTGTAGTAATGGAGACAATTAAAAAAATTATAAAATTTAAATTTACTTGAGTATTAACGAAGAATTTCTCCTTGTAAGACTGTAAAATTCTAACAATTTAAACAATGCAAGGTTCTTATTTTTCAAATAATTTTGAATCCAATTGCATTTTCAATAGTGAAATAAACCTAATATTTGAATATGTTAATTCACCAAAATAAAAGCAATAGACTCAATTGTACAAAATACACTTTAGTGGATGACTATTATAAATTCCAATCCCAAGCTTCAATGTTGGGTCAACCATATAACTCTACAATGTAGTGGGCTAACGTCTTATTATAGTTCATTACATTGGCTTTTATTTAATTAACACACTTGTATACTAAAATTATATAAATCATGTCAAATTGCATTATGGTAATGAAGACAATTAAAAAAAATTACAAAATTGAAATGCACTTGAGTATTACCGAAGAATTTCTCCCTGTAAGACTTTAAAATTACAAAAATTAAAACAATGCAATGTTTTTATTTTTTAAATAATTTTGAATCCAATTGCATTTTCAATAGTGAGATAAACCTAGTATTTGAATATGTTAATTCACCAAAATAAAAGCAATTGACTCAATGGTATAAAATACACTTTGGTGGATGACTATTATAAATTCTCATCCTAAGTTTCAATGTTAGGTCAAGTATATAACTCTAAAACATTGTGGGCTAACTTCTTATTAGAGTCCATTGCATTTGTTTTCATTTAATTAACATGTTTGTATACTAAAATTATATAAATCATGTCAAATTACATTGTGGTAATGTAGACAATTAAAAAAATTTCAAAATTTAAATTCACTAGATTATTAATGAAGAATTTCTCCCTCTAAGACTTTAAAATTCTAAAATTTAAAATAGTGCAATGTTTTTACTTTTTAAAGAATTTTGAATTCCATTGCATTTTCAACGATGAGATAAACCTCATATTTGGATATGTTATTTCACCAAAATAAAAGCAATGAACTCAATTCTATAAAATACACTTTAGTTGATGACTATTACAAATTGTTATCCCAAGATTCAATGTTGGGTAAAGCGTATACCTGTACAACGTACTATGGTAACTTCTTATTAAATTCTATTGCATTCCTCTTTACTTGAATAACACGTTTGTATACTAAAATTTTATAAATTGTGCCAAATTGCATTATGGTAGTGGAGACAATTAAAAAAATGATAAAATTTAAATTCACTTGAGTATTAACGAATAATTTCTTCCTCTAAAACTTTAAAATTCTCAAAATTAAAATAATGCAATGCTTTTATTTTTCAAATAATTTTTAATACAATTGCAATTTCAACGGTGAGACAAATTTAATATTTAAATATGTTAATTTAACAAAAGAAAAGTAATGGACTAAAATGTATAAAATAAACTTTAGGGGATGACAATTTTAAATTGCAATCTCAAGCTTCAAATTTGGGTCCAGCATATAATTCTAGAGCATAGTGGACTAACTTCTTATTGGAGTCCATTACATTCGCTTTTGTTTAATTAACATTTTTGTATACTAAAATTATATAAATCATGTCAAATTGCATTGTGTAATTGGGGACACTTAAAAAAATTACAAAATTTAAATTCACTTGAGTAATAATGAAGAATTTCTCCTTGTAACACTTTAAAATTATAAGAATTAAAATAATGCAATGTTTTTAATTTTTAAATAATTTTGAAAGCAATTGTATTTTCAATAGTGAGATAAACCTAATATTTGAATATGTTAATTCACCAAAATAAAAGCAATGGACTCAATTCTATAAAATAAACTTTAGGGGATGATTATGATAAATTCCAATCCCAAGCTTCAATACTGGGTCAAGCATATATTTCTAGAGCGTAATGGGCTAAGTTCTTATTAGTGTCCATTGCATTCACTTTTGTTCAATTAACATATTTGTATACCAAAATTATATAAACCATGTCAAATTGCATTATGAAAATTAGGACAATTAAAAAAATTACAAATTTTAAATTCACTTGAGTAATAATGAAGAATTTCTCCCTATAAGACATTAAAATTATAAGAATTAAAATAATGCAATGTTTTTATTTTCTAAATAATTTTGAATTTCATTGCATTTTCAATGGTAAGATAAATTTAATATTTGAATATATTAATTTACCAAAATAAAAGCAATGGACGAAAATGTATAAAATAAACTTTAAGGGATGACTATTATAAATTGCAATCTCAAGATTCAATGTTGCGTCTGGCATATAGCTTTAGAGCGTAGTGTACTAACTTCTTATTAGGGTCCATTGCATTCGCTTTTATTTGATTAACATATTTATATACTAAAATTATATAAATCATGTCAAAATGCATTAAGTAAATGGGGACAATTAAAAAAATTACAAAATTTAAATTCACTTGAGTAATAACGAAGAATTTTTCCCTGTAACACTCTAAAATTCTAAGAATTAAAATAATGCAATGTTTTTATTTTTTAAATAATTTTGAATTTCATTGCATTTTCAACCGTGAGATAAATTAAATATTTGAATATGTTAATTCACCAAAATAAAATCAATGGACTCAATTCTATAAAATAAACATTAGGGGTTGACTATGATAAATTCCAATCCCAAGTTTCAATGTTGGATCAAGCATATAGTTCTAAAGCGTAATGGGCAACTTTTTTTAGTGTCCATTACATTTGTTGTAGTTTAATTAATATATTTGTATACTAAAATTATATAAACCATGTCAAATTGCATTGTAGAAATAGGGACAATTAAAAAAATTACAAAATTTAAATTGACTTGAGTAAAAATGAAGAATTTCTCCCTGCAACACCTTAAAATTATAAAAATTAAAATAACGCAATGTTTTTATTTTTTTAAATAATTTTCAATTCCATTGCATTTTCAAGGGTGAGATAAATTTAATATTTGAATAAGCTAATTTACGAAAATAAAAGCAATGGACGAAAATGTATAAAATAAACATTAAGGGATGACTATTATAAATTGCAATTTCAAACTTGAATGTTGGGTCCGACATATAGCTCTAGAGCACAGTGAACTAACTTCTTATTAGGGTCCATTGCATTTGCTATTGTGTGATTAACATATTTGTATACTAAAATTATATAAATCATGTCAAATTGTATTGTGGAAATAGGGACAATTAAAAAAATTACAAAATTTAAATTCAATTGAATAATAACGAAGAATTTCTCCCTATAAGACATTCAAATTCTAACAATTAAAATAATGCAATACTTTTATTTTTTTAAATAATTTTTAAAGCAATTGCATTTTCAATAGTGACATAAACCTAATATTTAAATATGTTAATTCACCAAAATAAAAGCAATGGACTCAATTCTATAAAATACAATTTAGTGGATGACTATTATAAATTCTCATCCCAAGCTTCATTGTTCAGTCAAGCATATAACTTTAAAGCATAATGGGCCAACTTCGTATTAGAGTCCATTGCATTCACTTTAATTTCATTAACATGTTTGTATCCAAAAATTATAGAAATCGTGCCAAATTGCATTATGATAATGGAGACAATTAAAAAAATAACAAAATTTAAATTCACTTAAGTATTAACAAAGAATTTCTCCCTCTAAAACTTTAAAAGTATAAAAATTAAAATAATACAATGTTTTTATTTTTTAAATAATTTTGAATTTTATTGCATTTTCAACGGTGAGATAAATTTAATATTTGAATATCTTAATTCACCAAAATAAAAACAATGGACTCAATTCTATTGCATTTACTTTTGTTTAATTAACATATTTGTATACTAAAATTATATAAACCATGTCAAATTGCATTATGGAAATAGAGACAATTACAAAAATTACAAAATTTAAATTCACTTGAGTAATAACGAAAAATTTCTCCCTATAACACTTTAAAATTATAAAAATTAAAATAATGCAATGTTTTTATTTTTTAAATAATTTGAATTCCATTGCATTTTCAACGATGAGATAAATTTAATATTTGAATATGTTAATGCACCAAAATAAAAGCAATTGACTCAATTGTGAGATACCCCATTATGGAGATAGGGACAATTAAAAGAACTACAAAATTTGAATTCACTTGAGTAATAACAAAGAATTTCTCTTTGTAAGACTTTAAAATTCTAACAATTAAAATAATGCAATGTTTTTATTTTTTAAATAATTTTTAAAGCAATTGCATTTTCAATTGTGAGATAAATCTAATATTTGGATATGTTAATTCACCAAAATAAAAGCAATGGACTCAATTCTATAAAATACATTTTAGTAGATAACTATTATAAATTCCCATTCCAAGCTTCAATGTTGGGTCAAGCATATAACTCTACAACGTAGTGGGCTAACTTCTTATTAGAGTCTATTGTATTCACTTTTATTTAATTAACATGTTTGAATAGTAAAATTATATAAATCATGTGAAATTACATTGTGGTAATAAAGACAATTAAAAAAATTTCAAAATTAAAATTCACTTGATTATTAACCATGAATTTCTCCCTCTAAGATTTTAAAATTCTAAAATTTAAAATAATGCAATGTTTTTACTTTTTAAATAATTTTTAAAGCAATTACATTTTCAATTGTGAGATTAACTTAATATTTGACTATGTTAATTCACCAAAACAAAAGCAATGGACTGAATTTTATAAAATACACTTTAGTGGATGACAATTATAAATTCTCATCCCAAGCTTCAATGTTGGGTCAAGCATATAACTTTACAGCATAGTGGGCTAACTTCTTATTAAAGTCCATTGTATTTGCTTTTATTTAATTAACATGTTTGAATAGTAAAATTATATAAATCATGTGAAATTACATTGTGATAATAGAGACAATTAAAAAAATTTTTAAATTTAAATTCACTTGATTATTAACCAAGAATTTCTCCCTTTAAGATTTTAAATTCTAAAAATTAAAATAATGCAATATTTTTACTTTTTTAAGAATTTTGAATTCCATTACATTTTCAATGATGAGATAAACCTAATATTTGAATATATTATTTCACCAAAATAAAAGCAATGGACTCAATTATATAAAATACACTTTAGTGGATAACTATTATAAATTCCCATCCCAAGTTTCAATGTTAGGTCAAGCATATAACTTTAAAGCGTAATAGGCTAACTTGTTATTAGAGTTAATTGCATTCCTTTTTATTTGATTAACATGTTTGTATACTAAAACTATATGAATCGTGCCAAATTGCTTTGTGGTAATGGAGAATTAAAAAAATAATAAAATTTAAATTCACTTGAGTATTAACGAAGAATTTCTCCCTCTAAAACTTTAAAATTATAAAAATTAATATACTGAAATGTTTTTATTTTTTAAGTAATTTTTAATTCCATTGCATTTTCAATTGTGAGATAAATTTAATATTTGAATATGTTAATTTAGCAAAATAAAAGCAATGGACTAAAATGTATAAAATAAATTTTAGGGGATGACTATTATAAATTGCAATCTCAAACTTCAATGTTGGGTCCAGCATATAGCTCTAGAGTATAGTGGACTAACTTTTTATTAAAGTCCATTTGCATTCACTTTTGTTTAATTAACTTTTTTGTATACTAAAATTATATAAATCATGTCAAATTGCATTGTATAAATGGGGACAATTAAAAAAATTACAAAATTTAAATTCACTTAAGAAATAACGAAGAATTTCTCCCTTTTATACTTTAAAATTCTAAGAAATAGAATAATGAAATATTTTTATTTCTAAAATAATTTTGAATTCTAATGCATTATCAACAGTAAGATAAATTTAATATTTAAATATGTTAATTCACCAAAATAAAAGTAATAGACTCAATTCTATAAAATAAAATTTAGGGGATGACTAGGATGAATTCCAATCTCAAACTTCAATATTGGGTCAAGCATATAGCTCAAGAGCGTAATGGGTTAATTTCTTATTAGAGTCCATTGGATTCGCTTTTCTTTAATTAACATTGTGGTAATAGAGACAATTACAAAAACTTGAAAATTTAAATTCACTTGAGTATTAATGAAGAATTTCTCCCTTTAAGACTTTAGAATTCTAAAAATTAAAATAATGCGTTCTTTTTACTTTTTAAAGAATTTTGAATTTCATTGCACTTTCAAAGATGAGATAAACCTAATATTTGCATATGTTATTTCACCAAAAAAAAAAAAAGCAATGGACTCAACTGTATAAAATACACTTTAGTGGATGACTATTATATATTCCCATCCCAAGCTTCAATGTTGGGTCGAACATATAACTCTAGAGCATAATGGGCTAACTTCGTATTAGAGTCCATTGCATTCCCTTTTATTTCATTAACAAGTTTGTATACGAAAATTAAATAAATCATGCCAAATTGCATTATGGTAATGGAAACAATTAAAAAAATAACAAAATTTAAATTCCCTTGAGTATTAACGAAGAATTTCTCCCTCTAAAACTTTAAAATTATAAAAATTAAAGTAATGTAATGTTTTTATTTTTTAAATAATTTTGAATTCCATTGCATTTTCAACGATGAGATGAATTTAATATTTGAATATGTTAATTTAGCAAAATAAAAGCAATGGACTAAAATATATAAAAGAAACTTTAGGGGATGACTATTATAAATTGCAATCTCAAACATCAATATTGGGTCTAAGATATAGCTCAAGAGCTTAATAGACTAACTTCTTTTTAGAGTTCATTGCTTTTGCTTTTGTTTAATTAACATTTTTGTATACTAAAATTATATAAATCATGTCAAATTGCATTGTGTAAATGGAGACAATTAAAAAAATTACAAAATTTAAATTCACTTGAGTAATAACAAGGAATTTCTCCCTATAACACTTTAAACTTCTAAGAATTAAAATAATACAATGTTTTTATTTTTTTAAATAATTTTGAAAGCAATTGTATTTTCAATAGTGAGATAAATGTACTATTTGAATATGTTAATTCACCAAAATAAAAGCGATGCACACAATTTTATAAAATAAACTTTAGGGGATGACTATGATAAATTCCAATCCTAGGTTCAAATGTTGGGTAAACCATCTAGCTTTAGAGCGTAATAGGCTAAGTTCTTAGTAGTGTCCATTGCATTCACTTTTGTTTAATTAACATATTTGTATACTAAAATTATATAAACCAAGTCAAATTGCATTGTGGAAATGGGGACAATTAAAAAAATTACAAAATTTAAATTCAATTGAGTAATAATGAAGAATTTCTCCTTATAAAACTTTAAAATTATAAAAATTAAAATAATGCAATGTTTTTATTTTCTAAGTAATTTTGAATTTCATTGCATTTTCAAGAGTGAGATCAATTTAATATTTGAATATGTTAATTTTCCAAAATAAAAGCAATGGACAAAAATGTATAAAATAAACTTTAAGGGATGATTATTATAAATTTCAATCTCAAGTTTCAATATTAGGTACAACATATAGCTCTAAAGCATAGTGGACTAACTTCTTATTAGAGTCAATTACATTCACTTTCGTTTGATTAACGTATTTGTAATCTAAAATTATATAAATCATGTCAAATTGCATTATGGAAAAGAGGACAATTAAAAAATTACAAAATTTAAATTCACTTGAATAATAACGAAGAATTTCTCTATGTAAGATTTTAAAATTCTAAGAATTAAAATAATGAAATGTTTTATTTTTTAAATAATTTCTAAAGAAATTGCATTTTCAATAGTGAGATGAACCTAATATTTGAATATGTTAATTCACCAAAATAAAAGCAATAGACTCAATTCTATAAAATAAACTTTAGGGGATATTTATGATAAATTCCAATCCAAGTTTCAATGTTGGGTTAAACATATAACACTAAAGCGTAATGGGCTAACTTCTTATTAAAGTTCATTGCATTTGCTTTTCTTTAATTAACATGTTTGTATACTAAAATTATACAAATCATGTGAAATTACATTGTGGTAATAGGGACAATTTAAAATATTTCAAAATTTAAATTCACTTGATTATTAACAGAGAATTTCTCCGACTAAGACTTTAAAGTTTGAAAAATTATAATAATGCATTTTTTTTAATTTTTAAAGAATTTTGAATTCCTTTGCATTTTCAACGCTGAGATAAATTTTGATATTTGAATATGTTAATTTACCAAAATAAGAGCAATGGATTAAAATGTATAAAATTAACATTAGAGGATGACTATTATAAATTGCAATATCAAGCCTTAATGTTGGGTCCAACATATAACTCTAAAGCGTAATGAGTTAACTTCATATTAGAGTCCGTTGCATTCCCTTTTATTTCATTAGCATGTTTATATACGAAAATTATATACATCGTGCCAAATTGCATTGTGGTAATGGAAACAATTAAAAAGATAACAAAATTTAAATTTACTTAAGTATTAAGGACGAATTTCCCCCTTTAAAACTTTAAAATTATAAAAATTAAAAAAATGCAATATTTTTATTTTTCAAATAATTTTGATTTCCATTGCATTTTCAATGATGTGATATTTGAATGTATTAATTCATCAAAATAAAAGCAATGGACTCAATTTTATAAAATAAACTTTGGGGGATGTCTATGATAAATTCCAATCCAAGATTCAATGTTGGGTTAAGCATATAGCATTAAAGCATAATGGGCTAACTTCTTATTAGAGTCTATTGCATTCACTTTTCTTCAATTAACATGTTTGTATACTAAAATTATACAAATCATGTGAAATTACATTGTAGTAATAGGGACAATTAAAAAAATTTCAGAATTTAAATTCACTTGATTATTAACAAAGAATTTCTCCGACTAAGACTTTAAAGTTCTAAAAATTATAATAATGCATTGTTTTTAATTTTTAAAGAATTTTGAATTCCATTGCATTTTCAACGGTGAGATAAATTTTGATATTTGAATATGTTAATTTACCAAAATAAGAGCAATGGATTAAAATGTATAAAATTGACATTAGGGGATGACTATTATAAATTGCAATATCCAGCCTCAATGTTGGGTCCAACATATAACTCTAAAGCATAATGGGCTAACTTTATATTAGAGTCCATTACATTCCCTTTTATTTCATTAGCATGTTTGTATACAAAAATTATATAAATCGTGCCAAATTGCATTATGGTAATAGAGACAATTCAGAAAATAACAAAAGTTAAATTCACTTGAGTATTAAGGAACAATTTCTCCTTTTAAAGCTTTAAAATTATAAAAATTAAAATAATGCAATGTTTTTATTTTTTAAATAATTTTAATTTCCATTGCATTTTTAACGGTGAGATAAATTTAATATTTGAATGTGTTAATTCACCAAAATAAAAGCAATGGACTCAATTCTATAAAATAAACTTTAGGGGATGACTATGATAAATTCTAATCCAAGTTTCAATGTTGGCTCAAGCATATAGCACTAGAGCGTAATAGGCTAACTTTTTATTAGAGTCCACTGCATTCGCTTTTCTTTAATTAAGATGTTTGTATATTAAAATTATATAAATCATGTGAAAATTTTAATTCACATGATTATTAACAAAGAATATCTCCCTATAAGATTTTAAAATTCCTAAAATTATAATAATGCATTGTTTTTACTTTTTAGAGAATTTTGAATTTCATTGCATTTTCGACAATGAGATAAATTTAATATTTGAATATGTTAATTTACCAAAATAACAGCAATGGACTAAAAAGTATAAAATAAAATTTAGGGGATGATTATTATAAATTGCAATCTCAAGTTTCAATGTTGGGTCCAATATATAACTTTAGAGCATAATGGGCTAACTTCGTATTAGAGTTCATTGCATTTCCCTTTATTTCATTAACATGTTTGTATATGAAAATTATATAAATCGTGCCAAATTGCATTGTGGTAAAGGAGACAATGAAAAAAATAACAAAATTTAAATTCACTTGAGTATTAACAAAGAATTTCTCCTTCTAAAACTTTAAAATTATAAAAATTAAAATAATGCAATGTTTTTATTTTTTAAATAATTTTGAATTTCATTGCATTTTCAACGGTGAAATAAATTTAATATTTGAATATGTTAATTTACCAAAATAAAAGCAATGGACTCAATTCTATGAAATATACTTTAGGGGATGACTATGACAAATTCCAATCCCAAGGTTCAATGTTGGGTTAAGTATATAGCACGAGAGTGTAATGGGCTAAGTTCTTATTAGAGTTCATTGCATTCGTTTTTCTTTAATTAACATGTTTGTATACTAAAATTATATAAATCATGGGAAATTACATTGTGGTAATAAGGACAATTAAAAAAATCTTAAAATTTAAATTAACTTGATTATTAACGAATAATTTCTCCCTCTAAGACTTTAAAATTCTAAAAATTATAATAATGCATTGTTTTTACTTTTTAAAGAATTTTGAATTCCATTGCATTTTCAACAATAAGATAAATTTAATATTTGAATGTGTTAATTCACCAAAATAAAAGTAATGGACTTAATTCTATAAAATAAACTTTGGGGATGAGTATGATAAATTCCAATCCAAGCTTCAATGTTAGGTCAAGCATATAACATTAGAGCGTAATGGGCTAACTTCTTATTAGAGTCCATTGCATTCACTTTTGTTTAATTAACATATTTGTATTGTAAAATTATATATATCATGTCAAATTGTATTGTGTAAATGGGGACAATTAACAAAATTATAAAATTTAAATTCACTTGAGTAATAACAAAGAATTTTTCCCTGTAACACTTTAAAATTCTAGGAATTAAAATAATGCAATGTTTTTATTTTTCAAATAATTTTTATTGCCATTGCATTTTCAACTGTGAGATAAATTTAATATTTGAATGTGTTAATTCACCAAAATAAAAGCAATGGACTCAATTCTATAAAATAAACTTTGGGGGATGACTATTATAAATTGTAATCTCAAGCTTTAATGTTGGCTCTAGCTTAGGGCTTTAGAGCGTAGTGGACTAACTTCTTCATAGAGTCCATTGTATTTGCTTTTGTTTAATTAACATATTTGTATCGAAAAATTATATATATCATGTCAAATTGCATTATGTAAATGGGGACAATTAAAAAAATTACAAAATTTAAATTCACTTGTGTAATAACGAATAATTTTTCCTTGTAACACCTTAAAATTTTAAGAATTAAAATAATGCAATGTTTTTATTTTTTAAATAATTTTGATTTCTATTGCATTTTTAACGGTAAGATAAACTTAATATTTGAATGTGTTAATTCACCAAAATAAAAGCAATGGACTCAATTCTATAAAATAAACTTTGGGGGATGACTAAGATAAATTCCAATCCGAGCTTCAATGTTAGGTCAAGTATATAACATTAGAGCGTAATGGGCTAACTTCTTATTAGAGTCCATTGCATTCGTTTTTCTTTAATTAACATGTTTGTATACGAAAGTTATATAAATCATGTGAAATTACATTGTGGTAAAAAAGACAATTAAAATTATGTATTGTTTTTACTTTTGAAGAATTTTGAATTCCATTGCACTTTCAAGGATGAGATAATCCTAATATTCCAATATGTTATTTCACCAAAATAAAAGCAATGGACACAACTGTATAAAATACACTTTAGTGGATAACTATTATAAATTGCAATCTCAAGTTTCAATGTTGGGTCAAACATATAACTCTAGAGCATAATGGGCTAACTTCGTATTAGAGTCCATTGCATTCCATTTTATTTCATTAACATCTTTGTATACAAAAATTATATAAATCGTGCCAAATTGCATTGTGATAACGAAGACAATTAAAAAAATAACAAAATTTAAATTCACTTAAGTATTAAGGAAGAATTTCTCCCTTTATAACTTTAAAATTATAAAAATTAAAATAATCCAAATTTTTTAGTTTTTAAATAATTTTGAATTCCATTGCACTTTCAACGATGAGATAAATTTAATATTTGAATGTGTTAATTCACCAAAATAAAAGCAATGGACTTAATTCTATAAAATAAACTTTAGAGGATAACTATGACAAATTCTAATCCCAATCTTCAATGTTGGGTCAAGTATATAGCACAAAGGCGTAATGGGCTAACTTCTTATTAAAGTTCATTGCATTCGCTTTTCTTTAATTAACATGTTTGTATACTAATACTATATAAATCATGTGAAATTACATTGTGGTAATAAGGACAATTAAAAAAATTTCAAAATTTAAATTCACTTGATATTAATGAAGAATTTCTCCCACTAAGACTTTAAAGTTCTAAAAATTATAATAATGCATTGTTTTAACTTTTTAAAGAATTTTGAATTCCATTGCATTTTCAATGGTGAGATAAATTTAATATTTGAATATGTTAATTTACCAAAATAAGAGCAATGGATTAAAATATATAAAATAAACTTTAAGGGATGACTATTATAAATTGCAATCTCAATCTTCAATGTTGGGTCTAGCATATAACTCTAGAGCGTGATGGGCTAACTTTGTGTTAGAGTTCATTACATTCTTTTTTATTTCATTAGCATGTTTGTATACGAAAATTATATAAATCGTGCCAAATTGTATTGTGGTAACGGAGACAATTAAAAAAATAACAAAATTTAAATTCACTTGAGTATTAAGGAAGAATTTCTCCCTTTAAAACTTTAAAATGATAAAAATTAAAATAATGCAATGTTTTTATTTTTTAAATAATTTTGATTTCCATTGCATTTTCAATGGTGAAATAAATTTAATATTTGAATGTGCTAATTCACCAAAATAAAAGCAATAGACTTAATTCTATAAAATAAACTTTGGGGGATGAGTATGATAAATTCCAATCCAAGCTTTAATGTTAGATCAAGCATATAGCACTAGAGAGTAATGGGCTAACTTCTTATTAGAGTCCATTACATTTGCTTTCGTTTAATTAACATATTTGTATTGTAATATTATATATATCATGTCAAATTGTATTGTGTAAATGGGGACAATTAAAAAAATTACAAAATTTTAATTCACTTGAGTAATAATAAAGAATTTCTCCCTATAACACTTTAAAATTCTAAGAATTAAATAAATGCAATGTTTTTCTTTTTTAGATAATTTTGATTTCCATTGCATTTTCAACGATGAGATAAATTTATTATTTGAATGTGTTAATTGACCAAAATAAAAGCAATGGACTTGATTTTATAAAATAAACTTTGAGGGATGACTATGATAAATTCCAATCCAAGCTTTAATGTTGACTCAGGCATATAGCACTAGAACGTAATGGGCTAACTTCTTATTAGAATCTACTGCATTCGCTTTTCTTTAATTAACATGTTTGTATACTAAAATTATATAAATCATGTGAAAATTTTAATTTACTTGATTATTAACAAAGAATTTCTCCCTATAAAAATTTAAAATTCCTAAAATTATAATAATGCATTGTTTTTACTTTTTAGAGAATTTTGAATTTCATTGCATTTTTTACGATGAGATAAATTTAATATTTGAATATATTAATTTACCAAAATAACAGCAATGGACTAAAAGGTATAAAATAAAGTTTAGGGGATAACTATTATAAATTGCAATCTCAAGTTTCAATGTTAGGTCAAGCATATAACTCTAGAGCATAATGGGCTAACTTCGTATTAAAGTCCATTGCATTCCCTTTTATTTCATTAACATGTTTGTATACGAAAATTATATAAATCGTGCCAAATTGCATTGTGGTAATGGAGACAATGAAAAAAATAACAAAATTTAAATTCACTTGAGTATTAACAAAAAATTTCTCCCTCTAAAACTTTAAAATTATAAAAATTAAAATAATGCAATATTTTTATTTTTTTAAGTAATTTTGAATTCCATTGCATTTTCAACAGTGAGATAAATTTAATATTTGAATATGTTAATTTACCAAAATAAAAGCAATGGACTCAATTCTATGAAATAAACTTTAGGGGATGACTATGACAAATTCCAATCCTAAGGTTCAATGTTGGGTTAAATATATAGCACGAGAGCGTAATGGGCTAAGTTCTTATTAAAGTTCATTATATTTGTTTTTCTTTAATTAACATGTTTGTATACTAAAATTATATAAATCATGAGAAATTACATTGTGGTAATAGGGACAATTAAAAAAAATCTCAAAATTTAAATTAACTTGATTATTAACGAAGAATTTCTCCCTCTAAGACTTTAAAATTCTAAAAATTACAATAATGCATTATTTTTACTTTTTAAAGAATTTTGAATTCCATTGCATTTTCAACGGTAAGATAAATTTAACGTTTGAATATGTTAATTTACCAAAATAAGAGCAATGGACTAAAATGTATAAAATAAGCTTTAGGGGATGACTATTATAAATTGCAATCTCATGCTTCAATATTTGGTCTAGTATATAACTATAAAGCGTAGTGGACTAACTTCTTATTAGAGTCAATTGTTGTCGTTTTTGTTTAATTAACCTAATTCTATACTAAAATTATATAAATGATGTCAAATTGCATTGTGTAAATGGAGACAATTAAAAAAATTACAAAATTTAAATTCACTTGAGCAATAACGAAGAATTTCTCCCTCTAAGACTTTAAAATTCTAACAATTCAAATAATGCAATGTTTTTATTTTTTAAATAATTTTGAAAGCAATTGCATTTTCAATAGTGAGATAAACCTAATATTTGGATATGTTGATTCACCAAAATAAATGTTATGGACTCAATTCTATAAAATAAACATTAAGGGATGACAATTATAAATTGCTATATGAAGATTTAATGTTAGGTCAAACATATAGCTCTAGACCATAATGGACTAACTTCTTATTAGTGTCCATTATATTTATTTTTATTTAATTAACATATTTGTATACTAAAATTATATAAATCATGTCAAATTATATTGTTGAAATAGGGACAATTAAAAAAATTACAATATTTAAATTCACTTGAGTAATAATAAATAATTTCTCCTTGTAAAACTTTAAAATTATTAGAGTCCATTGCATTCGCTTTTCTTTAATTAACATGTTTGTATACAAAAATTTTAGAAATCATGTCAAATTGCATTATGAAAAAGGAGAAGATTAAAAAAAATTACAAAATTTACATTCACTTGAGTTTTAGCGAACAATTTCTCCCTGTAAATTTTTAAAATTCTAAAAATTAAAATAATGCAATGTTTTTATTTTTTAAATAATTTTTCATTCCATTTCATTTTCAGTAGTGAGATAAACCTAATATTTGTATATGCTAATCTGCCAAAATAAAGGCAATGGACTCAATTGTATAACATAAACTTTAGTGGATGATTGTGATAAATTCCAATCCTAAGTTTTAATGTTGGGTCAAGCATATAAGTTTAGAGTCCATTGAATTCGCTTTTATTTAATTATCATGTTTGTACACTAAAATTATATTAATCATGTCAAATTGCATTATGGTAATGAAAACAATTAAAATAATTAACAAATTTAAATTCATTGGAGTATTAATAAAGAATTTCTCCTTGTAAGACTTTAAAATTCTAATAATTAAAATAATGCAATGTTTTTATATTTTTAATAATTTTTATTACCATTGCATTTTCAATGATGAGATAAATATAATTTTTTAATATGCTAATTGAACAAAAATAAAAGTAAGGGACTCAATTGTACAAAATAAAGTTTAGCGGATGACTATTATAAATTCTAATCTTAAGTTTCAATGTTGGATCAAGCATATAGCTCTAGCATATAGTGGACTAATTTTTTATTAGAGTTTATTGCATTCGCTTTTCTTTAATTAGCATGTTTGTATACTAAAATTTTATAAATCATGACAAATTGCATTGTGGAAATGAAGAAAATTAAAAAAATTATAGAATTTACATTCACTTGAGTTTTAGCAAACAATTTCTCACATGTTTGCCACTAGTGACCTTGAAAAATGGTTGAAAGTTAAAACTTACAACTATTTTGACTATATTGAAGTGTGGAAAAGAACACTGTTAAATGAAAACAAGCAAAATAAATTCAATTGGTTCATTCAAATCCACTTTTTGAATGACCTAAAGAGTCTTCCCAATTGGTTTAAAATCTAGTTCATCAAATAGGTATTGCATCCTATAACCTTACCCAATAAGGTAAGAAATGTTTATGAATAGTTTTATGAAAAAAATAATGAGGTTAAAGACCTCTTATTATTGTTCATCTCTTAGTTTCATGTTTAGAGGATCATTAAGTGGGAGTATACTATTATGACCAAATAAGCTAGCATGTTAGATATGGAAATGAAACATGTCCCATGATTAGCCAAACACATTAATATTTGCTGGTAGAAAAAATTTGACTTCTTTAAAGATAGTGTTTAGACCTCTAAGGGAATAATTAGCCTAAATAGTCTTAAGACTACACCAAAACCTATAGCATTTGGTAATCCAAAACAATTACTTAAAGCTTTGTTTAAGTCCATCTAGAAGGAGAAAATACTTGAGATGATGATGTCATTACTTCAAACTAAACCCACTCTACATGAGAGTTATACTCAATAAAAATGTAGTTTAAATCAAAAGGATGATATGATGCAGGATTCACAAGACCTTTATGAAAGCTATTTTTTTATAAGTTCTATAACTTTTACCTTAAATTTTATAATATTGTTATTTACTATTTAACATTGTTATTTGATATATTGTTAATGAATTATTGAATTAATGAATGGTATTAGAGCCGTTGGTATTATAATTAATACCCTAAGTCATGTTGTTGTTGTTTGCTCATTATAGTTGAGGAAGATGTATAGAGCATTGGTGTAAATTGTTGTTAGTGATATTATAAGGATCAATGGATAGGTTAAGACCTATATAGCTGATGTGAAATCCCAAAAGATGTGGCTTAAGGACACAACACATGTAAAGAATCAAACAATACACAAGAAAACTAAGTTAGACTTTAATCACACAAACCCTATACCTAATATTCAAAGGAATATGAACCTAAGGTATTAAGAAGAATATGGATGCCACACTTAGAAGAGAAAGGAATAAAGAAGAATAAGTTGAGTTGAATACCATAAGATTTACTTCTTAATAAGTTTTTTAGTTCTTGAAAGAACCAAAGGAGAAAACTCTTACTCTTTATTTCTTGCAAATTGTTTGATTTTAGAGCTTAAAAGGAGGTATCTATTTATAGGCTAAGATAGTAAGCCTAATAGTGAAATAAATTTCTATTTAGGACAAACTCTTGTTTAAGAGTGAATACTATTACATAACCTTGCCCCATTAACCACTTCAATCATACTAATAAAACCTTGACTCTCTTTCAAGTTTGAATTTGCACCATTTGTAGCTTGGTTGCCCTGAATGTCTTCAATTAGCCCATATAGTACTTCTTCCATCCTTTTGGCTCTAGCTTGCATTATTAGACCTTTTAGAATATGCAATGGATCTCTCACACCCTTTGAAACTTTCCACGCATCATCTCTAAGCTTCTTATCATTCCCCTCCCCTCGAAAAGATTCATCCTCGAATCATCACCTATATCAAAACGAGAAAGATTAGAAACATTAAATGTTGCACTCACATTATACTCCCAAGAAAGGTTCAACTTATAACCATTATCATTAATCCATGACTACTTGAAATGGACCATCTCCTCTACATTGTAGCTTTGGATGCCTTTGAGTTGGGAACCATTTCATACGCATATACACCTAAACCCAATCATTAGGTTTAAACACTACCTTTTTTCGCCCTTTGTTAACATGGGATGTATATTGCTTAATTTGTTTTGCAATATGTTGCCACACCTTCTCATGCAATTTCTTCACCATGTCAGCCTTGCGTTCATTGATCAGCAGGTATAGGCAATAAATTCAAAGGAGTCAAAGGATTAAAATCATATATAATCTTAAATAGAGAGTAACTAGTAGTAGAATGAACACTCTCATTATATGTAAACTCAACATGTGGTAAACAATCTTCCCATGTTTTCAAATTTGTTCGAATAATAGCACACAAAGGAGTAGAAAGAGTTCAATTAACCACCTTAGTTTGCCCATCAATTTGTAGATAACAAGTAGTTGAAAACAATAGCTTAGTACATAACTTACCCCACAAAGTCTTCCGTAAGTAACTTAAGAACTTTGTATCCCAATTTGAAACAATACTTTGACATATGCCATGCAAACATACTACTTCTTTAAAGAATAATTCAGCCATATTGTTTTCATTGTCAATTTTATGGCATAGGATGAAATGTGTCATCTTCGAAAAATTGTCAACAACAAATACAAAATTCCTACCTTTTTTGGGTTGTAGCAACCTTAGTACAAAGTGTATAGATAAATCAACCCAAGGATGGTTAGGCATGGGTAAAAGGGTGTACAAGCCATGGGGTAAAACTTTAGATTTAGCCTATTTGTTTGTTATGCATTTTTCACATACCTTGTTGACATCTCGTTTCATGTGTGGCCAAAAGAAATGTTCAACTAAGACATCTAGGATTTACCTAACTTCGAAATGACCCATTTGACCTCCCTTATAAGCTTCTCTCACAACCAACTCCCCTAAAGAACATATAAGTATGCATAAATGATTTTCCTTAAATAATAAATCCTTATGCCTACTAAATTTCTCAAAAGCTGATTACTCATGTGTTCTATCCACATTAGTAAAGTTAAGATCTTTCACACATAAATATTTAATATATTCAAATCTTAATAATTTTGCATTAAGTGTAGAGATCAAAGCATCCTTGTGAGATATTGCATTAGCTACCAAAATTTCCTTACCTTGTTTATATTTGATGATGTAAGGAAAGGTCTTAATGAATTCAACCCACTTGGCATGTAATTTGTTCAACTTTCTTTATCTCTTCAAGTGCTTCATGGATTCATGGTTACTATGGATAACAAACTCCTTGGGCCAAAGGTCGTGTTGCCATGTCTTTAAAGTCGGTACCAATGCATACATCTTTTATTATAAAGAGGATAATTAAGGCCTGCTCCATTTAGCTTTTCACTAAAGTAGACTATTAGATATGTTTCTTGGATTAAAATAGCTCCAATGCAAATACCTAAAGTATCACACTTAATCTCAAAATTTTTTGTAAAGTTAGGCAAAGCAAGTAAGAGTGCAAAATTTAATTTTTCCTCAATATAATTAAAAGCCTTGTCTTGATCACTACCCCACTTAAAACCCATGTTCTTTTTAATAACCTTAGTTAGTGGTGTATCAATGGTGCTAAAGTCCCTCACAAAGTGTCTATAAAAACTAGTTAGACCATGAAAGCTACACATTACTAACTAACTTAAGTGTAGGCTAATCATGGATTGCCCTAAGTTTTTCCTCATCAACCTCAATACCTTTAGCACTCACAACATAGTCAAGAAATATGATTTTGTTAGTACAAAAGGAACATTTCTTGAAGTTAGCATACAATTTCTTAGAATATAAAATGATTAAAATTGAACATAAATGATCAAGATGCTCTTCTAAATTTTTGCTATAGATCAAAATATTATCAAAATACATAACCAAAAATTTACTAATGAATGTATGCAAAACATTATTCATCAATCATATAAAATTGCTCAATGCATTAGTGTGACCAAATGGCATAACAAGCCATTCATATAGATCATACTTAGTCTTGAAAGCTATTTTCCATACTTAGTTTTGAAAGCTATTTTCCACTCATCTTCTTGTCTCATCCTAATTTGGTAATGTCCACTTTTCAAATCAATTTTAGAAAAGACACATAAACTATGCAATTCATCTAACATGTCATCTAACCTAAGTATAGGGTGACAACACTTTATAGTGATTTTGTTGACTGCCCAATAGTAAACCCACATCCTTTAAGTCCTATCCTTCTTTGGTATAGAAAGACATGAATTCTAAAGGGACTTATGCTTTCTCTCACATATCCTTTCAATATAAGTTCCTCAACCTACCTTTGAAACTCCATTGTCTCCTCAGGATCACTCTTATATGCTAGACAGTTTGGAATAGATGCACTAGGGATAAAATCAATTTGATGGTCAATTCCTCTTTTAGGTAGTAATCCACTTAAAACATCTTTAGGGAATACATCTTCAAATTCCTACAAAAGAGAAATAACAACACTAAACAAAAAAGGGCTAAACTTGTTAGTGTTAAAATAAGCCTCATTGTATGAAAATGCAATTATATGTTGTGTGGCATAAAATGATCTTTTGTCATCACTTTCTTTCGCATAGAAACTTCCTTTTTCCTCCTCTCTCTCTTGTGTCCTCAATTTTTCTCCTCTCTTTTCTATTTTGGTTACCCCTCTCTTTTTAATCTTTCTTTTTTATTTGCTCTCATTTTTAATCCTTAATTGATCCTAATAAGCTTATTGAGGTGTTAATGGTATAATAGTGAGAGATTTTTCATTCATTACAAAGGAATATTTGTTCTTAAAGCCTTCATGCATAACTCGTCTATTAAACTACCATGGCATTTCTAATAGAATATGACCCTCCTACTAAAGTATGGCTCGTATGCATAGGTATAACATCACATAAAATGTGAATCCTAACAGACCAGGCATAGAAGAAATCAAACAATACCCAATGAAGCTAAGTCAAACTTTAATCACACAAACCCTAAGTCTAATATTCAATGGAACATGAACCTAGGGTATTAATAAGAATATAGATGTCATATTTTAGAAAAAAAGGGAATTGAGAGTGATAAGTTGAGTTGAACACCATAGGAAGAGTTACTTCTTGATAAGTTCTTTAGTTCATGAAAGAACCAAAGGAGAAAACTCACTATTTATTTCTCTCAAATTAATTGATTTTAGAGCTTACAAAGAGGTCCTATTTATAAACTAAGATAGCAAACCTAAAAGAGACATAAATTCTTATTTAAGACAAATCCCTATTTAGGACAAACTCCTATTCAGGACAAATTCTTATTCAGAAAACTTCCACTTTAATAACAAACACTTATTCAAGACAAACTCCTATTTAGGAGTGAATGCTACTACTTAACCTTACCCCATTAAGTACTCCAATCATATTAATAAGGCCTTGACTCTCTTTTCAAGTTTAAATTCACACCATTTATAGCTAGTTTGCCTAAATCTCTTCAATCAACCCATTTAGTACGTGTTTTTTTTTTTTTTATCTTGTGGGCTTTATCTTGCATTGATAGACCTTCTAGAATGTGCAATGGATTTCTTGCATCTTTTGAAACCTTCCACGCATTATCATTAAGCTTCTCATCATTCCCCTACTCCTTGAAAGGATTAGTCCTTAAATCATCACTTACATTAAAAAAAAGACAAAAAAATATTAAATATTACACTCACATTATACTCACTAGAAAGGTCTAACTTATAAACATTGTCATTAAGCCATGCTACTACTTGAAATGGACCATATCCTTTAGGCCATAACTTTGAATGCCTTTGAACTGGAAACTATTCCTTGCACATAAGCTCCTAAACCCAATTATTAGGTTCAAACGCCACCTCCTATTACCCTTCGTTGACATGGGATGCTTATTGCTCAATTTGTTTTACAATATGTTGCCATACTTTCTCATGTAATTTCATCACCATGTTAGCATTGTGTATACCATCTAAGTTGGTATACTCATCAACAGGTATAGGCACCAAATCCAAAGGAGTCAAAAGGTTAAAACCATATACAATTTCAAATAAAGAGTAAATAATAGCAAAATGAACACTTTTATTATATGTAAACTTGACATGTGGTAAACAATCATCCCATGTGTTGAAATTCATTTAAATAATAGCACACAACAAAGTAGAAAGAGTTTGATTAATCACCTTAGTTTATCCATCAGTTTGTGGATGACAAGTAGTTGAAAACAATAGTTTAATACCTAACTTACCTCATAATGTCTATTTATGGAGTGTACAAATCATGGGGTAAATTTCTAAATTTAGCCTATTTGCATGGTATGCATTTTTGACATACCTTCTCAACATCTTGTTTCATATGTTGCCAAAAGAAATGTTTAACTAAGATATCTAGGGTTTTCCTAACTCCAAAATGACTTATTAGACCACCTCTATGAGCTTCTCTCACAACCTACTCCCTCAAAGAACTCCTAGGCACACATAGACGATTTTCCCTAAATAAGAATCCTTCATGCCTAAAATATTTCTCAAAGGCTGACTTCCCATATGCTTCATACACATTAGCAAAGTTAGGATCTTTCACATATAAATCTTCAATATCTTCAATTATTTTGTAGTAAATGTAAAAATAAGGGCACACTTACAAGATATCGCATCAGCTACTATATTTTCCTTACTTTGTTTACATTTGATGATGTAGGGAAAGGTTTCAATGAATTGGACCTACTTGGCATGTCCTTTGTTCAACTTTCCTTGTCCCTTAAAGTGCTTTAAGGATTTATGGTCAGTATAGGTGAGAAACTACTTAGGCCAAAGGTAGTGTTGTCATGTCTCCAAAGCTCAAACTAATGCATAAATCTCTTTATCATAAGTAGGATAATTAAGGCCTGTTCCACTTAACTTTTCACTGAAGTAGGAAGTTAGTCACCTTTCTTACATCAAAATTGTTCCAATGTCAATACCTGAAGCATCACACTCAATCTTGAAAGTTTTTGCAAAGTCAAGTGAAGTAAGTAAGTGCAAAACTTAATTTTTTTATAATGTAATTAAAAGCCTTGTCTTGATCACTACCCCACTTAAAACCCATGTTCCTTTTAATAACCTCAATTAGTGGTGCAGCAATGGTGCTAAAGTCCATGAAAGTTACACACATCACTAATTGGCTTAGTTGTCAGCCAATCACGGATTGCCCTGACTTTTTCCTTGTCAACCTCAATACTTCTAACACTCATAACATAGCTAAGAAATATGATCTTGTTAGTACAAAAGGAATATTTCTTGAATTTAGCATATGATTTCTCCAAACATAAATGATCAAGGTGCTCTTCTATGTTTTTGTTATAAACCAAAATATTATCAAAATATACAACCACAAATTTACCAATGCACATAAGGAATTAGACAACACCTAGGAAAGCTATGTCAGGCTTTAATCACACAATTCCTAGAATTAATATTCCAAGGAACATAAACCTAGGGTATTGAGAAAAATATGGATGCCACACTTTAAAAAACAAGGAAATTGGGAGTGAAAAGTTAGGTTAAATGCCACAAAAAAAAGTTACTTCTTGATAAGTTCTTTAGTTCTTGAAAAAACCGAAGGAGAAAAGTATCACTTTTTATTTCTCTCAAATTATATAATTTTAAAGTGTACAAGGAAGTGCCTATTTAGGCTAAGATAGCAACCCTAAAAAAGAAATAAATTCCTATTTAGGATAAATCCCTATTTGGGACAAACTCTTATCTAGGACAAATTCTTATTCAAAAAACTTTCATTTTAAAAACAAGTGCTTATTTAGGAAAAACTCTTAACCCTAGCCTATTAAGCACTCCAATTATATTAATAAGGCTTGACTCTCTCTCAAGCTTGAATTTGCACCATTTATAGCTTAGTTGGTTTATATGTTTTCAATTAGCTTATTTAATGATTCTTTCATCCTTTTTTTTTTTTTTTGGCTCTAGCTTACGTTATTGGACCTTTTGGAATGTGTAATGGATCTTATGCATCATTTGAAGCCTTCCACACATTATCTCCAAGCTTCTCATCATAAGATACGACAATAAATTGCACAATGAATTGAGCAATATGCATCCCATGCCAACAAAGGGTGAAAGAAGTTGGTGTTTGATACTAGTGATTGCGTTTAGGTGTATATGCATAAGGAAAAGTTCTTGGCTCAGAGGCATCTAAAGCTATATCCTAAAGGGGATGGTCCATTTCAAGTGGTGGCACAAATTAATGATAATACCTATAAGTTAGACCTTCTGGGTGAGTATAATGTGAGTGCAACATTTAATGTTACTAATCTTTCTCTTTTGATTCAAGTGTAAAATCCTTTTAAAGAGAAGGAAAATAATGAGATTTATGGAGGTGCTAATGCATGGAGGGTTTCTAAGATCCATTAAGCATTCAAGAAGGGTGAATGACACATTCTAGAGATAAAAGGATGAAAGAGGCACTAAATAAGTTGATTAAAAACATTTAAGCCAAAGAAACTAATTCAAGCATGAAGGGCAACAAAGTATGTCTTAATTCAGGCCAAGATTTTATTAATTGTATAAGTATGCTAAATCGGCCTAAGTGATGTGATTGTGAAGAGTTGTAGCAACAAAGTAATGGAATTGATTAGTTGGACTTATCATTATGTCTAAAAAATGGAGGATAGAGAGTGGACTAGTTGCAAAACTAGTTATAGGACTAGTTTCCTAGAGGAAGGTTGGATTGGCACTTATCATGAGGCAGTTGGTGAACTAGTTTTATGCTAAATGCATGGCTCTATGAATCTAACCAAACCAAATTTGACCTTGACCCCAACTCATTTGCTGTCAGCTTATTTAGAAATTTTTTCTTGTTTTTAGGGTTATGGTTGTTATTTTAGCCTATAAATAGGCTTGATTTCATTGTTAAAAGATATAAAACACTGGTGAAAAGAAGTGAAAATTTTCTCTTTTGTTTCTTCAATCAACTTTGTGAACTTATCAAGATTATTGTTTTGTAGCATTCTAACCTGACTTACCACTCACAAATCCCCTCTTTAAAGAGTGTGCCATCTGTATCTTTTTTTATACTTTTGGTTCATGTTCTTTTGAATGTTAGGTCTAGGTTTATACCTTATGTTCATGTTCCTTTGAACATTAGGTCAAGGTTTTACTTTTGTTAAACCTTATTTAACTTTCTTGGGGTTTTGAATTCCTTATTTTGCTTATGGGTTTCATTGTACTCTTTGAGGTTCCCATCAATTTTATTTGAATGAGTCTTTACAATAAAAGGAGAAATCTTGCTCGAGAAGATGTGACAATCACATCTTACAAACAATGAACAACTCAAACCATGTAATAAAAGCTAATCAATATCATGACTCCTATTACGCACTCCAATGGATTCAAATTATCAAAGGTGTATTGACATGCATTTGCATTAAATCCAATGGAAGATATAGTTACAAAAGTTAATTTCATGTTTATTTTTTGTGAATGAGTCCTTTCAATGATAAGACATTACTTATTCAAAAGAAAATGAATGTCAAACTCATCTTTTCAGTAATAAACCATTATAACCATGCAAGCAAATGCTAATCAAGATTTATATTTAATGGAATTCAATTGATTCAAACTATCAAAAGTTGACATGCTTGTCACATACAATATAATCGTTGGTGTAGACATAAAGGTTAATTCCATTTTTATTTTGTGCAAACAACTCTTTGCAAAGAAAGGAGAAGTGTTGTTAACAAAAAATGAAGTGATAGTCTCACCTATCGAGAAAAGCTAATCAAGATCAATGACTTATATATTTGATGCATTTTAATGCAGTCTGAAGTTCCCAACTTCACCTTAGGATCTACTAGTTTGTGATACTGAGAGGGGGGGTGAATTAGTATCACCACAATTCGCAATTCGCAGGAAAGTGAACAACTTCAATCTCTTCTTAAAAGCGAACTCTTTCTCAGATTCAACTAAGGTAGATCTATTGCTACCTACTAATCACAATAGTCCCCAAAGTCACCTTTCAGACACCTTGCCTAATAGACAATTCGGATGTTCTTGTTTAGGTCTTCGTTAGGTTATGGGTTGGCTGATACTTTAGCTGCATTCACAACTCAATTCAAAACACAGAACGTAAAGCAGATTAAGGACACACGAGATTTACGTGGTTCCGTCAACATGACGTACATCCACGGTGGTAGGGACTCTCCCTTACCGAGACTATCCACTATACTTGAGAATTCCAGTTACAATGGATGTCTTAATCTTCTGCTCCTTTCACTATTGCAATTACTAAGCAAGTACAATACAAAGAGTGTCACTTACTGTGTCTACCCTTCGTCTAGCTTGTCTTGCCTCTGTTGAATTGAAAGGCTGCTCCACTGCCGCTTAGAAGTTCACCGCAACGCTCTCTAACCTCTCTTGAAGAAATCTAGAAATACGTTGAGTTCTTTCCGATGCTTCGCCAAATTCCTTCTCTAGGTTGTCTCACACAGCTCCTGCTTTCACCGTCTCAAGGTTTCACAGCTTGCACTCAAGCTTCTGGTCTGCCGTTTCACGTCTCACGGCCTGCCCCACGCTTCTGATCAGTCACGCCGTTGCACGTTCTGGTCTCACGCTCCTGGTCTGCTGTTTCACGTCTCTTGGCCTGCCTTACACTACTGGTTTTTCTGGTTCACGTCTCTTGCCCTGCCTCACGCTTCTAGTCTGCTGTCTTCTCTTCCGGGTGGTCTGTTTCTTATTTCTCCTCTTGCTGGTTGTGCGTTTCTGGTTTGGTTGCAGGATGTGTTTCTGGTTTGCTTGCAGGAGGCGTTTCTGGTTTGCTTGCAGGACGTGTTTCTGGTTTGCTTGCAGGACGTGTTTCTGGTTTGCTTGCAGGACGTGTTTCTGGTTTGCTTGCAGGAGGTTGCACGTTCTGGTTTGCTCTCCCGGTGGTGACGTTTCTGGTTTGCTCTCCTGGTGGTGTTGTTTCTGATCTCTTGCCGTTCTGCTCTCTCTTCCTTTTGGCCGGTTGCTGTAGGGTTGCTGTTTATTCAATTGTGTTGGCCCTCTGCCCTAGTTTTGTCTTCCAAGGCCTTTATATACTCTCTTCCATGAAACCCTAATAGGGCTTACATGGTGGATTTATGTTCTTGCCCTTACACAGCAGATTTACTTTCTTGCCCTTCAATGTAGCTTTACTTTCTTGCCCTTCCATGTGGCTTTACTTTCTTGCCCTTCAATGTGGCTTTACTTTCTTGCCCTTCCATGTGGCTTTACTTTCTTGCACACTTAACCCTAGTTGACAACAATTACAACCCATACAAGGCTGTGGGAACAACACAGTTAGACTACCCAAGGTTTGGTATAGATACAAAAGTTTATTTCATGATCATTTTATGTGAATAAGTTCTTGTAACAAGAGGATAAGCCTTGCCAGTGAGAAATGAAGTGTCAGTTTCATCTTTCAAACAATCATTTATTCAAACCATGTAAGAAAAGCTAATAAAGATAAATGACTTATGTGATGTACTCTAATGAACTCAAAATATCAAAGAAGAATTAACATGTAAGAAACCATTCTAACCATGTAAGAAAAGCTAATCAGATAGCCTCTCCTCATAGGGCTGAAGCAACCAAAAATGTTGTAATTCAGTAGGAAATTATACTAATCTTTATTTTCAGTTGGTTGGAAATCAACTAAGCCATATGGAAGAAGAAAATTGAAGCAATCTTTTTAAAGGAGGATTATGTCTTAAGACCTCTAGTTAAACTAGAAGTAGAAAACAAAGTTTTATTTAAACTATTGTCTTTAAGAAAAAAAAAATAGATTACAACATGACTAGTATAAATCCTAAGAAGACAAAATTAATAGACGAAATAGTCAAGAGGTTAAAAAACCTTGGGTTGAAAGAAAAGGAAGAACCTATTAAAGAAGAAATTGAAGAATAAAGTGATGTTGAGGAATATATAAATATAATTCAAGAAATATTCTTATTAGAACAAAACTTGATACAAAAGTATCCATCACCTTTTTACAAGAAGAAAACTATGAATATTAATAAGATGACTTTTAATAAGGTTCTTACAAACTTATATTATACTAAGACAACCCTGGTCAACCTCTTATTAGAGGAACAATCTAATTATAATTATGTTTAATTGGATGGTAGCAATATAGTAGAATGGAATCTAGATGGGATGACTAAACATCAAATTCTTATTCCACTTCATTATCTAATGATATTTGCAACTGCTGCAAAATTAAATGGTAAGTTTAATGAAAAATTCATCACCAATGGGTTTACTAGACAGTTTAAAGGGTGGTGAGATTTCTATCCAAAAAAGTGAAAGTTTAGATCTTTTCTCCTATAAAAATAGAATAAGGAGTTCAACTCTCCAATTATGTTAATACATTGATTTATATAATTACCAATCATTCTATTGGTATAACAACCTTATTAATTGATAAGATATACAAGCAACTCATTAATTTGAGATGCCCAAATCTATCTCATTTTAGGTGGTATAAGATGTATTTTTCTCTAAAGTTTTCATTAAAGAAAAAAGCTAGAGTATTTTCTAGAAGGAAAAACTTCTCACTAGGTTACCTACACTGTTTGCAAAAAGAGTTAAAAATAAGGGGGTGATTGATTATGCTAACTATAGTTATGAAGAATTGGCTACTGATGTAATAGCTAAAAGGGTTAAACTTTATAATGAAATTAAATTGCATAAATAGTTACAAAGAGTAAAGCTCAGTGTAAAAGAGTTTTAGGATACTTCTAAAATTAGATGGATTATCCACCTATACATTATCATGAGAAAAATAAGAAAATGGTTATAAATTGTTAGCTCAAAAGAAAATCTTTCATTTAAAGGGAAAGAATGAAGAAAAAGAAAAAGAAGAAACCTAATCTACAAAGAAAAAAAAAGGTAATATGTTATTTAAGCTAAGAGAAAATAGTAATCTATCATTAAATCTCTACATACTAAAGTAAAAAATAAATAATCGCATGAAAAAAATCAATACTCCTATTATTTAAGTAAAAATATAGGCAATACAACAAAAATTAGAGACATTAGTTTGTTTGGAAATTCCTACAACTTTTTGAAGTAGAAAAAAACATGCAGAGACATTAGTCTCTTTGGAAATTCCTACGATTTTTTGGAATAGAAAAAAACATGCAGTACAATTGTTGTATGAAGCAACTTTTAATGAAAGTTAGATTCCAACCAAAGCCTGACCTATAGTTATAAGACCAAGGTATTTGGAAATAGTTAAAAAGAAATAAAAGATTTTTTGAAAAAGGGACTTATCAAAAAATGTGCTAATCCTTGGAGTTATCTTGCATTTTATGTAGAAAATGCAACAGAACTAGAAAGTGGAGTTCTAAGGTTATTTATTAACTGTAACCCTTTAAATAAGATATTAAGATGGATTGGTGTTCTATACCTAATAAAAAGGAATTGTTAAACATGCTTTATGAAGTTTAAATATATTTAAAGTTTGATATGAAATATGGTTATTGGCAAATTCAAATTTAGCAAAGCTATATTTACAATTCTGTTCAGACCTTATGAATCAAATGTAATGTCATTCAGATTAAAGAATGCACCTCTTGAATTTTAGAAAATTATGAATGAAATATGTAATGCTCATTCAACACTCATAATTGTTTATATTGATGTTGTATTACTACTCTTTAATACTATCAAACAACATTTTAAACATTTAAACCTTTTCCTAAAGGTTATGGAAAAGGCTAGTTTAGCAACATTTGCTAAGAAAATAAAGTTTCAAACTAATGTTAGATTCCTTGGACACTTCATAGAAAATGACATTATAATTCCTATTGATCGAGCAATTGCATTTGCCTTGCCTCTAAATTTCCTAATGAAATTAGAGGTAAACAATAACTACAAAGAATGTTGAGAAGTCTAAATTATATTTCAAATTCCTATAGGGATTTAGCTTATGACATTAAGCCATTATTCAAAAGGCTTTAAAAAAATTTGTTAGAGTGGACAAATGAACATGCAAAGGTAGTTAAGAAGATTAAAATTAAAGCAAAAGAACTACTATACTTAACCCTTTCTTGTCCTAATACTTCTAAAATAGTTAAAACTGATGTGTTAGATAAAGGATATAAGGGTATTACTAAATAAAGAATTAATTCAAAAGAACAAATTATTTGCTTAATCTCAAGAGTATAACGAGGAGTTAGAGTTAATTACTCTACCACTAAAAAAAAAATAGTAGTTATAGTATTATGTATTAAAAATTTTAAAGGTGATCTAGTAAATCAGAAATTTCTTTAAAAAATTGATTGTAAGATAGTAAAGATGTTCTTACAAAAGATGTTAAAAATATAGCCTTTAAACAAATTTTTGCCTTTTGATTTTAATATCAAATTTATTTAAGGAACATCAAATTCTTTACCAAATTTTTTAACTCGTGAATTTTTGTAGGAAACTTCAAGGATTAAAGAAATTCCTCCAAAAGAGGTCAAAAGCTAATGTAATGGTTCCTAAAATGATTACTTGGGATTAGGTTAAGTTACCTAATCAGTGGGCCTTAGAAAAGGTTGTCGAACCTATTAAACAAGTAAATTGACAATTGGAAGAAATAATTAAATATAAACATAAAGATTTCAAAATTCAATTTACTTTTCCTTAAAAGGGGAAAAGAAAAGGTTAAATGAAGGTACTCCATCTCTTTAATATCAATTACTAAATTGGAAGGTATAAGAAAAATTAGGGAATAAGTGAGTCAACCGTAATACAAAGTTGACTTCCTTCCTTTAACTTCTACCTAGATGGTTAATGAATCACTAGAAACTTCCAATCAGACTTATAAGCCTAGATCTCATTTTTTTTTATCTAATATGGGATGTAAGGTCAAAGCTAGACATAGTTATTTTCAATAGCACACATAAAGTCAATGTACTTTGCAATTAAAGGATATGTTAAAGTTTTATCTAGTGCACACTTATGAACATCACATCTACTTCTTTTGTTTTTAAACCAAAGGCATCTTTAGCTAGTGAAATAATTGACTTAGCCAAGGAAAAAGGTCCCTACATTAAGGGAGATTCATCTTCTACATGATCCAGTGAAATTTCTTAATTGGTTCAAAATATTTTACAAAAACTATGAATATGTTAAACACTGTAGATAAATGTAAACTTGTTAAAAAATATAAATTAGCACAAACTACTATTTGTAACAAGGTAATTTCTATTGAAATTCCTTTTGTTTTGGTTAAGAACCTTTCTCAAGGTATTATTTTAGGAAATCCCTTTTTGCATATGTTATATCATTTAAAAAAGATTAGTGATTAAGGTATTTACTCAAAACTAAATGGGAAGTTTATTAATTTTAAATTTATATCTATCCCTTAATATAAAAAGATAGACATACTTCAAAATACCATTAAGGGAAAAGAGAAATTTATTCAATCTCTATATACTAAAGTAAAAAGTAAATACTTATACGAAAAAATTAATACTCCTTTTATTCAAGTAAAAATATAGGAAATACAATAAAAATTAAAGACATTCATTTGTTTGGAAATTCTTATGGATTTTTGGAAAAGCAGAAGGCATGTGGTAGAATTATTGTACAAAGTGATTTTTAATGAAAGTTAGATTCCAACCAGAACTTGACCCATTGCTATGGGACCACGACATTTAGATATAGGTTAAAAAGAAATAAAAGTTCTTTTGAAAAAATGGCATATTAGAAAAAGTGTTAGTCGTTTAAGTTCTCTTGTATATTATGTAAAACATGTAGCAGAACTAGAAAGAGGAGTTTCAACATTAGTTATTAAACACAAGCCTTTAAATAAGGTGTTAAGATGAATTACATATCCTATACCTAATAAAAAGAATTTGTTAAATAGGATTTATGAAGCTTAGATATATCCAAAATGTGATATGAAATCTGGTTATTGGCAAATCTAAATTCAAGAAAAAGATAAGTATAAGATATCATTTACTGTTCCATTCAGACATTACAAATAAAATATAGTGCCATTTGGATTAAAGAATGCACCTTCTAAATTTCAAAAGATTATGAACTTTATCTAATAATTTATTCAACATTTATGATTGTTTATATTAATGATGTACTCGTATTTTCTAATATTATTCAACATTTATGATTGTTAGTACTAAAATGATCCTCTTTGTACAAAAATACAATCATAGGCTATTTTAAATAGAAATCTCTCTTAACATCATTCTCTTTTGTGTACAAACTCTCAATTCTTCTCTCTTTCCCTTTTCATTCCTTCATCTCTTTTCTTTCCCTCCCTTCTCCTCTTAGCCTTAATTTATTTTTCCTCTCACTCTCTTTTTCAATCTTTATAAACTTGTAGGGGTGTCAAAGGTATAAAAATAATAGGTTTATCATTTATTACAAAAGAATACCTATTCTTAAACCCATCATGCATTACATTGCAATCATATTTCCATGATTTTTCCCATAACATATGTCCAACTTACATGGATACAACATCACATAAGGCCTCATTAGTATATCTCCCAACGGTAAATAATACTAACACCAACTTATTTATCTTAACTTCACCACATTCATTTAACTATAGAAGTTTATATGGCTTAGGATGCTTCATGGTAGGTAAATTAAGCTTTCAACTAATGTGAACCCTAAAAGACGTGGCTTAAGGACCCAATACACACAAGGAATCAAATAAGAAGCCAAGAAAGCTAAATCCAATTTCAATCACGTAAATTCTTAGGAGTGATAAGTCAACTTGAATGTCACAAGAAAAGTTAGTTCTTGATAAATTCATAACTTCTTAAAAGAATTGAAGGAGAAAATTCGCACTTTTCAATTCACATAATCATTTACCCTTTAACAATGAAATCAAGCCTATTTATAAGTTGACATAACAACTCTAAAACCCTAAAAATAGAAATAATCATTAGTTGTTACTAAGTGGACTAATTATGTTGTTATTTAGTGGAATAAACTTGTTTTTGACTAAAGGAAGGAATCATGAAAGGCTTATTAATATATGGGAGGAGATGAAGGTTATCATGAGGAAGAGGTTCATTCCTAATCACTATATAGGGGTTTATACCAAAGGCTACAAGGGTTCACTCAAGGCACCAAAAGTGTGAAGGACTACTACCACAAAAAGATGAAGATTGCCATGATTCAAGCTAATGGAAAAGACTGGAGAAGCAACCATGGCTTGATTCTTGTAAGGGTTGAATAGGTACATTGCCAATGTAGTTGAATTGCAGCATTATGTGGAGTTAGAGGACATGGTACACATGGTTGAAAGGCAACTCAAATAGAAGGGTTCTACATGATTTGAACAAGATTTGGGTTCCACTTAATGTTGGAAACCTAAATAGAGTAAGACGTAGCAGAGGGTGATGAGAAGCTTGGAGATGATGCATGGAAGGCTTAAAAGAATGCAAGAAGTCCATTGCACATTCCAAAAGGTCCACTAACACAAGTTAAAGCAAAAAAGATGAAAGAAGCAATAAATGGGCTGATTGAGGACATTAAATCCAACAAAGTAACAAATGGTGCAAATTCAAGCTTGAAAGAGAGTCAAGGTTTTATTAATATGATTGGAGTACTTAATAGGTTAGGGCTAAATAATAGCATTTACTTTTAAATATGAGTTTCTCCAAAATAAGTAATTGTTATAAAAGTAGAAATTTTTAGTATAAGAATTTGTCTTAGATAAGAGTTTGCCCTAAATAGGAATTTATGCCTCTTTAGGATTGTTATCTTAGCCTATAAATAGACACCTCCTTGTAAGCTCTAAAAAATTAGACAATTTTAAGAGAAATAAAAAGCAAGGGTTTTGTCCTTTGGTTCTTTCGAGAACTAAAGAACTTATTAAGAAGTACCTCTTTTTATGATGCAAAAAACCCCAAAAAGATGTGGCTTAGGGACCTAACACACATAAGGAATTAAAGAATATCCAAGAAAGTTATATGGATGCCACACTCTAGAAAAGATAGGAATTATGAGGGATAAATCAAGTTAAATGCCACAAGAAAAAATACTTCTTGATAAGTTTTTTAGTTCTCAAAAGAACCAAAAGAGAAAACCCTTGCTTTTAATTTCTCTTAAGATTGTTTCATTTTTTAAAGTTTACAAGGAGGTGCCTATTTATAAGTAGGCCAAAATAGCAATCCTAAAGAGACATAAATTCCTATTTAGGAAAAATTCTTATTTAAAACAAAATCCTATCCAGGATAAATTCTTATACAAAAAAGTTCCACTTAACAAACATGTATTTAGGATAAACTCCTATTTAGGAGTGAATGCTATTACTTAGTCTTGGCTCATTAAGTACTTCAATCATATTAATAAGGCCTTGACTCTCTTTCAACCTTGAGTTCACACCATTTGTAACTTGGTTGGCTTGAATGTCCTCAATTAGCCCATTTAGTGTTTCTTTCATCCTTTTGGATCTAGCTTGTGTTATTGGGCCTTATGGAATGTGCAATAGACCTCTTTCATCCTTTGAAGCTTTCCATGCATCATCTCTAAGCTTCTCATCATTCCCTCTCTCCTTGAAAGGATTTACCTTCAAATCATCACCTACATCAGAAGGAGAAAGATCAAAAATATTAAATGTTTCACTCATATTATACTCACCATGAAGGTCTAACTTATAGTCATTGTCATTAATTCATGCTACAACTTGAAATGGATCATCTCCTCTAGGTTGTAGCTTTAAATACCTTTGAGTTAGGAACTGTTCCTTGCTCATATGCACTCAAACCTAATCATTAGGTTCAAACACCACCTTCTTTCGCCTTTTATTGACATGGGATGCATATTTCTCAGTTTGTTTTTCAATATATTGTCGCACCTTCTTATGCAATTTCTTCACCATGTCAGCCTTGTGTTCACCATCTAAGTTAGGATACTCATTGACAGGTATAGGCACCAAATCCAAAGGAGTCAAAGGATTAACACCATATACAATTTCAAAATGAAGAGTAACTAATAGAAAAAAGAACACTCCTATTATATGCAAACTCAACATATGGTAAATAATCTTCCTATATTTTCAAATTCATTCAAATAATAGCACACAAAAGAGTAGAAAGAGTTCATGTAACCACCTCAGTTTGCTCATCAGTTTGTGGATGACAAGTAGTTGAAAACAATAACTTAGTACCTAACTCACCCCACAAATTCTTTCATAAGTAGCTTAAGAACTTTGTATCCTAATTTGAAATAATGTTTCATGGCATGCCATGCAAACGTATTACTTAACTAAAGATTAAGTCAATCACATTGCTTGCATCATTAGTTTTATGGCATAAGATGAAGTGTGCCGCGTTGAAAATCTATCAACAACAATAAATGCAGAATCCCTACCCCTTTTTGATTGCAGCAACCCTAGTACAAAGTCTATTAATAAATCAACCATGGAATGGCTAGATATGGGTAAAGGGGTATACAAGCCATTAGGTAAAACTCTAAATTTAGCTTATTTGCATATTATGCATTTCTCACATACCTTTTCAACATCTTGTTTCATGTGGAGCCAAAAGAAATGTTTAGTTAGGAAATTTAGGGTTTGTTTAACTCTAAAATGACCCATTAGACCACCCCTATGAGCTTCTCTCACAACAAACTCCCTAAAAAAACTCATAGGTATGCATAAACAACTTTCCCTAAATAAAAACCCTCATGCCTATAAAACTTCTCAAAGGCTGACTTCTCACATGCTCTATACGCATTAACAAGTTAGGATCTTTAACATATAAATCTTTAATATATTCAAATCCTAATAATTTTGTAGTAAGTGTAGAGACAACAACATACTTATGAGATAATGCATCAACTACCACATTTTCCCTACCTTATCTATATTTGATGATGTAGGGAAAGGTCTAAATGAATTCAATCCACTTGGAATGTCATTTGTTCAACTCTCCTTGTCCCTTCAAGTGCTTCAAGATTCATGGTCAATATGGATGACAGACTCCTTAGGCTAAAGGTAATGTTGCCATGTCTCCAAAACCCATACCAATGCATACATTATCATAAGTAGGATTATTAAGTCTTACTTTATTTAGCTTTTCACTAAATTAGGTAATTGGATACCTTTTTTGCATCAAAATAGATCCAATGCCAACACCTGAAGCATCACACTCAATGTCAAAAGTTTTTGTAAAGTCAAGTAAAGTGAGTAAGGGTGCAAAATTTAATTTGTCCCTAATGCAATATGGACTCTAATAGTTCAACCCTCTTATACGAACAACAAACCTAAAACTTAGGAACCACTTGATCAACAATACAGTAAAATCAATATTGATGCCTCTTGTCATGGCAATATAAGGGGGTATTGGTTTGATTTTCCTTGATAGTTCTAGCATTCCTATTTTTATGTCCACCAAGAATCTTCCAAGTTCTTTTGATCCAAAAATTTTAGAACTATTGGCAATAAGTCTGGCAATCCAAAGAGCGCAAGACATATCCTTATCTATTATTTTTGTGGAGTTAGATTATTTACTTGCAATTAAGGCCATCTTAAATCCTTCAATGGAGGTCCCTTTAGTTGGTTAGATTATAGGGCACCATTACGCTTGGTTTTACTTTTTTTAAGATCAAATATATTTGTTGAGAGTTGAGTGTTGTTGTTTATACTATTGCTTAACATGCTTTATCTTGTATGGAAAAGACCATATGGCAAGAAAATAGTATTTTGGCTATGAATATCTTATTAATCATGATGTAAATCATTTGTGGACTTGAACGAATTGCCACTTATTCTTAAAAAAAAAAAAAAGTTATTCCTTTGATCATTTATCCTTGATTAATGTAGCCTTATATGCTTTGATTGTCAAATTTAGCATTAAGTGAAAGGTTATAACTATAGTTATGGGTTTTTTTATTTCAGATCAACCTTACTCCACCAGTACCAATAGGTGGTATAAAAGAAGAAGCATTACACTCAGAAGTCAACAACACACTAAAGCTTTATTATAAATTATCCATTTACCTTACTAGGATCAAGAATAAGAAGAGTGGTTAGGACAACAAACATCCACCTTGTTCATACTTTGGATACCTATATAATCATCGAAGACTGTTGAAATGCCTAATTCTAGAAAGTAAGGAACATTGAAAACAAATAAATTGTTAGAGCTAACTTAACAAAGAAAGGGGTGATTAGAAGGGAAATATTGGTAGCAGTTACTAGGGATTCAAACAATCAGATATTTTCTATTATATAGGGGGTTATTATAATTGAGTCCATAAATGCTTGGACCTAGTCTTTTGAAAATTTTGAAAGCTAATTTAGGCATCAAAGATGGACAGGGTTGGGCCATCATTTAAGATCAACAAAAGGTAATAATAATAGCTTGCTTTAATTTGTTTATTAGACACATATTGTTTTATGTTGTTAATTACTATTGCCATGATGTTAATGTTTCATTTGTAACAATTACTTAATGCAGTTGGCATTGTACTTTTAAGACTAAAACAAAGATGTTGTGGCAAACACCTTTTTGCTAACTATAGGAAGAAACATAAGGGCTTAAAGCAACAAAGATAAGTTTGGCAACGAATAAAGGACAAAAATGAGGTTGAATTCAATGTATGGATGGCTAAATTGAAGGAGGAGAATCTTACTACTCATGATGATATGTTGAAGACTAATTAAGAGAAATGGTGTGAGGCATTCTTCAACCCTAACCTTAAATGTGATATAGTTAATATTGTAATAGGCCTCCCAACAAGGGGAAGGGCTTGGTGAACTCAGAAGCAAGAAAGTGTCATGATGCATGCATGTTAACTTTGGAGTCATCACCAATCATTTTTAGTGTGATTGGAACACTATTAATGATTTGGTCTACGTTATCAAGATTCTATAAGGCCTAAAAACTTAGTTACACATGGTAGAGGTTGCAAGTAACCCAAACATTTTTCACATGCAATGGTACCACTATTCACCCATTTCTTTTTCCATAAGTTTCCTATCAACATTTTTTTGGAATACCTTAAATAACCCTTTTTAGTATTTATGCCTTTAAAAGACAAAAACTGGAATAGAAATTACATTATTTTGTATATTGAGCTCATTTGGGACACCTAAAAACAGTACTATTATTAAGAATTTTGCGTACCTATTATTTTTATTTATTTATTTATTTTGATTTTGTTTCCATATTTTCTTTTTTTTCTTTCTTTTCTTTTCCTTTTCCCTTTCTTTTTTTCTTTTTTCTTTTCTTTCCCTTTTTTCACACCATTTCTCTTTTTTCCTTTTCTTCTTTTCTTTTTTTTTTCCTTTTTCGCATCATTTTCCTTTTTTTCCTTTTTTTTCTTTTTCTCCTTTTCCACACCATTTTCCTTTTTTTTCTTTTTTTCTTTTTCCCTTTTCCTTTTTCCTTTCTTTTCCACGTTGCTTTTCCTTTCTTTTTTCTTGTCCTTTGATTGCCAAACCGCCTCCCCCCCAATTTCTATAACAAGCCTTTTTGTCCACTAATTTTTAGATTTTTGAATCCACAAACACCTGTATGACAATTTTTAAAAATAGAGAAAAGTTAAAGGAAAAGCAACGTGGAATGCCACTAGTCTCCGATCTAACTTCAAAACTGTGTTTTCCAAGTGATTTTGGTCTGAGCAATTGTGGTGGGAGAAAGGTAGTTAGCTACTAGTGGTGGGATGCCACTAGTTTCCAATCAGTGCAGGATTATGTCAACGGATTGATCGTGGGATGCTGAGCTCTCTAATGTCAGTTTTGTGTTGTAGTGATGGTCAGAAGGAAGCCAATCAGAGGACAAAATTGACGAAAGCATCCGCCTTTAAGCCTTTGATTGGAAAGATCTAGGGCTCCTTTGGGCGAGTGGAGTCACCATTGGGATGAACAAAATGAGACGCACTGACCAATGGTAATTTCAGGTGAAAATGTTGTCGGCTAGCGGTGAGAGTGGTAGCAATGCGGCAATATAGTCAGTTCGCACGTTCCCCAACCTCTTTTCATTATGTTGTCTTCATGGGTGAGTAAATTGGCTCGTGGAGATTCCAAAAATGGTGTTGATAGCAAATTTCGATGGTTGGTGGCCACCACCAATGATTCTCCAACATTAAAAGGCAAGTTTTTTTTTTAGGTATTCTTCCGTTTCTCTTACTAATGTTACATTTATATTGACATTTTAACAAAATAATAAAAATAAGGATAAGACAGAAAATAAGTTACCTCTTTTGGTGCTCTTGGCAATGTAAGGGACAAGAAAAAATGGATCAAGGAATGTTATAATCTCCAAATAAGTGATCTCTTGTCAATTTTTTAGTGATTGTGTTGTGTATGTGGATGTGCTAATATTTTCTGTTGATGGAGAAATTGCCGCCTTGCTATGTTAAATTGACTGACTATATTTACTTGTGCCAATTTTATTGCTCATCAATGAAACAATGAGATTGATTAGATGTTGAACCATTAATACTTGATTTTATTGCTATGTTAAATTGACTGACTATATTTTACTTGTGCCAATTTTATTGCTCATCAATGAAACAATGAGATTGATTAGATGTTGAACCATTAATACTTGATTTTATTTGATCTAGTCATAATTGAGGGCTGCATTTGGGATTATTTATATAATTAGGTTCTTAAAAATACAGATAAAATAAATAGATCTTCAAAATCAGGTTATAGGTACTTGAATTCCCAACATTATTGACTCAAGGGAGAAATTTATCCACTTAATTTGATACATGTGCATGTTTATTAAATATTTGATGGTGTCTAATTTACCTTAATAAGTGTTATATTTACTGCTAACACTTATTCTCTTTATCTTAAAGATTCTTTTAGCCTCTTAAATTCTAATTGTCTCTCTTTGTCATGAGCCCATTATTTTAGCTATTTTTGTTTGACTTTCTCCTTGCCTCTCGAATGTGGACTCTTTTCAAACCTATCTTTACTTTAATAAATATTGGCTTTTTAAAGAAAAACTAACTTGATTTCAATCATCAATCTCTGATTACTTATTTGTTGGATTATTTTAATATCATGTGAACTTTTGACTCATAGGATTTATACTTGGATTGGGCAACTAGGCTTTGAAAATAGGATTGAGCATATATTTTTACTTGGCTTAAAGCCTTTGATAAGGAGTTAACCCCCTTTGCAGTTCAATAATGGATTAGTATCCAAAAGAAAAATTTTAACTTTGAATTTAGTTTGAGAGTTGCATTGATCGTGGACTCTCCTTTTAAGAGATGAGATTATATATTAGATTATTAATTACATATTAAATATTAGTAATAGTTCAATTATTATTTGTGTTGTTTTTCATTCTTTTTTTTTTTATTTTATTAGGTTCTTTATTTACTTTTTTGTATACAAATAACAATTTATGATCTAAATTTATAAAATTAATCTCACACAAGAGTGTGTAAAGCATTAGTTGACAATAAGGATACATTAGTTGACAATAATTTTTGTAAAGCATTTAATGAAAAAATTGTTTTTGCAAGGGCTAAGCCCATAACTTTTATACCTAAGGATATTAGAATTTATATAATGAGGAGATTAAAGAAGAATAGGTACTTGGAAGCCAAGTGGAAATAGAGCATAAGACATAAATATGTCAAGAGTTGGACAGAAGATGACTTGTCAGGTTTGCAAGAACCAAGTCCACAACAGGAGAACTTACCCAAAAAAGGAGACGGTCCAAACTAATGAAAACAACACAGAAATTGATGTTGATGGTACCAGCCGACCAGCTGAAGACATATCTGGCACAGTAAACCTAGTCAACCTATTGCATCACCCAATGAGTCATTCCTTCCAAGTCAAGTCACATATTCATGCACCTTTAGGGCAAACACAAGAAACTAAACAATATTGATGATCCACCATCAAGCCAATGTCACATGCCTGTTGTTAGCAATTATAATGTGATCACACCACAAAAATTTTTGGTATGTTGATGTGTTGTTTTTTACTGACCATTGTTTACTTGTTTTCTAACTCTAATATTTTTGGGCAGAGTCAAATTGAGTCCCCAAAGAAGAAAATGAAGATTAAGATTGGAAAGAAAGGGCAACAGTAAGAAAAGAAGGATAAGAAAGGTAAAAAGCAGTGAATATCATAGGGTTTTAAAGCATGGTTACGTCTTTTGTGATACCCTTTTTGTGACAAAAGCAATGAGCCATTTACTCCTATCTTGTGTTGTCAAATCTATAAAATTCGGCCTTTATTGATATTTTGATGCTCTTCTAATGAATCACTACATTAATGAGAAACTTTCAGTTTCCATCATAAGTTGTTTCTTGACTTTGCTTGGCAATAGACATGACAGATTAGGTTCACTAAACAACTTGCAAAAGTATCTTCGATACATACATAGATAAGCAAGTTACAAAGTACTACCAATGGTAGTATAGCTCCAAAAGTACATAGAACTGCCACAAGCAGAAAAAAAATCCATTACAAAATCACTTTCATCTATTAAAAATATTACAGTTATATATCTCGTTTTATATTTCGTATTTTTTTTATTTTTTTCTCAAAACACATTTCCATTAAGTCAAATACACTAGTGAACTGGTTGATGACATTTTCATCCAAATGTGTTTGTAAGTGGAATGAATCTTTAAGGTTTATGATTGATTTGGAATGGCTAAAAGGTATACGAATTAATTGTAAAAATTTGAAAAGCTTTGAGACTTTGTCGATGCTTATCTTATTGTTTTAAAGGTTCGGCTTTAAAAAAATTGAATCTTAACTGAAACACATCATCCCCAACTATGGTTAGAATTGAAACAGGAGGGGTTGGGTTGGCTCCCCCACTGAAGGATTATTGCACAAAAACGAATTGATCAAAAGGACCTAAGTGAACGCTTCTTACCACCAATCAGTAAATTCCTTTATGTTTTTAATTTTTTTAATCAGAATTAAAACCCACATTATATGTGGATTTGGCAGAATAAGGGTTTGGAACTGTTAATCTCTTGTGAAAACTTTACTAATATAGTCAATCAGGATAAGTCTAGTTGGTTCATTGTTTCATTTTTTAACCCAATAGTCCTATTACATGTCACTCCTAAATATTGTTAATAGTCAAGTGTTAATCATTCATTAAAAATTGAAACTATACAAATTTTTCGGCATTAAATTGTAAACTAGTTATAGAGAAGAAATAGTATGATTTGACTAATTATAGCACAGTTAAAAGCATTAGTTATATCTATACTAAAGCAACATCTCTTGCTACCTTCACATCCTACAATTCTAAATATATTGACACTGGCATCCCTAGTAAAGTCATCACTTTGGACATTCTCTCCGCCTTCTGAAAGGATTAAGTCAACAATTTCATCTGAAAGTAGCTGTTGTTCCCCGTGCAAAGGCAAGATGTGGTGTAGTGTTGCATGAGCCTCACATCTCAATTGTTCCTTGTCTAGATGCAGATATTTACTAAAACAAAATTGACTAAAACTAAAATGTGAAAAGAATATGAATCTCTTGGACGTATAGAAAAAAAAAATGAATGATTTTGATCCCTTTTATTGCTTCTTAACATTTTCTGGTTCATACACTTAACTGAAGCCTCAAGCAAGCCATTCGATTTACCACAACAAAATTCGTGAACTAAGACTTACCTTCAATAAATATACTTCTCTATTCAATATTATCCCATCAATTTATGCAAATTTATTGCATCATTGGACTCAACTCTCTTTTTCTATGTGCAACAATTATCATCTATCTTTAGTAACATTATACACAATTTAAAGCATAGACATGTCATCAATTTTATAGTATAACTTCTTTACTCATGCAAAGTGCAGATGCTCTTGAATTGAGAAATTTGTTTAAAGGAAAATTAGATGTGCATGAAAAAAGTAAAGTAATGAGCATAGCATACCAAAGTAATAATGCAAGAGAACAATCAAGTTGACTAATCCAACAAGACGAAAAAGCAATTACATTTTCGTTAGATCAGTTGTTCATCAAACTCCCAACTATCTTAAAACTTGATGAACACCATGACCTAGTGAAACGAACTAACTATGAAAGCATTGCAAACAATCAAGGTACATAACCTTTATTATAAAAAAGGGAGAAAGTGAAGAAGAGAAATAAAGTTCAACTCATGACTCAAGGGACCTATTAATATTCCAAGGCAATTCATGAACATATAGAAGAGAAGCTAAAACTCATAGTCTCTCAACTCTTAGTTTTTTTAGGTGCAAATTATTCTCCCCTATTTTCCCAAGAAAGCTCTAGAATCACAAGCATTAGCAATGACCATGGTCTTGTAATAGTGCAACATCACCAAACAATTGTGATAAAAATATCTTTAAATTCATTCATAGACATAGCGGAAACAAATCTATCCAACATTTACAAGCGTGGAGAACCCTTTTAAGTAAAAATCATAATCATCTAACAAAGATGTATCACATCATAGAATTAGTAAAAATAAGAAACCAACAAACTTATAAAATTAGTTAATAATTGTGATTCTACATAGGCAAGAAGGAATAGAAGCTAGAAATTAAAAATTAAATGGAAAATAAGAAAGACGAAGAAGATAAGGAGCAGTGGTTTTTGGGATTGCTATTTATAATATTTGTTCACTAAAATGTATTTTATACAATTGAGTCCATTATTTGTATTTTTGTTCAATTAACATATTCAAATACTCACCATTCAAAATATAAGGGTATTAACATTAAATTTAATAATCAAAACATTACCTTTTTCAACTTTTAGAATTTAAAAGTTTTAAAGGGAAAAATTCATCATTAATAATTAGTTAAATTTAAATTTTGCAATCTTTTTAATTGTCTACTTTGTCACAAAACAATTTGAGATAATTTTTATATATTTTATCTACCAACATATTACTTAAGAAAAAGCAAATACAATGGACTCTAAGAAGAAGTTTCCTCACTCCCCTTCAAAGTAATATGGTTGACCCAAGATTGAAACTTACTATTACTATTTATAATATTCATCTACAAAAATGTATTTTATACAACTGATTCCATTATATGTATTTTTGTTCGATTAAGATTTTCAAATATTATATTTTACTCACTATTCAAAATGCAATGACATTAATAATAAATTTAATAATCAAAATATTGCATTTTCTCAATTTTTAGTATTTTAAAATCCTTTAGTGATAAGTCCATTGTTAATAATCAGTTGAATTTAAATTTTGTAGTTTTTTAATTGTCTTTTTTGCCACAATACAATTTGAAATAATTTATATAATTTTTGTTTACTAACATATTACTTGAAAAAACAAATAAAATAGACTCTAATAAGAAGTTTCCCCACACCCCTCAAGAGCAATATGGTTGACCCAAGATTGAAGTTTGCAATTACTACTTATAATATTCATCCACAAAAGTGTATTTTATATAATTGAGTCCATTACTTTGTATTTTTGTTCAATTAAGACTTTCAAATATTATATTTTTCTCACCATTGAAATGCAATGACATTAGTAATAAATTTAAAAATCAAAACATTGCACTTTTTCAATTTTTAGAATTCTAAAGTCCTTTAGGAATAAATGCATTGTTAATTATCAGTTGAATTTAAATTCTGTAATTTTTTTAATTATCTCCTTTGCCACAATTCAATTTGAAATAATTTATATAATTTTTGTCTACCAACATATTACTTAAGAAAAAGCAAATACAATGGACTTTAATAAGAAGTTTTCCCACTCCCCTCAAGAGTAATATGGTTGACCTAAGATTGAAACTTGCGATTACTATTTATAATATTCATCCACAAAAGTATATTTTATACAATTGAGTCAATTACTTGTATTTTTGTTGAATTAAGATATTCAAATATTAAATTTTACTCACCATTCAAAATGTAAGGACATTAACAATAAATTTAATAATCAAAATATTCCATTTTTCCAACTTTTAAAATTTTAAAGTTTTAAAGGGATAAATCCATTGTTAATAATCAATTGAATTTATATTTTATAATTTTTTTTAATTGTCTCCTTTGCCACAAAGCAATTTGAAATAATTTTTATAATTTTTGTTTACCAACATATTACTTAAGAAAAAGTAAAGGCAATGGACTCTAAGAAGTAGTTTCCCCACTCCCTTCCAAAGCAATATAGTTGACCCAAGATTGAAACTTGTGATTACTATTTATAATATTCATACACAAAAGTGTATTTTAAACAATTGAGTCCATTACATGTATTTTTGTTCAATTAAAATTTTCAAATATTATATTTTACTCACCATTGAAATGAAATGGCAATAGGAATAAATTTAAAAATCAAATTGAAGCTTGCGATTACAACTTATAATATTTATCCACAAAAGTATATTTTAGACAATTGAGTCCATTATTTATATTTTTGTTCAATTAAGACTTTCAAATATTATGTTTTTCTCACCATTGAAATGCTATGACATTAGCAATAAATTTAAAAATCAAAACATTGCACTTTGTCAATTTTTAGAATTCTAAAGTCCTCTAGGAATAAATGCATTGTTAATTATTAGTTGAATTTAAATTTTGTAATTTTTTTAATTGTCTCCTTTGCCACAATGCTATTTGAAATAATTTATATAATTTTTGTCTACCAACATACTACTTAAGAAAAAACAAATACAATAGACTTTAATAAGAAGTTTCCCCACTCCTTTCAAGAGCAATATGGTTGATCCAAGATTGAAGTTTGCGATTACTATTTATAATATTCATCTACAAAAGTGTATTTTATACAATTGAGTAAATTACTTGTATTTTTGTTGAATTAAGATATTCAACTATTATATTTTACTCACCATTCAAAATACAAGGGCATTAACAACATATTTCTTAATCAAAATATTGCATTTTGTCAACTTTTAAAAGTTTAAAGTTTTAAAGGGATAAATTCATTATTAATAATCAATTGAATTTATATTTTATAATTGTTCTAATTGTCTCCTTTGCCACAAAGCAATTTGAAATATTTTTTATAATTTTTGTCTGCCAACATATTACTTAAGAAAAAGTAAATGAAATGGACTCTAAGAAGAAGTTTCCTCACTCCCCTCCAAAGCAATATAGTTGACCCATGATTGAAGTTTGTGATTATTATTTATAATATTCATGTACGAAAGTGTATTTTATACAATTAAGTCCATTACATGTATTTTTGTTCAATTAAGATTTTCAAATATTATGTTTTACACACCAATGAAATGCAATGACATTAGTAATAAATTTAAAAATCAGATTCAAGCTTGTGATTACAACTTATAATATTTATCCACAAAAGTGTATTTTATACAAGTGAGTCCATTACTTGTATTTTTGTTCAATTAAGACTTTCAAATATTATGTTTTTCTCACCATTGAAATGCAATGGTATTAGCAATAAATTTAAAAATCAAAACATTGCACTTTTTCAATTTTTAGAATTCTAAAGTCCTATAGGAAAAAATACATTGTTAATTATCAGTTAAATTTTAATTTTTGTAATTTTTTTAATTGTCTCCTTTGTGACATTGCTATTTGAAATGATTTATATAATTTTGGTCTAAAAAAATATTACTTTAGAAAGTGCTAATGTACGAGACTCTAATAAGAATTTTCTCCACTCTCTTCAAGAGCAATATGCTTGACCCAATATTGAAACCTGGGACTGCTATTTATAATATTCATCCACGAAAGTGTATTTTATACAATTGAGTCCATTATTTGTATTGTTATTCAATTAACATATTCAAATATTATATTTTACTCACCATTCAAAATGTAAGGGCATTAATAATAAATTTAACAATCAAAATATTGCATTTTTTTAACTTTTAGAATTTTCAAGTTTTAAAGAGATAAATCCATTGTTAATAATCAATTAAATTTAAATTTTGTAATTATTTTAATTGTCTCCTTCGAATTTACTTGTATTTCTGTTCTATTAACATAGTCAAACATTATGTTTTACTCACCATTCAAAATGTAAGGGCATTAACAATAAGTTTAATAATCAAAATATTGCATTTTCAACTTTTAGAATTTTCAAGTTTTAAAGGGATAAATCCATTGTTAATAATCAGTTGAATTTAAATTTTGTAATTTTTTAATTGTCTCCTTTGCCACAAACTAATTTGAGATAATTTTTATAATTTTTGTCTACCAACATATTAGTTAAGAAAAAGCAAATGCAATGGACTCTAAGAAGAAGTTTCCCCACTCCATGGTTGACCTAAGATTGAAGTTTGTGATTACTATTTATAATATTTATTCACAAAAGTGTATTTTATATAATTGAGTTTATTACTTGTATTGTTGTTCAATTAAGATTTTCAAATATTATGTTTTACTCACCATTCAAAATACAATGGTATTAATAATAAATTTAATAATCAAAACCTTGCATTTTCTCAACTTTTAGAATTTTAAAGTACTACAGGGATAAATCCATTGTTAATAATCAGTTGAATTTAAATTTTGTAATTTTTTTAATTGTCTCCATTGTCACAATGTAGATTTGAAATAATTTATATACTTTTTGTCTACAAACATATTACATAAAAAAAAAAAAAGCAAATCAAATGGATTCTAATAAGAAGTTTCCCCACTACCCTCAAGAGCAATATAGTTGACCTAAGATTGAAACTTGCAATTACTATTTATAAAATTTATCCACAAAAGTTTATTTTATACAATTGAGTCCATTACTTGTATTTTTGTTGAATTTACATATTCAAATATTATGTTTTTCTCACCATTCAAATGCAATGAAATTAGCAACAAATTTTAAAATCAAAACATTGCACTTTTTCAATTTTTAGAATTCTAAAGTTCTATAGGAATAAATGCATTGTTAATTATCAGTTGAATTTTAATTTTGTAATTTTTTAATTGTCTCATTTGTGACATTGCTATTTGAAATGATTTATATAATTTTAGTCTAAGAAAATATTACTTAAGAAAAGGCTAATGTATGGGACTCTAATAAGAAGTTCTCCCACTCTCTCAAGAGCAATATGTTTGGCCCAACATTGAAATTCGGGATTGTTATTTATAATATTTGTCTACTAAAGTGTATTTTATACAATTGAATCTTTTACTTGTATTTTTGTTTAATTAACAATTTCAAATATTATGTTTTACTCACCATTTAAAATGCAAGAGCATTAACAATAAATTTAATAATCAAAAGATTGCATTTTTTCAACTTTTAGAATTTCAAAATCCTATAAGGATAAATCCTTTGTTAATAATTAGATGAATTTATATTTTATAATTTTTTAAATTGTCTCCTTTGCCACAAAGCAATTTCAAATAATTTTTATAATTTTTTTCTACCAACATATTACTTAAGGAAAAGCAAATGCAATGGACTTTAAGTTTCCCCACTCCTCTCAAAAGCAATATGGTTGACCCAAGATTGAAGTTTGCGATTACTACTTATAATATTTATCCACAAAAATGTATTTTATACAACTGAGTCCATTATTTGTATTTTTGTTCAATTATGATTTTCAAATATTATATTTTACTGACCATTCAAAATGCAATGGTTTTAATAATAAATTTAATTATCAAAATATTGCACATTTTCAATTTTTAGAATTTTAAAACCTTATAAGAATAAATCCATACTTAATAACTAGTTGAATTTTAATTTTGTAAGGTTTTTAACTGTCTCCTTTCCCACAATGCAATTTGAAATAATTTATATATTTTTTGTCTACCAACATATTACTTAAGAAAAAACAAATACAATGGATTTTAATAAGAAGTTTTCCACTCCCCTCAAGAGTAATATGGTTAACCTAAGATTGAAGTTTGCAACTACTATTTATAATATTCATCTACAAAAATATATTTTATACAATTGAGTCCATTACTTGTATTTTTGTTCAATTATGATTTTCAAATATTATACTTTACTAACCATTCAAAATACAATGGTTTTAATAATAACATTAATTATCAAAACATTACATTTTCTTAACTTTTAGAATTTTAAAGTCCTATAAGGATAAATCCATTGTTAATAATCAGTTAAATTTAAATTTTGTAATTTTTTTAATTGCCTCCTTTCTCATAATGCAATTTGAAATAATTTATATAATTTTTGTCTACCAACATATTACTTAAGAAAAAGCAAATACAATGGACTCTCATAAGAAGTTTTCCACTCCCTTTAAGAGTAATATGGTTGACCCAAGATTAAAACTTGCGATTACTATTTATAATATATATCCACAAAAGTGTATTTTAAACAATTGAGTTCATTACTTGTATTTTTGTTGAATTAAGATTTTCAAATATTATATTTTATTCATCATTCAAAATGCAAGGGCAGTAACAATAAACTTGATAATCAAAACATTGTATTTTGTCAACTTTTAGAATTTTAAAATTTTAAGGGGATCAATTCATTGTTAATAATCAGTTAAATTTATATTTTATAATTTTTTTAATTATCTCCTTTGCCACAAAGCAATTTGAAATAATTTATATAATTTTTGTCTACCAACATATTACTTAAGAAAAAGCAAATACAATGGACTCTAATAAGAAGCTTTCCCACTCCCTTCAAGAGCAATATGGTTGACCCAAGATTAAAGCTTGTAATTACTATTTATAATATTCATCCACAAAATTGTATTTTATATAATTGAGTCCATTACTTGTATTTTGTTTAATTAAAACTTTTAAATATTATGTTTTTCTCACCATTGAAATGCAATGACATTAGTAATCAACTTAAAAATCAAAATATTGCACTTTTTCAATTTTTAGAATTGTAAAGTCCTATAGGAATAAATGTATTGTTACTTATTAGTTGAATTTAAATTTTGTAATTTTTTTAATTGTCTTCTTTGCCACAAAGCAATTTCAAATAATTTTTATAATTTTTGTCTACCAACATATTATTTAAGAAAAAACAAATACAATGGGCTCTAATAAGAAGTTTCCCACTCCCCTCAAGAGCAATATGGTTGACCCAAGATTGAATCTTGCGATTACTATTTATAATATTTAATCACAAAATTGTATTTTACATAATTGAGTCCATTACTTGTATTTTTGTACAATTAAGATTTTGAAATATTATGTTTTACTCACCATTCAAAATGCATGGATATTAACAATAAATTTGATAATCAAAACATTGCATTTTCTTAACTTTTTGAATTTTAAAGCCCTATATGAATAAATTCATTGTTAATAACTAGTTGAATTTATATTTTGTAATTTTTTTAATTGTCTCCCTTCCCATAATGCAATCTGAAATAATTTATATAATTTTTGTCTACCAACATATTACTTAAGAAAAAGCAAATACAATAAACTCTAATAAGAAATTTCCCCATTCCCCTCAAGAGTAATATGGTTGACCCAAGATTAAAGTTTAAGATTACTATTTATAATATTCATCCCAAAATTGTATTTTATACAATTGAGTCTATTACTTGTATTTTTGTTCAATTAAGATTTTCAAAAATTATATTTTACTCACCATTCAAAATGCAAGGGTACTAATAATAAATTTAATAATCAAAATATTGTATTTTTTCAACTTTTAGAATTTTAATGTCTTTTAGGGATAAATCTTTTGTTAATAATTAGTTGAATTTATATTTTATAATTTTTTTAATTATCTCCTTCTCCATAAGGTAATTTTAAATAATTTTTATAATTTTTGTCCACCAACATATTACTTAAGGAAAAATAAATGCAATGGACTCTAATAAAAGTTTCCCCACTCCCCTCAAGTGCAATATGGTTGACACAAGATTGAAACTTGTGATTACTATTTATAATATTCATCCACAAAATTGTATTTTATACAATTAAGTTCATTACTTGTATTTTTGTTCAATTAAGATTTTCAAATATCATGTTTTACTCACCATTCAAAATGCAAGGGCACCAATAATAAATTTAATAATCAAAACATTGCGTTTTTTCAACTTTTAAAATTTTAAAATCCAATATAGATTAATCTTTTGTTAATAATTAGTTGAATTTATATTTTATAATTTTTTTAATTCTCCTTTGCCACAAAGCAATTTTAAATAATTTTTATAATTTTTGTATACCAACATATTATTTAAGAAAAAGCAAATGTAATGGATTCTAGTAAGAAATTTCCCCACTCCCCTTAAGGGCAATATGCTTGACCCAACATTGAAACTTGAGATTGTCATTTATAATATTCATCTACTAAAGTGTATTTTATACAATTGAGTATATTACATGTATTTTTGCTCAATTAACATATTCAAATATTATATTTTACTCACCATTCAAAATGCAAGGGCATTAACAATAAATTTAATAATCAAAATATTGAACTTTTTCAATTTTTAGAATTTTAAAATCCTATAGAAATAAATTCATTGTTAATAATCAGTTAACTTAAATTTTGTAATTTTTTTAATGGTCTCCTTTCGCACAATGCAATTTCAAATAATTTATATAATTTTTTGTCTACCAACATATTACCTAAGAAAAAGCAAATGCAATGGACACTAATAAAAAGTTCCCCACTCCCTTCAAATGCAATATGGTTGACCCAAAATTGAAACTTGCAATAACTATTCAGAATATTCATCCACAAAAATGTATTTTATACAATTAAGTCCATTACATGTATTTTTGTTGAATTAAGATTTTCAAATATTATATTTTACTCACTATTCAAAATGTAGGGGCACTAAAAATAAATTTAATAATCAAAATATTGCATTTTTTTAACATTTAGAATTTTATAGTTTTAAAGTGGTAAATCTATTGTTAATAATCAGTTGAATTTATATTTTATAATTTGTTTTAATTATCTCCTTAGCCACAAAGTAATTTGAAATAATTTTGATAATTTTTGTCAACCAACATATTACTTAAGAAGAAGTAAATGGAATGGACTCAAATAAGAAATTTCCCTACTCTCCTCAAGAATAATATGCTTGACCCAACATTAAAGTTTAAGATTACTATTTATAATATTCATCCACTAAAGTGTATTTTATATAATTGAGTATATTAAATGTATTTTTGCTCAATTAACATATTCAAATATTATATTTTACTCACCATTCAAAATGCAAGGGCATTAATAATAAATTTAATAATCAAAACATTGAACTTTTTCAATTTTTAGAATTTTAAAGTCTTATAGGAATAAATTCATTATTAATAATTAGTTAACTTTAAATTTTATAATTTTTTTAATTGTCTCCTTTCCCACAATGCAATTTGAAATAATTTATATAATTGTTTGTCTACCAACATATTACCTAAGAAAAAACAAATGCAATGGACTCTAATAAAAAGTTTCCCCACTCCCCTCAAGTGCAATATAGTTGAGCCAAGATTGAAACTTGCAATAACTATTCATAATATTCATCCACAAAAATGTATTTTATACAATTGAATCCATTACTTGTATTTTTGTTGAATTAAGATTTTCAAATATTATATTTTACTCACTATTCAAAATGCAGGGGCACTAAAAATAAATTTAATAATCAAAACATTGCATTTTTTCAACATTTAGAATTTTATAGTTTTAAAGGGGTAAATCCATTGTTAATAATAAGTTGAATTTATATTTTTTAATTTTTTTAATTGTCTCCTTTGCCACAAAGTAATTTGAAATAATTTTGATAATTTTTGTCTACCAACATATTACTTAAGAAGAAGCAAATAGAATGGACTCTAATAAGAAATTTCCCCACTCCCCTTAAGAATAATATGCTTGACCCAATATTAAAGTTTAAGATTGCTATTTATAATATTCGTCCACTAAAATGTATTTTATACAATTGAGTCCATTACTTATATTTTTTATCAATTAACATATTCAAATATTATGTTTTACTTTCAATATGGTTCATCGAAGATTAAAATTTACGATTACTATTTATAATATTCATCCACAAAAGTGTATTTTATACAATTTAGTCTATTACTTGTATTTTTGTTCAATTAAGATTTTCAAATATTATGTTTTACTCACCATTCAAAATGGAATGGTATTGACAATAAATTTAATAATCAAAACATTGTATTTTTTCAACTTTTAGCATTTTAAAGTGCTATAGGGATAAATTCATTATTAATAATTAGTTGAATTTAAATTTTGTAATTTTTCTAGTTGTCTCCACTGCCACAATGCAATTTGAAATAATTTCTATAATTTTTGTCTACAAACATATTACTTAAAAAATAGCAAATAAAATGGACTCTAATAAAAAGTTTCCCCACACCCTTAAGAGCAATATGCTAAACCCAACATTGAAATTTGAGATTGCTATTTATAATATTCATCCACTAAAGCGTATTACTTGTAATAAATTTTATACAAACATATTACTTGTATTTTTGTTCAATAAAGACTTTCAAATATTATGTTTTTCTCACCATTCAAATGCAATGAAATTAGCAATAAATTTTAAAATCAAAACATTGCACTCCTTTAATTTTTAAAATTCTAAAGTCTTGTAGGAATAAATGCATTGTTAATTATCAGATGAATTTTAATTTTAAAATTTTAATTGTCTTCTTTGTGATATTGCTATTTCAAATGATTTATATAATTTTAGTCTATCAAAATATTACTTTAGAAAAGGCTAATGTATGGGAATTTAATAAGAAGTTTTCCCACTCCCCATAAGAGCAATATGCTTGGCCTAACATTAAAGTTTGAGATTGCTATTTATAATATTCGTCTGTTAGAGTGTTCTTTATACAATTAAGTCCATTACTTGTATTTTTGTTGAATTAACATTTTCAAATATTCTGCTTTACTCTCCATTCAAAATGCAAGGGCATTAACAAAAAATTTAATAATCAAGTCATCACGTTGTTTTCAATTTTTAGAATTTTAAAGACCTAATTAGTTGAATTTATATTTTCTAATTTTTCTAATTGTCTCCTTTGCCACAAAGTAATTTTAAATAATTTTTATAATTTTTTTCTATCAACATATTACTCAAGTAAAAGCAAATACAATGACTCTAATAAAAAGTTTCCCTACTCTCCTCAAAAGTAATAGGGTTGACCCAAGATTGAAAATTGCAATTACTTTTTATAATATTCTTTTACAAAAGTGTATTTTCTACAATTGAATCCATTACTTGTATTTTTGTTCAATTAAGATTTTCAAATATTATGTTTTACTCACCATTCAAAATGCAATAACATTAACAATAAATTTAATAATCAAAACATTGCATTTACTCAACTTTTAGAATTTTAAAGTGCTATAGGGATAAATCTATTATTAATAATCAGTTGAATTTAAATTTTCTAATTTTTTTTTTGTCTACAAACATATTACTTAAGAAAAAGTAAATACAATGGACTCTCATAAGAAGTTTCCCACTCCCCACAAGAGCAATATGATTAACTCAAGATTGAAACTTGTGATTACAATTTATAATATTCGTCCACAAAATTGTATTTTATACAATTGAGTCCATGACTTGTATTTTTGTTCAATTAACATTTTCAAATATTATATTTTACTCACCATTCTAAATGCAAAGGCATTAACAATAAATTTAATAATCGAAACTTTCTATTTTTTCAATTTTTAGAATTTTAAAGATCTATAAGGATAAATCCATTATTAATAATCAATTGAATTTATATTTTATAATTTTTTAATTGTCTCCTTTGCCACAAAGCAATTTGAAATAATTTTTATAACTTTTGTCTACCAACATGTTACTTAAGAAAAAATAAATGTAATAGACTTTAATAAGAAATTTTCCCACTCTCCTCAAGAACAATATGCTTAAGCCAACATTGAAATTTGAGATTGCTATTTATAATATTTGTCCACTAAAGTGTATTTTATATAATTGACTCCATTATTTGTATTTTTCTTCAATTAACATATTCAAATATTATGTTTTACTCACCAGTTAAAATGCAAGGTCTTTAACAATAAATTTAATAATCAAAAGATTACGTTTTTTTAACTTTTAAAATTTAAAAGTTTTAAAGGGATAAATCCATTGTTAATAACCTATTGAATTTATATTTTATAATTTTTTTAATTGTCTCTTTTGCCACAAAACAATTTGAAATAATTTTTATAATTTTTGTCTACCAACATATTACTTAAGAAAAAGTAAATGTAATGGACTCTAATAAGAAATTTCCCCACTCTCCTCAAGAACAATATGCTTGACCCAACATTGAAATTTAAGATTGCTATTTATAATATTCATCCACTAAAGTGTATTTTATATAATTGAGTCCATTACATGTATTTTTGCTCAATTAACATATTTAAATATTATGTTTTACTCACTATTTAAAATGCAAGGGCACTTACAATAAATTTAGTAATCAAAACATTGCGTTGTTTCAACTTTTAGAATTTTAAAGTTTTAAAAGGATAAATCCATTATTAATAATTAGTTGAATTTATATTTTGTAATTTTTTTAATTGTCTCCTTTGCCACAAAGCAATTTGAGATAATTTTTATAATTTTTGGCAACAAACATAGTAGTTAAGAAAAGCAAATGCAATGCACAATAAGAAGAAGTTTCCCACTCCCTTCAAGAGCAATATGGTTAACCCAAAATTAAAACTTGCAATTATTATTTATAATATTATTCCACAAAAGTGTATTTTATACAATTGAGTCCATTACTTGTATTTTTGTTCAATTAAGATTTTCAAATATTATGTTTTACTCACCATTCAAAATGCAATAAAATTAACAATAAATTTTTTTAGAATTTGAAAGTGCTATAAGGATAAATTCATTGTTAATAATCAGTTGAATTTAAATTTTGTAATTTTTTTTGTCTACAAACATATTACTTAAGAAAAAGTAAATACAATGGACTCTCATAAGAAATTTCCCACTCCCCACAAGAGCAATAAGATTGACCCAAGATTGAATCTTGCGATTACAATTTATAATATTCGTCCACAAAATTGTATTTTATACAATTGAGTCCATGACTTGCATTTTTGTTCAATTAACATTTTCAATTATTATGTTTTACTCACCATTCAAAATGCAAAGGTATTAACAATAAATTTAATAATCAAAACTTTCTATTTTTTCGATTTTTAGAATTTTAAAGACCTATAAGGATAAATTCATTATTAATAATCAGTTGAATTTATATTTTATAATTTTTTTCATCGTCTCCTTTGCCACAAAACAATTTGAAATAATTTTTATAAGTTTTGTCTACCAACATATTACTTAAGAAAAGGCAAATGTAATGAACTCTAATAAGAAATTTCCCCACTCCCCTCAAGAACAATATGCTTGACCCAACATTGAAGTTTGAGATTGTTATTTATAATATTCGTCTACTAAAGTATATTTTATACAATTAAGTATATTACGTGTATTTTTGCTCAACTAACTTATTCAAATATTATATTTTACTCACTATTCAAAATGCAAGGGCAGGAACAATAAATTTGATAATCAAAAGATTGCGTTTTTTCAACTTTTAAAATTTAAAAGTTTTAAAGGGATAAATTCATTGTTAATAACCTGTTGAATTTATATTTTATAATTTTTTTTAAACAGTTGTATTTTACTATGGTAATATTCATCTACAAAATTGTATTTTATACAATTAAGTCCATTTCTTTTATTTTTGCTCAATTAAGATTTTCAAATATTATGTTTTACTCACATTTCAAAATGCAATGACATTAACAATAAATTTAATAATCAAAACATTGCATTTTCTCAATTTTTAGACTTTTAATGTCATATAGAGATAAATCCATTGTTAATAATTAGTTGAATTCAAATATTCTAGTTTTTTTAATTTTCTCCTTTGTCACAATGCAATTTGAAATAATATATATAATTTTTGTCTACAAACATATTACTTAAAAAAACAAATAAAATGCACTCGAATAAGAAGTTTCTCACTCCCCTCAAGAGCAATATAGGTGACCCAAGATTGAAGCTTGTGGTTATTATTATATTATTCATTCACAAAAGTGTATTTTATACTGTTAAGTCCATTACTTTTATTTTTGTTTAACTAAGATTTTCAAATATTATATTTTACTCACATTTCAAAATGCAATGACATTAATAATAAATTTAATAATCAAAACATTTCATTTTCTCAACTTTTAGACTTTTAATGTCATATAGAGATAAATCTGCTGTTAATAATTAGTTGAATTCAAATATTCTAGTTTTTCTAATTGTCTCCTTTGCCACAATGCAATTTGAAATAATATATATAATTTTTGTCTATAAACATATTACTCGAAAAAAAGGAAATAAAATGCACTTGAATAAGAAGTTTCCCCACTCCCCTCAAGAGCAATATAGGTGACCCAAGATTGAAGCTTGCGATTACTATAATAATATTCATCTACAAAATTGTATTTTATACAATTAAGTCCATTACTTTTATTTTTGTTCAATTAAGATTTTCAAATATTATGTTTTAGTCACATTTCAAAATGCAATGACATTGACAATAAATTTAATTATCAAAACATTGCATTTTCTTAGCTTTTAGAATTTTAAAGTCCAATAGGGATAAATCCATTGTAAATAATCAGTTGAATTTAAATTTTGTAATTTTTTTAATTGTCTCCTTTGTCATAATGTAATTTGAAATAATATATATAATTTTTTTCTACAAACATATTACTCAAGAAAAAGCAAATAAAATGCACTCGAATAAGAAGTTTCCCCACTCCCCTCAAGAGTAGTATGGGTGACCCATGATTGAAGCTTGCGATTACTATTATAATATTCATCCACAAAAGTGTATTTTATATGATTAAGTCCATTACTTTTATTTTTCTTCAATTAAGATTTTCAAATATTATGTTTTACTCACATTTCAAAATGCAATGACATTAATAATAAATTTAATAATTAAAACATTGCATTTTTTTAACTTTTAGACTTTTAATGTCATATAGAGATAAATGCATTGTTAATAATTAGTTAAATTCAAATATTCTAGTTTTTTTTAATTGTCTCCTTTGCCACAATGCAATTTGAAATAATATATATAATTTTTGTCTACAAACATATTACTCAAAAAAAAGCAAATAAAATGCACTCAAATAAGAAGTTTCCCCACTCCTTTCAAGAGCAATATAAGTGACCCAAGATTGAAGCTTGTGATTACTTTTATATTATTCATCCATAAAAGTGTATTTTATACAATTAAGTCCTATAGAGATAAATCCATTAGTAATAATCAGTTGAATTTAAATTTTTTAGTTTTTTAACTGTCTTTTTTGCCACAACGCAATTTGAAATAATTTATATAATTTTTATCTACCAACATATTACTTAAGAAAAAGCAAATGCAATGGATTCTAAGAAGTTTCCCTACTCCCCTCTAGAGTAATATGATTGACCCAAGATTGGAGTTTGCGATTACTATTTATAACATTTATCCACAAATGTGTATTTTATACAATTGAGTCTATTACGTGTATTTTTGTTCAATTAATACTTTCAAATATTTTCTTTTTCTCATTATTCAAATGCAATGGTATTAGCAATAAATTTAAAAATCAAAACATTGCACCTTTTCAATTTTTAGAATTTTAAAGTCCTATAGCAATAAATGCTTTATTTATTATCAGTTGAATTTTAATTTTATAATTTTTTGAATTATCTCCTTGGAGACATTGCTATTTGAGATGATATATATAATTTTTGTCTAAAAAAATATTACTTTAGAAAATCTAATATACAGAACTCTAATAAGAAATTCCCCCACTTCCATCAAGAGCAATATATTTGACCTAACATTAAAGATTGGGATTGCTATTTATAATATTCGTTCACTAAAATGTATTTTATACAATTGAGTCCATTACTTGTATTTGTGTTCAATTAAGATTTTCAAATATTATGTTTTACGATACTAACAATAAATTTAATTATCAAAACATTGGGTTTTTTCAACTTTTAGAATTTTAAAGACCTATAAGGATAAATTCATTGTTAATAATCAATTGAATTTATATTTTATAATTTTTTCATTGTCTCCTTTGCCATAAAGCAATTTGAAATAATTTTTATAATTTTTGTCTACCAACATACTATTTAAGGAAAAGCCAATGCAATGGACTCTAATAAAAAGTTTTCACTCCCCCCTTAAGAGCAATATGGTTGACCCAAGATTAAAACTTGTGAATTTAACAATCAAAAATAAATTTAATAAGCAAAACATTGCATTTTCTCAACTTTTAGAATTTTAAAGTGCTATATGGATAAATCCATTGTTAATAATCAGTTGAATTTAAATTTTGTAATTTTTTTTTTGTCTACAAACATATTAGTTAAGAAAAAGTAAATACATTGGACTCTCATAAGAAGTTTCCCACTCCCCACAAGAGCAATTTGACTGACCCAAGATTGAAGCTCACGATTACAATTTATAATATTCATCTACAAATTTGTATTTTAGACAATTGAGTCCATGACTTGTATTTTTGTTCAATTAACATTTTCAAATATTATGTTTTACTCACCATTCCAAATGCAAAGGCATTAACAATAAATTTAATAATCAAAACTTTCTATTTTTTCAATTTTTAGAATTTTAAAGACCTATAAGGATAAATCCATTATTAATAATCAGTTGAATTTATATTTTATAATTTTTTTCATCGTCTCCTTTGCCACAAAGCAATTTGAAATAATTTTTATAATTTTTGTCTACCAACATATTACTTAAGAAAAAGCAAATGTAATGGACTCTAATAAGAAATTTCCCCACTCCCTTCAAGAGCAATATGCTTGACCCAACATTGAAATTTGAGATTATTATTTATAATATTCATCCACTAAAGCGTATTTTATACAACTGAGTCCATTACTTGTATTTTTCTTCAATTAACATATTCAAATATTATGTTTTACTCACCATTCAAAATGCAAGGGTATTAACAATAAATTTAATAATTAAAACATTGTGTTTATTCAACTTTTAGGATTTTATAGTTTTAAAGAGATAAATCCATTATTAATAATCAGTTCAACTTAAATTTTGTAATTTTTTTAATTGTCTATTTTGCCACAAAGTAATTTGAGATAATTTTTATAATTTTTGTCTACCAACATATTATTTAAGAAAAAACAAATGCAATGGACTATAATAAGAGATTTCCCTATTCTCCTCAAGAGCAATTTGTTTGATCCAACATTGAAACTTGGGATTGCTATTTGTAATATTTTTCCATGAAAGTGTATTTTATACCATTGAGTCCATTACTTGTATTTCTATTCAATTAACATATTCAAATATTATGTTTTACTCACCATTCAAAATGCAAGGGCATTAACAATAAATTTAATAATCAAAATATTGCACTTTTTCAATTTTCAGAATTTTAAAGTCCTGTAGGAATAAATCCATTGTTAATAATTAGTTGACTTTAAATTTTGTAATTTTTTTAATTGTCTCCTTTCCCACAATGCAATTTGAAATAATTTATATAATTTTTGTCTACCAACATATTACCTAAGAAAAAGCAAATGTAATAAACTCTAATAAAAATATTCCCCACTCCCCTCAAGTGCAATATGGTTGACCCAAAATTGAAGCTTGCAATAACTATTTATAATATTCATCTACAAATGTGTATTTTATACAATTGAGTCCATTACTTGTATTTTCAAATATTATGTTTTACTCACCATTCAAAATGTAGGGGCACTAATAATAAATTTAATAATCAAAACATTGTGTTTTTTCAACTTTTAGAATTTTAAAGTTTTAAAGGGGTAAATCCATTGTTAATAATCAGTTGAATTTATATTTTATAATTTTTTTTAATTACCGCCTTAGCCACAAAGTAATTTGAAATAATTTTGATAATTTTTGTCTACCAACATATTACTTAAGAAAAAGCAAATGGAATGGACTCTAATAAGAAATTTCCCCACTCTCCTTAAGAGCAATATGCTTGACCCAACATTAAAGTTTGAGATTGCTATTTATAATATTCATCCACTAAATTGTATTTTGTACAATTAAGTATATTACATGTATTTTTGCTCAATTAACATATCCAAATATTATATTTTACTCACCATTCAAAATGCAACAGTAGTAACAATAAATTTAATAATCAAAAGATTGTGTTTTTTCAACTTTTAAAATTTAAAAGTTGAAAAGGGATAAATCCATTGTTAATAACCTGTTAAATTTATATTTTATAATTTTTTTAATTGTCTCCTTTGCCACAAAGCAATTTGAAATAATTTTTATAATTTTTGTCTACCAACATATTATTTAAGAAAAAGCATATGTAATGGACTCTAATAAGAAATTTCTCCACTCCCCTCAAGAACAATATGCTTGACCCAACATTGAAGTTTAAGATTGCTTTTTATAATATTTGTCCACTAAAATATATTTTATACAATTGAGTATATTACGTGTATTTTTGCTCAATTAACATATTCAAATATTATATTTTACTCACCATTCAAAATGCAACAGCAGTAACAATAAATTTAATAATTAAAAGATTATGTTTTTTCAACTTTTAAAATTTAAAAGTTTTAAAGGGATAAATCTATTGTTAATAACCTGTTGAATTTATATTTTATAATTTTTTTTAATTGTCTCCTTTGCCACAAAGTAATTTGAAATAATTTTTATAATTTTTGTCTACCAACATATTATTTAAGAAAAAGTAAATGTAATGGACTCTAATAAGAAATTTCCCCACTCCCCTCAAGAACAATATGCTTGACCCAACATTGAAGTTTGAGATTGTTATTTATAATATTCATCCACTAAAGTGTATTTTATACAATTGAGTTCATTACGTGTATTTTTGCTCAATTAACATATTTAAATATTATATTTTACTCATCATTCAAAATGCAAGGGCACTTACAATAAATTTAATAATCAAAACATTACGTTGTTTTAATTTTTAGAATTTTAAAGTTTTAAAGGGATAAATCTATTGTTAATAATCAGTTGAATTTATATTTTGTAACTTTTTTAATTGTCTCCTTTGCCACAAAGCAATTTGAGATAATTTTTGGCTACGAACATATTAGGTAAGAAAAAGTAACCGCAATGTTTTAATAAGAAGAAGTTTCCCCACTCTCCTCAAGTGCAATATGGTTGACCTAAGATTGAAGTTTGCAATTATTATTTATAATATTCATCCACAAAAGTGTATTTTATATAATTGAGTTCATTACTTGTATTTTTGTTCAATTAAGAGTTTCAAATATTATATTTTACTCACCATTCAAAATGCAAGGGCATTAACAATAAATTTGATAATGAAAACATTGTATTTTCTCAACGTTTAGAATTTTAAAACTCTATAGGGATAAATCCATTGTTAATAACTAGTTGAATTTAAATTTTGTAATTTTTTTAATTATCTTCTTTCCCACAATGAAATTTGAAATAATTTATATAATTTTTGTCTACCAACATATTACTTAAGAAAAAATAAATATAATGGACTCTAATAAGAAGTTTCCCACTCCCCTCAAGGGCAATATGGTTAACCCAAGATTGAAACTTGCGATTACTATTTATAATATTCATCTACAAAATTGTATTTTATACAATTAAGTCCATTACTTTTATTTTTGTTCAATTAAGATTTTCAAATATTATGTTTTACTCACCATTCAAAATGCAACGACATTAACAATAAATTTAATAATCAAAACATTGCATTTTCTCAACTTTTCTATTTTTAAAGTCCTATAGAGATAAATTCATTGCTAATAATCAGTTGAATTTAAAATTTCTAATTTTTTTAATTGTTTCCTTTGCCACAATGCAATTTGATATAATTTATATAATTTTTGTTTACATAAATACTACTTAAGAAAAAGCAAATGTAATGAAATCTAAGAAGAAGTTTCCTCACCCCCCTTAAGAGCAATATGGTTCATCCAAGATTGAAGCTTGTAATTACTATTTATAATATTCATCCACAAAAGTGTATTTTATACAATTTAGTCTATTACTTGTATTTTTGTTCAATTAAGATTTTCAAATATTATCTTTTACTTACCATTCAAAATGCAATGACATTGACAATAAATTTAATAATCAAAACATTGCATTTTCTCAACTTTTAGTATTTTAAAGTGTTATAGGGATAAATTCATTGTTAATAATTAGTTGAATTTAAATTTTGTAATTTTTCTAATTGTCTCCACTGCCACAAAGCAATTTGAAATAATTTATATAATTTTTGTCTACAAACATATTATTTAAGAAATAGCAAATAAAATGGACTCTAATAAGAAGTTTCCCTACTCCCTTCAAGAGCAATATGGTTGACCCAAGATTAAAGCGTACGATTACTATTTATAATATTCATCCGCAAAAGTTTATTTTACACAATTGAGTCCATTACGTATATTTTTGTTCAATAAAGACTTTCAAATATTATGTTTTTCTCACCATTCAAATGCAATGTAATTTGTAATAAATTTTAAAATCAAAACATTGCACTCCAATTTTTAAAATTCTAAAGTCCTGTAGGAATAAATGTATTGTTAATTATCAGATGAATTTTAATTTTGTAATTTTTTTTAATTGTTTCCTTTGTAATATTGCTATTTGAAACGATCTATATAATTTTAGTCTATGAAAATATTACTTTAGAAAAGGCTAATGTATGGGAATTTAATAAGAAGTTTCCTCACTCCCCTTAAGAGCAATATACTTGGCCTAACATTGAAATTTGGGATTGCTATTTATAATATTCGTTTGCTAGAGTGTATTTTCTACAATTAAGTCCATTACTTGAATTTTTGTTGAATTAACATTTTCAAATATTCTATTTTACTCACCATTCAAAATGCAAGGGCAATAAGAATAAATTTAATAATCAAAACATTATGTTTTTTTCAATTTTTAGAATTTTAAAGACCTATAGGGATAAATTCATTATTAATAATAAAGTCGAATAGGGATAAATCCATTGTAAATAATTAGTTGAATTTAAATTTTGTAATTTTTTTAATTGTCTCCATTGCCACAATGCAATTTGAAATAATATATATAATTTTTGTCTACAAACATATTACTCTAGAGAAAGCAAATAAAATGCACTCGAATAAGAAGTTTCCCCACTCCCCTCAAGAGCAATATAGGTGACCCAAGATTGAAACTTGTGATTACTATTATAATATTCATCCACAAAAGTATATTTTATACAATTAAGTCCATTACTTTTATTTTTGTTCAATTAAGATTTTCAAATATTATGTTTTACACACATTTCAAAATGCAATGACATTAACAATAAATTTAATAATCAAAACATTGTATTTTCTCAACTTTTAGAATTTTAAAGTCTAATAGGGATTAATCCATTATAAATAATCAGTTGAATTTAAATTTTGTAATTTTTTTAATTGTCTCTTTTGCCACAATGCGATTTGAAATAATATATATAATTTTTGTCTATAAACATATTACTCAAGAAAAAGTAAATAAAATGCACTTGAATAAGAAATTTCCTGACTCCCCTCAAAAGTGATATGGATGACCCAATATTGAAGTTTGCGATTACTATTATAATATTCATTCACAAAAGTGTATTTTATACAATTAAGTTCATTCCCTTTATTTTTGTTCAATTAAGATTTTCAAATATTATATTTTACTCACATTTCAAAATCTAATGGCATTAACAATAAATTTAATAATCAAAACATTGCATTTTCTCAACTTTTAGACTTTTAATGTCGTATAAAGATAAATCCATTGTTAATAATTAGTTGAATTCAAATATTCTAGTTTTTTAATTGTCTCTTTTGCCATAATGCAATTTGAAATAATATATATAATTTTTGTCTACAAACATATTACTAAAAAAAAAAGCAAATAAAATGCACTCGAATAAGAAGTTTCCCACTCCCCTCAAAAGCAATATAGGTGACCCAAGATTAAAGCTTGCGATTACTATGATAATATTCATCTATATAATTGTATTTTATACAATTAAGTCCATTACTTTTATTTTTGTTCAATTAAGATTTTCAAATATTATGTTTTACTCACATTTCAAATTGCAATGACATTAACAATAAATTTAATAATCAAAATATTCCATTTTCTCAACTTTTACACTTTTAATGTCGTATAGAGATAAATCCATTGTTAATAATTAGTTAAATTCAAATATTCTAATTTATTTAATTGTCTCCTTTGCCATAATGTAATTTGAAATAATATATATAATTTTTGTCTACAAACATATTGCTCAAAAAAAAGCAAATAAAATGCACTCGAATAAGAAGTTTTCCCACTTCCCTCAAGAGCAGTATGGGTGACCCAAGATTGAAACTTGTGATTACTATTATAATATTCATCCACAAAAGTGTATTTTATACAGTTAAGTCCATTACTTTTAGTTTTCTTCAAATAAGATTTTCAAATATTTTATTTTACTCACATTTCAAAATGCAATGACATTAACAATAAATTTAATAATCAAAACATTGCATTTTCTCAACTTTTAGAATTTTAAAATCATATAGAGATAAATTCATTGTTAATAATTAGTTGAATTCAAATATTGTAATTTTTTTAATTGTCTCTTTTACCACAATGCAATTGGAAATAATATATATAATTTTTGTCTACAAATATATTGCTAAAAAAAAAGCAAATAAAATGCACTCGAATAAGAAGTTTTCCCACTTCCCTCAAGAGCAGTATGGGTGACCCAAGATTGAAACTTGTGATTACTATTATAATATTCATCCACAAAAGTGTATTTTATACAGTTAAGTCCATTACTTTTATTTTTCTTCAAATAAGATTTTCAAATATTTTATTTTACTCACATTTCAAAATGCAATGACATTAACAATAAATTTAATAATCAAAACATTGCATTTTCTCAACTTTTAGAATTTTAAAATCATATAGAGATAAATTCATTGTTAATAATTAGTTGAATTCAAATATTGTAATTTTTTTAATTGTCTCTTTTACCACAATGCAATTGGAAATAATATATATAATTTTTGTCTACAAACATATTACTAAAAAAAAAGCAAATAAAATGCACTCAAATAAGAAGTTTCCTCACTTCCCTCAAGAGCAATATAATCGACCCAAGATTGAACCTTGTGATTATTATTATATTATTCATCCACAAAAGTGTATTTTATACAATTAAGTCCATTACTTTTATTTTTGTTCAATTAAGATTTTCAGATATTATGTTTTACTCACATTTCAAAGTGTAATGACATAAACAATAAATTTAATTATCAAAACATTGCGTTTTTTCAAATTTTAGAATTTTAAAGTCTTATAGGGATAAATCCATTGTTAATAATCAGTTGAATTTATATTTTTTAATTTATTTAATTGTCTCCTTTGCCACAAAGCAATTTGAAATAATTTTTATAATTTTCGTCTATCAATATATTAGTTAAGGAAAAGCAAATGCAATCGACTTTAATAAAAAGTTTCCCCACTCCCCTCAAGAGCAATATGGTTGACTCAAGATTGAAACTTGCGATTACTATTTATAATATTCATCCATAAAAATTTATTTTATACAATTTGGTCCATTACTTGTATTTTTGTTCAATTAAGATTTTCAAATATTACGTTTTACTCACCATTCACAATGCAATGACTTTAACAATAAATTTAATTATCAAAACATTGCATTTTCTCATCTTTTAGAATTTTAAAATCATATAGAGATAAATCCATTGTTAATAATTTGTTGAATTTAAATATTCTAGTTTTTTTAATTGTCCCCTTTGCCACAATGCAATTTAAAATAATTTATATAATTTTTGTCTACCAACATATTACTTAAGAAAAGGAAAATGCAATGGACTCTAAAAAGAAGTTTCCCCACTCCCCTTAAGAGCAATATGATTGACCCAAAATTGAAACTTTGCGATTACTATTTTTAATATTCATCAACAAAAACAAAAGTGTATTTTATACAATTGAGTCCATTACTTGTATTTTTGTTCAATTAATACTTTCAAATATTATGTTTTTCTCACCATTCAAAGGCAATGGCATTAGCAATAAATTTAAAAATCCAAACAGTGCACCTTTTCAATTTTTAGAATTCTAAAGTCTTGTAGCAATAAATGTATTATTTATTATCAGTTGAATTTTAATTTTGTAATTTTTTCAATTGTCTCCTTTGTGACAATGCTATTTGAAATGGTTTATATAATTTTAGTCTAAGAAAATATTACTTTAGAAAAAGCAAATATATGGGACTTTAATAAAAAGTTTCCTCACTCCCGTCAAAAGTAATATTTTTGACCCAACATTGAAGTTCGACATTGCAACTTATAATATTTGTCTACTAAAGTGTATTTTATACAATTGAGTCCATTACTTGTATTTTTGTTCAATTAACATATTTAAATAGTATGTTTTACTCACCATTCAAAATGCAAGGGCATTAATAATAAATTTAATAATCAAAACATTGCATTTTTTCAACTTTTAGAATTTTAAAGCCTTATAGGGATAAATCCATTGTTAATAATTAGTTGAATTTAAATTTTGTAATTTTTTTAATTGTCTCCTTTGCCACAAAGCAATTGGAAATAATTTTTATAATTTTTGTTTGCCAACATATTACTTAACAAAAAGCAAATACAATGGACTCTAATAAGATCTTTCCTTACTCCCCTCAAAAGCAATATGATTGACCCAAGATTGAAGTTTATGATTATTATTTATAATATTCCTCCACAAAAGTGTATTTTATACAATTGAGTCCATTACTTGTATTTTTGTTCAATTAATATTTTCAAATAGTATGCTTTTCTCACCATTCAAACGCAATGACATTAGCAATAAATTTAAAAAGTAGCATATGGCACTTTTCCAATTTTTAGAATTCTAAAATCCTGTAGGCATAAATGTATTGTTAATTATTAGTAAAATTTTACTTTTATAATTTTTTTAATTGCCCCCTTTGCGACAAGGCTATTTGAAATGATTTATATAATTTTTGTCTACAAATAAATTACTTAAGAAAATGCAAATCCAATGGACCTCAATAAGAAGTTTCCTCACTCTTCTCAAGAACAATATGCTTGACCCAACATTAAAGTTTGGGATTGCTATTTATAGTATTCATGCACTAAAGTGTATTTTATACAATTTAGTCCATTACTTATATTTTTATTCAATTAACATATTCAAATATTATGTTTTACTCACCATTCAAAATGCAATGCATTAACAATAAATTTAATAATCAAAACATTCATTTTTCCACTTTTAGAATTTTAAAGACTTATAGGGATATATCCATAGTTAATAATCTGTTGAATTAGATTTTTGTAATTGTTTTAATTGTCTCTTGTGCCACAATGTAATTTGAAATAATTTATATAATTTTAATCTACAAATATATTACTTAAGAATAAGCTAGTGTATTGGACTCTCATAAGAAGTTTCCCCACTCCCCTCAATAGTAATATGGTTGACCCAAGATTGAAGCTTGGAATTGCTATTTATAATATTCATATGCTAAAGTGTATTTTATATAGTTGAGTCCATTACTTATATTTTTGTTTAATTAATATTTTCAAATATTATGTTTTTCTCACCACTCAAACGCAATGACATTAGTAATAAATTTAAAAAGTAGCATATGGAACTTTTTCAATTTTTAGAATTCTAAAGTCTTATAGGCATAAATGTATTGTTAATTATTAGTAGAATTTTACTTTTGTAATTTTTTTAATTTTCACCTTTGCAACAATGCTATTAGAAATTATTTATATAAGTTTAGTCTAAAAAAAATATTACTTTAGAAAAAGCTAATGTATAGGACTCTAACAAGTAGTTTTTGTACTCCCCGCAAGAGCAATATACTTGACCTAATATTGAAGTTTGGGATTGCTATTTATAATATTCATCCACTAAAGTCTATTTTTTACAATTGAGTCCATTACTTGTATTTTTGTCCAAATAACATATTCAAAGATTATGTTTTTCTCACCATTCAAAATGCAAAGGCATTAACAATAAATTTAAAAAGAAAAACATTGCATTTTTTTCAACTTTTAGAATTTTCAAGTTTTATTAGAATAAATGCATTATTAATAATCAGTTGAATTTAAATTTTGTAATTTTTTTTAATTGCCACCTTTGCAACAAAGCAATTTGAAATGATTTATATAATTTTAGTCTACAAATATATTACTTAAGAATAAGCTAAGGTATAAGACTCTCATAAGAAGTTTCCCCACACCCCTCAAGAGCAATATGTTTGACCCAACATTGATGCCTGAGATTGCTATTTATAATATTCATCCACTAATGTGTATTCATAATATTCAATTAACATTTTCAAGTATTATGTTTTTCTCACCATTCAAATGCAATGACACTAGCAATAAATTAAAAAAATTAACACATTGCACTTTTTCAATTTTTAGAATTCTAAAGTCCTATAGGCATAAATGCATTGTTAATTATCAGTTAAACTTTACTTTTGTAATTTTTTTAATTGTCTCCTTTGGGACAATGCTATTTGAAATGATTTATATGATTTTTGTCTACAAACAAATTACTTAAGAAAAACCAAATGCAATGGACTCTAATAAGTAGTTTCCCCACTCTCCATAAGAGCAATATGGTTGACCCAAAATTGAAGCTTGGGATTACTATTTATAATATTCATTCACAAAAGTGTATTTTAGACAATTGAGTCCATTACTTGTATTTTTGTTCAATTAACATTTTCAAATATTATGTTTTTCTTACTATTCAAATGCAACAACATTAACAATAAATTTAAAAATGAACACATTGCACTTTTTCAATTTTTAGAATTCTAAAGTCCTGTAGGCATAATTGCATTGTTAATTATCAATTAAATTTTACTTTTGTATTTTTTTTAATTTTCACCTTTGCAACAGTGCTATTAGAAATTATTTATATAAGTTTAGTCTAAAAAAATATTACTTTAGAAAAAGCTAATGTATGTGACTCTAATAAGAAGTTTCCCCACTTCCTCATGAGCAATATGCTTGACCCAACATTGAAGATTAGGATTGTTATTTATAATATTCGTCCACCAAAGTGTATTTTATATAATTGAGTCCATTACTTGTATTTTTGTTCAATTAACATACTCAAATACTATGTTTTACTCATCATTCAAAATGCAATAAATTTAATAACCAAATATTGCATTTTTTCAACTTTTAGAATTTTAAAATATTATAGGGATAAATCCATTATTAATAATCATTTGAATTTAAATATTGTAATTTTTTTAATTGTCTCCTTTGCCACAATGCAATTTGAAATGATTTATATAATTTTTCTCTACAAATAAATTACTTAAGAAAAAACAAATGTAAAGGACTCTAATAAGAAGTTTCCCCACTCCCCACAAGAGCAATATGCTTGACCTAACATTAATGATTAGGATTTCTATTTATAATATTCGTCCACTAAAGTGTATTTTATATAATTAAGTCCATTACTTGTATTTTTTGGTCAATTAACATTTTTAAATATTATATTTTTCTCACTATTCAAATGCAAAGACATTAGCAGTAAATTTAAAAATGAACACATTGCACTTTTTCAAGTTTTAGAATTCTAAAGTCTTGTAGGCATAATTACAATGTTAATTATCAATTAAATTTTACTTTTGTAATTTTTTTAATTGTCAATTTTGCAACAATGCTATTAGAAATGATTTATATAAGTTTAGTCTAAAAAAACATTTCTTTAGAAAAAGCTAATGTATGAGACTCTAATAAGAAGTTTCCCCACTCCCTTCAAGACCGACATGCTTAACCCAACATTGATGCTTGGGATTGCTATTTATAATATTCATCCACTAAAGTGTATTTTATTCAATTCAGTCCATTACTTGTATTTTTGTCTAATTAACATATTCAAATATTATATTTTTCTCACCATTCAAAATGCAAAGGTGTTAACAATAAATTTATAAAGCAAAACATTGCATTTTTTCAACTTTTAGAATTTTCATGTCTTATTGGGATAAATGCATTGTTATTAATTAGTTGAATTTAAATTTTATAATTTTTTTAATTGTTTAATCTAATTTTAAAAGTTGAGAAAATGCAATGTTTTGATTATTAAATTTATTGTTAATGTCATTGCATTTTGAATGGTTACTAAAACATAATATTTGAAAATCTTAATTGAACAAAAAAAGAAGTATTGGACTCAATTGTATAAAATAAAACTTTGTGGATGAATATTACAAATAGTAATCACAAGTTATAATCTTGGGTCAACCATATTGCTCTTAAAGGGAGTGGGAAACTTCTTATTAAAGTCCATTACATTTCCTTTTTCTTAAGTAATATGTTGGTAGACAAAAATTATATAAATTATTTTAAATTGCATTATGACAATGTAGATCATTAAAAAAATTATAAAATTTAAATTCAACTGATTATTAATAGTGGATTTATCCTTATAGGACTTCAAAATTCTAAAAGTTGAGAATATACAATGTTTTGATAATTAAATTTATTGTTAAAACCATTACATTTTGAATGGTCAATAAAACATAATATTTGAAAATCTTAATTGAACAAAAATACAAGTAATTGACTCAATTGCATAAAATACTTTTGTGGATGAATATTATAAATAGTAATCGCAAACTTCAATCTTGGGTCAAGCATATTGCTCTTGAGGTGTGTGGGAAAACTTTTTCTTAGAGTCCATTACATTAGCTTTTTCTTAAGTAATATGTTGGTAGACAAAAATTATATAAATTATTTCAAATTGCATAATGGCAATGGAGACAGTTAAAAAAATTATAAAATTTAAATTCAACTGATTATTAATAGTGGGTTTATCCTTATAGGACTTCAAAATTCTAAAAGTTGAGAAAATAGAATATTTTGATAATTAAATTTACTGTTAAAACCATTGCATTTTGAATGGTCAATAAAACATAATATTTGAAAATCTTAATTGACCAAAAATACAAGTAATGGACTCAATTGTATAAAATATACTTTTGTGGATGAATATTATAAATAGTAATCCCAAGCTTCAATCTTGGGTCAAGCATATTGCTCTTGAGGCATGTGGGGAAACTTCTTATTAAAATCTGTTACATTTGCTTTCTCTTAAGTAATACGTTGACAGACAAAAATTATATAAATTATTTCAAATTGCATTATGACAATGTAGACTGTTAAAAAAATTATAAAATTTAAATTCAACTGATTATTAATAGTAGATTTATCCTTATAGGACTTCAAAATTCTAAAAGTTGAGAAAATACTATCTTTTGATAATTAAATTTATTGTTAAAATCATTACATTTTGAATTCTCAATAAAACATAATATTTGAAAATCTTAATTAAACAAAAATACAAGTAATGGACTCAATTGCATAAAATATACTTTTATGGATGAATATTATAAATAGTAATCGCAAGCTTCAATCTTGGGTCAAGCATATTGCTCTTGAGACGTGTGGGAAAACTTTTTCTTAGAGTCCATTACATTTGCTTTTCTTAAGTAATATGTTGGTAGACAAAAATTATATAAATTATTTCAAATTGCATTATGGCAATAGAGACCGTTAAAAAAATTATAAAATTTAAATTCAATTAATTATTAATAGTGGATTTATCCTTATAGGACTTCAAAATTCTAAAAGTTGAGAAAATACAATGTTTTGATAATTAAATTTATTGTTCAAACCATTGCATTTTGAATGGTCAATAAAACATAATATTTGAAAATCTTAATTGAACAAAAATGCAGGTAATGGACTCAATTGCATAAAATATACTTTTGTGGATGAATATTATAAATAGTAATCGCAAACTTCAATTTTGGGTTAAGCATATTACTCTTGAGGCGCATGGGGAAATTTCTTATTAAAGTCCATTACATTTGCTTTTTCTTAAGTAATATGTTGGTAGACAAAAATGATATAAATTATTTCAAATTGCATTATGACAATGTAGACTGTTAAAAAAATTATAAAATTTAAATTCAACTGATTATTAATAGTGGATATATCCTTATAGGACTTCAAAATTCTAAAAGTTGAGAAAATACAATGTTTTGATAATTAAATTTATTGTTAAAACCATTGCATTTTGAATGGTCAATAAAACATAATATTTGAAAATCTTAATTGAACAAAAATACAAGTAATGGACTAAATTGCATAAAATATACTTTTGTGGATGAATATAATAAATAGTAATCGCAAGTTTCAATTTGGGGTCAAGCATATTACTCTTGAGGCGTGTGGGAAAACTTTTTATTAGAGTCCATTACATTTGCTTTTTCTTAAGTAATATGTTGGTAGACAAAAATTATATAAATTATTTCAAATTGCATTATGGCAATGGAGACCGTTAAAAAAATTATAAAATTTAAATTCAACTGATTATTAATAGTGGGTTTATCCTTATAAGACTTCAAAATTCTAAAAGTTGAGAAAATAGAATATTTTGATAATTAAATTTATTGTTAAAACCATTGCATTTTGAATGGTCAGTAAAACATAATATTTGAAAATCTTAATTGACCAAAAATACAAGTAATTGACTCAATTGTATAAAATATACTTTTGTGGATGAATATTATAAATAGTAATCGCAAGCTTCAATCTTGGGTCAAGCATATTGCTCTTGAGGCACGTGGGGAAACTTCTTATTAAAATCCATTACATTTGCTTTTTCTTAAGTAATATGTTGGGAAACAAAAATTATATAAATTATTTCAAATTGCATCATGACAATGGAGACTGTTAAAAAAATTATAAACTTTAAATTCAGCTGATTATTAATAATGGATTTATCCTTATAGGACTTTAAAATTCTAAAAGTTGAGAAAATACTATCTTTTGATAATTAAATTTATTGTTAAAACCATTACATTTTGAATTGTCAATAAAACATAATATTTGAAAATCTTAATTGAACAAAAATACAAGTAATGGACTCAATTGCATAAAATATACTTTTGTGGATGAATATTATAAATAGTAATCGCAAGCTTCAATTTTGGGTCAAGCATATTGCTCTTGAGATGTGTGGGAAAACTTTTTCTTAGAATCCATTACATTTGCTTTTCTTAAGTAATATGTTAGTAGACAAAAATTATATAAATTATTTCAAATTGCATTATGGCAATGGAGACCGTTAAAAAAATTATAAAATTTAAATTCAATTGATTATTAATAGTGGATTTATCCTTATAGGACTTCGAAATTCTAAAAGTTGAGAAAATACAATGTTTTGATAATTAAATTTATTGTTAAAACCATTGCATTTTGAATGGTCAATAAAACATAATATTTGAAAATCTTAATTGAACAAAAATACAGGTAATGGACTCAATTGCATAAAATATACTTTTGTGGATGAATATTATAAATAGTAATCGCAAGCTTCAATCTCGGGTCAAGCATATTGCTCTTGAGACGTGTGGGAAAACTTTTTCTTAAAGTCCATTACATTTGCTTTTCTTAAGTAATATGTTGGTAGACAAAAATTATATAAATTATTTCAAATTGCATTATGGCAATAGAGACCGTTAAAAAAATTATAAAATTTAAATTCAATTGATTATTAATAGTGGATTTATCCTTATAGGACTTCGAAATTCTAAAAGTTGAGAAAATACAATGTTTTGATAATTAAATTTATTGTTAAAACCATTGCATTTTGAATGGTCAATAAAACATAATATTTGAAAATCTTAATTGAACAAAAATACAGGTAATGGACTCAATTGCATAAAATATATTTTTGTGGATGAATATTATAAATAGTAATCGCAAGCTTCAATCTCGGGTCAAGCATATTGCTCTTGAGACGTGTGGAAAAACTTTTTCTTAAAGTCCATTACATTTGCTTTTCTTAAGTAATATGTTGGTAGACAAAAATTATATAAATTATTTCAAATTGCATTATGGCAATAGAGACCGTTAAAAAAATTATAAAATTTAAATTCAATTGATGATTAATAGTGGATTTATGCTTATAGGACTTCGAAATTCTAAAAGTTGAGAAAATACAATGTTTTGATAATTAAATTTATTGTTCAAACCATTGCATTTTGAATGGTCAATAAAACATAATATTTGAAAATCTTAATTGAACAAAAATACAAGTAATGGACTCAATTGCATAAAATATACTTTTATGGATGAATATTATAAATAGCAATCGCAAGCTTCAATTTTGGGTCAAATATATTGCTCTTGAGGCGCGTGGGGAAATTTCTTATTAAGGTCCATTACATTTGCTTTTTCTTAAGTAATATGTTGGTAGACAAAAATTATATAAATTATTTCAAATTGCATTATGACAATGTAGACCGTTAAAAAAATTATAAAATTTAAATTCAGCTAATTATTAATAGTGGATTTATCCTTATAGGACGTCAAAATTCTAAAAGTTGAGAAAATACAATGTTTTGATAATTAAATTTATTGTTAAAACCATTGCATTTTGAATGGTCAATAAAACATAATATTTGAAAATCTTAATTGAACAAAAATACAAGTAATTAACTCAATTGCATAAAATATACTTTTGTGGATGAATATTAGAAATAGTAATCGCAAGTTTCAATTTTGGGTTAAGCATATTACTCTTAAGGCATGTGGGAAAACTTTTTATTAGAGTCCATTACATTTTTTTTTTCTTAAGTAATATGTTGGTAGACAAAAATTATATAAATTATTTCAAATTGCATTATGGCAATAGAGACCGTTAAAAAAATTATAAAATTTAAATTCAACTGATTATTAATAGTGGGTTTATCTTTATAAGACTTCAAAATTCGAAAAGTTGAGAAAATACAATGTTTTGATAATTAAATTTATTGTTAAAACCATTGCATTTTGAATGGTCAATAAAATATAATATTTGAAAATCTTAATTGAACAAAAATACAAGTAATGAATTCAATTGCATAAAATATACTTTTATGGATGAATATTATAAATAGTAATTGCAAGTTTCAATCTTGGGTCAAGCATATTGCTCTTGAGGCGTGTGGGGAAACTTCTGATTAGGGTCCATTACATTTGCTTTTTCTTATGTAATATGTTGGTAGACAAAAATTATAAAAATTATTTCGAATTGCTTTGTGGGAAAGGAGACAATTAAGAAAATTATAAAATATAAATTTAATTGATTATTAACTGAAGTTCCCAACTTCACCCTAGGATCTACTAGTTTGTGATACTGAGAGGGGGGGTGAATCAGTATCACCACAATTCACAATTCGCAGGAAAGTGAACAACTTCAATCTCTTCTTAAAAGCGAACTCTTTCTCAGATTCGACTAAGGTAGATCTATTGCTACCTACTAATCACAATAGTCCCCAAAGTCACCTTTCAGACACCTTGCCTAATAGACAATTCGGATGTTCTTGTTTAGGTCTTCGTTAGGTTATGGGTTGGCTGATACTTTAGCTGCGTTCACAACTCAATTCAAAGCACAGAACGTAAAGCAAATTAAGGACACACGAGATTTACGTGGTTCCGTCAACGTGACGTACATCCACGGTGGTAGGGACTCTCCCTTACCGAGACTATCCACTATACTTGAGAATTATAGTTACAATGGATGTCTTAATCTTCTGCTCCTTTCACTATTTCAATTACTAAGCAAGTACAATACAAAGAGTGTCACTTACTGTGTCTACTCTTCTTCTAGCTTGTCTTGCCTCTGTTGAATTGAAAGGCTGCTCCACTGCCGCTTAGAAGTTCACCGCAACGCTCTCTAACCTCTCTTGAAGAAATCTAGAAATATGTTGAGTTCTTTCCGATGCTTCGCCAAATTCCTTCTCTAGGTTGTCTCACACAGCTCCTGCTTTCACCGTCTCACGGTTTCACAGCTTGCACTCAAGCTTCTGGTCTGCCGTTTCACGTCTCACAGCCTGCCCCACGCTTCTGATCAGTCACGCCGTTGCACGTTCTGGTCTCACACTCCTGGTCTGCTGTTTCACGTCTCTTGGCCTGCCTCACACTACTGGTTTTTCTGGTTCACGTCTCTCGGTCTGCCTCACGCTTCTAGTCTGCTGTCTTCTCTTCCGGGTGGTCTCACAGATACCAGGTCTGCTGTCTTCTCTGCTGGGTGGTCTGTTTCTTATTTCTCCTCTTGCTGGTTGTGCGTTTCTGGTTTGGTTGCAGGATGTGTTTCTGGTTTGGTTGCAGGATGTGTTTCTGGTTTGCTTGCAGGAGGCGTTTCTGGTTTGCCTGCAGGATGTGTTTCTGGTTTGCTTGCAGGACGTGTTTCCGGTTTGCTTGCAGGATGTGTTTCTGGTTTGCTTGCAGGACGTGTTTCTGGTTTGCTTGCAGGACGTGTTTCTGGTTTGCTTACAGGAGGTTGCACGTTCTGGTTTGCTCTCCCGGTGGTGACGTTTCTGGTTTGCTCTCCTGGTGGTGTTGTTTCTGATCTCTTGCCGTTCTGCTCTCTCTTCCTTTTGGCCGGTTGCTGTAGGGTTGCTGTTTATTCAATTGTGTTGGCCCTCTGCCCTAGTTTTGTCTTCCAAGGCCTTTATATACTCTTTTCCATGAAACCCTAATAGGGCTTACATGGCAGATTTACGTTCTTGCCCTTATGCTGCAGATTTACTTTCTTGCCCTTCCATGTGACTTTGCTGCCCTTCCATGTGACTTTACTCTCTTGCACACTTAACCTTCGTTGACAACAATTACAACCCATACAAGGCTGTGGGAACAACATTAGCAATGCATTTAACCCTTTAAAATTTTAAAATTCTAAAAGTTGAAAAAATGCAACGTTTTGATTATTAAATTTATTGTTAATGCTCTTGCATTTTGAATAATAAGTAAAATATAATATTTGAAAATCTTAATTCAACAAAAATACAAGTAATGGACTCAATTGTATAAAATAAATTTTTGTGGATGAATATTATAAATAGTAATCGCAAGCTTCAATCCTAGGTCAACCATATTACTCCTGAAGGGAGTGGGGAAACTTCTTATTAGAGTCCATTACATTTGCTTTTTCTTAAGTAATATGTTGGTAGACAAAAATTATAAAATATAAATTTAATTAATTATTAACAATGGATTTAACCCTTTAAAACTTTAAAATTCTAAAAGTTGAAAAAACGCAATGTTTTCATTATTAAATTTATTGTTAATGCCCTTACATTTTGAATGGTAAGTAAAATATAATATTTGAAAATCTTAATTCAACAAAAATACAAGTAATGGACTCAATTGTATAAAATAAACTTTTGTGGATGAATATTATAAATAGTAATCGCAAGCTTCAATCTAGGGTTAACCATATTACTGTTAAGGGGAGTAGGAAACTTCTTATTAGAGTCGATTGTATCTGCTTTTTCTTAAGTAATATGTGATGAGAATCGTAGAGATGATGGGTGGAAGGCTTCAATAGATCAAAGAGGTCTATTGCACATACCAGAAGGCCCAATAACATGAGCTAAAACTTCAATTGATGCAAGAGGTCCATTGCACATTCCAGAAGGCCCAATAACACGAGCTAGGGCCGAAAAGATTAAAGAAGCACTAAATGGGCTGATTTAGGACATTCAGGCCAACCAAGCTTCAAATGGTGCGAATTCAAGTTTTAAAGAGAGTCAAGGCCTAACTAATATAATTGGACTACTTAATGGGTTAGACTAAGGGATAGCATTTACTCCTAAATAGGAGTTCATTGTATCTGCTGGAATTTGTTCGAGGATTTGTCCTAACTAGGAATTTATGCCTCTTTAGGATTGCTATCTTAGCTTATAAATAGGCACCTCTTGTAAGCTTTGGAAATCAAACAACTTTGAGTGAAATAGAAAACAAGGGTTTTTCTCCCTCTGTTCTTTTAAGAACTAAAGAACTTATTAAGCGGTACTTCTTCTTGTGGCATTCAAATCGACTTATTACTCCCAATTTCTTTCTTTTCTGGAGTGTGGTGTCCATATCCTTCTTGAATACCCTAGGTTCGTGTTCCTTCGAATATTGGGTCTAGGGTTTCTGTTATTAAACTCTGATTTAGCTTTCCTGGTTGTTCCTTGATTCCTTGTGTGCATTAGGTCCCTAAGCCACGTCTTTTTTGGGGTTTTCCGCATCAATATGTTGGTAAAGAAAAATTATATAAATTATTTTAAATTGCTTTATGGCAAAGGACATAATGAAAAAAATTACAAAATTTAAATTCAACTGATTATTAACAATTGATTTATCCCTATAACACTTTAAAATTGTAAAAGTTGAGAAAATGCAATGTTTTGATAAGTATATTTATTGTTAAAGCCATTGCATTCTAAATAGTGAGTAAAATATAATATTTAAAAATCTTAATTGAACAAAAATACAAGTAATGGATTTAATTGTATAAAATACACTTTTGTGGGTGAATATTATCAATAGTAATCGCAAGCTTCAATCTTGGGTCAACCATATTGCTCTTGAGGGGAGCAGGGAAACTTTTTATTAGAGTTCATTGCATTTGCTTTTCCTTAAATAATATGTTGGTAGACAAAAATTATAAAAATTATTTCAAATAGCTTTGTGGCAAAGGAGACAATTAAAAAAATTAAAAAATATAAATTCAACTAATTATTAACAATGGATTTATCCCCATAGAACTTTAAAATTTTAAAAGTTGAAAAAATGCAATATTTTGATTATAAATTTATCGGTAATACCCTTGCATTTTGAATGGTGAGTAAAACATAATATTTGAAAATGTTAATTGAACAAAAATACAAGTAATTGACTCAATTATATAAAATACACTTTAACAAGCGAGTATTATAAATAGCAATGTCAAACTTAAATGTTGGGCCAAGCATATTGCTATTGAGGGGAGTGGAGAAAATTCTTATTAGAGCCCCATACATTAGACTTTTCCAAAGTAATATTTTCTTAGACTAAAATTATATAAATCATTTCAAACAAAAATGTCACAAAGGAGACAATTAAAAAAATTACAAAATTCAAATTCAACTAATAATTAATAATGCATTTATTCTCACAGGACTTTAGAATTCTAAAAATTGAAAAAGTGCAATGTTTTGATTTTAAAATTTATTGCTAATTCCATTGCATTTGAATGGTAAGAAAAACATAATATTAGAAAGTCTTAATTGAACAAAAATACAAGTAATGGACTCAATTGTATAAAATAAATTTTTGTGGATCAATATTATAAATAGTAATCGCAAGTTTCAATCTCGGGTCAACCATATTACACTTGAGGGGAGTGGGGAAAGTTCTTATTAAAGTCCATTTTATTTGCTTTTTCTTAAGTATTATGTTTATAAACAAAAATTATATAAATTATTTCAAATTGCATTGTGGCAATGGAAACAATTAAAAAAATTACAAAATTTAAATTCAACTAATTACTAACAATGGATTTATCCCTATAGCACTTTAAAATTCTAAAAGTTGAGAAAATGCAATATTTTGATTTTTAAGTTTATTATTAATATTATTGCATTTTGAATGGTGAGTAAAATATAATATTTGAAAATTATAATTGATAAAGAATACAAGTAATACACACAATTGTATAAAATACACTTTTGTGGATGAATATTATAAATAGTAATCGCAAACTTCAATCTTGGGTCAACTATATTACTCTTGAGGGGAGTGGGGAAACTTTTTATTAGAGTCCATTGCATTTACTTTTTCTTAAGTAATATGTTGGTGGAAAAAAATTATAAAAATTATTTCAAATAGCTTTATGCCAAAGGAGACAATGAAAAAATTTATACAATATTGTTGTTCCCACAGCCTTGTATGGGTTGTAATTGTTGTCAACTAGGGTTAAGTGTGCAAGAGAGTAAAGTCATATGGAAGGGCAGTAAAGTCACATGGAAGGGCAAGAAAGTAAATCTGCCGCGTAAGGGCAAGAACGTAAATCCGCCATGTAAGCCCTATTAGGGTTTTATGGAAGAGAGTATATAAAGGCCTTGGAAGACAAAACTAGGGCAGAGGGCCAACACAATTGAATAAACAGCAACCCTACAGCAACCGGCCAAAAGGAAGAGAGAGCAGAACGGCAAGAGATCAGAAACAACACCACCAGGAGAGCAAACCAGAAACGTCACCACCGGGAGAGCAAACCAGAACGTGCAACCTCCTGCAAGCAAACCAGAAACACGTCCTGCAAGCAAACCAGAAACACGTCCTGCAAGCAAACCAGAAACACATCCTGCAGGCAAACCAGAAACGCCTCCTGCAAGCAAACCAGAAACACATCCTGCAACCAAACCAGAAACGCACAACCAGCAAGAGGAGAAATAAGAAACAGACCACCCGGAAGAGAAGACAGCAGACCTGGTATCCGTGAGACCACCCGGAAGAGAAGACAGTAGACTAGAAGCGTGAGGCAGGGCAAGAGACGTGAACCAGAAAAACCAGTAGTGTAAGGCAGGCCAAGAGACGTGAAACAGCAGACCAGGAGCGTGAGACCAGAACGTGCAACGGCGTGACTGATCAGAAGCGTGGGGCAGGCCGTGAGACGTGAAACGGCAGACCAGAAGCTTGAGTGCAAGCTGTGAAACCTTGAGACGGTGAAAGCAGGAGCTGTGTGAGACAACCTAGAGAAGGAATTTGGCGAAGCATCGGAAAGAACTCAACGTATTTCTAGATTTCTTCAAGAGAGGTTAGAGAGCGTTGCGGTGAACTTCTAAGCGGCAGTGGAGCAGCCTTTCAATTCAACAGAGGCAAGACAAGCTAGACGAAGGGTAGACACAGTAAGTGACACTCTTTGTATTGTACTTGCTTAGTAATTGCAATAGTGAAAGGAGCAGAAGATTAAGACATCCATTGTAACTATAATTCTCAAGTATAGTGGATAGTCTCGGTAAGGGAGAGTCCCTACCACCGTGGATGTACGTCACGTTGACGGAACCACGTAAATCTCGTGTGTCCTTAATTTGCTTTACGTTCTGTGTTTTGAATTGAGTTGTGAATGCAGCTAAAGTATCAGCCAACCCATAACCTAACGAAGACCTAAACAAGAACATCCGAATTGTCTATTAGGCAAGGTGTCTGAAAGGTGACTTTGGGGACTATTGTGATTAGTAGGTAGCAATAGATCTACCTTAGTCGAATCTGAGAAAGAGTTCGCTTTTAAGAAGAGATTAAAGTTGTTCACTTTCCTGCGAATTGTGAATTGTGGTGATACTGATTCACCCCCCCTCTCAGTATCACAAACTAGTAGATCCTAGGGTGAAGTTGGGAACTTCAAATATAAATTTAATTGATTATTAAATATGAATTTATCCCTATAAGATTTTAAAATTCTAAAAGTTGAAAAAGCGCATAGTTTTGATTATTAAATTTATTGGTAATGCCCTTGCATTTTGAATGGTGTGTAAAACATACTATTTGAAAATGTTAATTGAACAAAAATACAAGTAATAGACTCAATTGTATAAAATACACTTTAGTGAACGAGTATTATAAATAGCAATCCCAAACTTCAATACTGTGCCAAGCATATTGCATTTGAGGGGAGTGGGGAAACTTTTTATTAGAGCCCCATACATTAGGCTTTTCAAAAGTAATATTTTCTTAGACTAAAATTATATAAATCATTTTAAATAGCAATGTTGCAAAGGAGACAATTAAAAAAATTGCAAAATTCAAATTCAACTAATAATTAACAATGCATTTATTCCTATAAGACTTTAGAATTCTAAAAATTGAAAAAGTGCAATGTTTTGATTTTCAAATCTATTGCTAATTCCATTGCATTTCAATGGTGAGAAAAGCATAATATTTGAAAATCTTAATTGAATAAAAATACAAGTAATGGACTCAACTCTATAAAATAAACTTTTGTGGATGAATATTATAAATATTAATCGCAAGTTTCAATCTTGGGTCAACCATATTACTCTTGAGGGGAGTGGGGAAACATCTTATTAGAGTCCATTTTATATACTTTTTCTCAAGTATTATGTTTATAGATAAGAAATATATAAATTATTTAAAATTGCATTGTGGCAATGGAGATAATTAAAAAAATTATAAAATTTAAATTCAATTGATTATTAACAATGAATTTATCCCTTTAAAACATTAAAATTCTAAAAGATGAGTAAATGCAATGTTTTGATTATTAAATTTATTATTAATGCCATTACATTTTGAATGACAAGTAAAATATAATTTTTGAAAATCTTAATTGAAACAAAATACAAGTAATGGACTTAATTGTATAAAATACACTTTTGTGGATGAATATTATAAATAGTTATCACAAGTTTCAATCTCGGGTCAACCATATTACTCTTAAGGGGAGTGGGAAACTTCTTATTAGAGTCCATTGTATTTTCTTTTTATTAAGTAATATGTTTTTAGACAACAATTATATAATTTTTTTCAAATTGCATTGTGGCAAAGGAGACAATTAAAAAAACTAGAAAATTTAAATTCAACTGATTATTAACAATGAATTTATCTCTATAAGACTTTAAAATTCTAAAAGTTGAGAAAATGGAATGTTTTGATTATTAAATTTATTGTTAATGTCATTGCATTTTGAATGGTGAGTAAACCATAATATTTGAAAATCTTAATTGAACAAAAAAAGAAGTAATGAAGTCAATTGTACAAAAACAAATTCTTATTGATGAATATTATAAATAGTAATCACAAGCTTCAATCTTATGTGAACCATATTTGCTCTTGAGGGGAGTGGGGAAACTTTTATTAGAGTCCATTGCATTTGCTTTTCCACTTGTAATATGTTGGTGGACAATAATTATAAAAATTATTTCAAATAGCTTTGTGGCAAAGGAGACAATTAAAAAAAATTATAAAATATAAATTCAACTGATTATGAACAATGGATTTATCCCTATAGGACTTTAAAATTCTAAAAGTTGAAAAAACACAATGTTTTCATAATTAAATTTATTGGTAATGCCCTTGCATTTTGAATGATGAGTAAAATATAATATTTGAAAATGTTAATTGAATAAAAATACAACTAATGGACTCAGTTGTATAAAATACACTTTAGCAAATGAGTATTATAAATAACAATCTCAATCTTCAATGTTGGGCCAAGCATATTGCTCTTGAGGGGAGTGGGGAAACTTCTTATTAGAGCCCTATACATTAGGCTTTTCAAAAGTAATATTTTCTTAGACTAAAATTATATAAATCATTTCAAATAGCAATGTCGCAAAGGAGACAATTAAAAAAATTACAAAATTAAAATTCAATTGATAATTAACAATGGATTTATTCCTAAAGGACTTTAGAATTCTAAAAATTGAAAAAGTGCAACGTTTTTATTTCAAAATTTATTACTAATCCCATGGAATTTGAATGGTGAGCAAAATATAATATTTGAAAGTCTTAATTGAACAAAAATACAAGTAATGGACGCACTTGTATAAAATAAACTTTTATGGATGAATATTATAAATAGTAATCGCAAGCTTTAATGTTGGGTAAGCCATATTGCTTTTCAAGGGAGTGGGGAAACTTCTTATTAGAGTCCATTTTATTTGCTTTTTCTTAAGTAATATGTTTGTAGACAAAAATTATATAAATTATTTCAAATTGCATTGTGGCAATGGAGACAATTAAAAGAATCACAAAATTTAAATTCAACTGATTATTAGCAATGAATTTATCCCTTTAAAAGTTTAAAATTCTCAAAATTGAAAAAATGAAATGTTTTGATTATTAAATTTATTGTTAATGCCCTTGCATTTTGAATGATAAATAAAATATAATATTTGAATATGTTAATTGAATAGAAATACAAGTAATGGACTCGATTGTATAAAATACACTTTAGTGGATGAATATTACAAATAGCAATCCTAAGTTTCAATGTTGGGTCAAGCATATTGCTCTTGAGGGGAGTGAGGAAAATTCTTATTAGAGTTCCATACATTAGCTTTTTCTAAAGTAATATTTGTTTAGACGAAAATTATATAAATCATTTCAAATAGCAATGTCACAAAGGAGACAACTAAAAAAATTACAAAAATGAAAATTCAACTAATAATTAATAATGCATTTATTCCTACAAAACTTTAGAATTCCAAAAATTCAAAAAGTGCAATGTTTTGAATTTTAAATTTATTGCTAATGCCAATGCATTTCAATGGTGAGAAAAGCTTAATATTTGAAAGTCTTAATTGAACAAAAATACATGTAATGGACTCAACTCTATAAAATAAACTTTTATGGATGAATATTATAAATAGTAATTACAAGTTTCAATCTCGGGTCAACTATATTACTCTTGAGGGAGTGGAGAAATTTCGTATTAGAGTCCATTTTATTTGCTTTTCCTTAAGTAATATGTTTGTAGACAAAATTATATAAATTATTTCAAATTGCATTGTGGCAATGGAGACAATTAAAAAAATTACAAAATTTAAATTCAACTAATTATTAACAATGGATTTATCCTTATAGCACTTTAAAATTCTAAAAGTTGAGAAAATGCAATACTTTGATTTTTAAGTTTATTGTTAATGCCTTTGTGTTTTGAATGGTGAGTAAAACATAATATTTGAAAATCTTAATTGAACAAAAATACAAGTAATGGACTTAATTGTATAAAATACACTTTTATGGATTAATATTATAAATAGTAATCACAAACTTCAATCTTAGGTCAACCTTATAGCTCTTAAAGGGAGTGGGGAAAATTTTTATTAGAGTTCATGAAATTTGCTTTTCCTTAAGTAATATGTTGGTAGACAAGAATTACAAAAATTATTTGAAATTGCTTTGTGGCATTATATTTATTATTAATTCCATTGCATTTTGAATGGTGAGTAAAACATAATATTTGAAAATCTTAATTGAACAAAAATGCAACATTTTGATTATTAAATTTATTGTAAATGTCATTGCATTTTGAATGGTGAGTAAAATGTAATATTTGAGTATGTTAATTGAACAAAAATACAAGTAATGGACTTAATTATATAAAGTACATTTTAGTGGACGAATATTATAAATAACAATCTGAAACTTCAATGTTGGGCCAAGCATATTATTCTTGCGGGGAGTGGGGAAACTTCTCATTAGAATCCATTACATTTGCTTTTTCTTAAGTAATTTGTTTGTAGACAAAAAATATATAAATTCTTTCAAATAGCATTGTCACAAAGGAGACAATTAAAAAAATTAAAAAAGTTAAGTTTAACTAATAATTAACAATGCATTTATGCCTATAGGATTTTAGAATTCTAAAAACTAAAAAAGTGCAATGTGTTCATTTTTGAATTTATTGTTAATGTCATTGCATTTGAATGGAGAGAAAAACATAATATTTGAAAATTTTAATTGAAAAAAATACAAGTAATGGACTCAATTGTAGAAAATACACTTTTCTGAATGAATATTATAATAGTAATTGCAAGCTTTAATCTTGGGTCAACTATATTGCTCTTGAGAGGAGTAGGGAAACTTCTTATTAGTGTCCATTGCATGTGCTTTTTCTTAAGTAATATGTTTGTAGACAAAAATTATATAAATTATTTCAAATTGCAATGTGGCAAAGGAGACAACTAAAAAATTTACAAAATTTAAATTCAAATGATTATTAATAATGGATTTATCCTTATAAGACTTTAAAATTCTAAAAGTTGAAAAAAGACAATAGTTTGATTATTAAATTTATTACTAATGTCATTGCATTTTAAATAGTGAGAAAAACATAATATTTGAAAATTTTAATTGAAAAAAAACATAAGTAATGGACTAAATTTTACAAAATACACTTTGGTGAATGAAAATTATAAATAGTAATCCCAAGTCTCAATCTTGGGTCAACCATATTGTTCTAGAAGGGAGTGAGGAAATTTCTTATTAGTATCCTTTGCATTTGGTTTTCCTTAAGTAATATTTTTATAGACAAAAATTATATAAATTATTTCAAATTGCATTGTGGCAAAGGAGACAATTAAAAAAATTACAAAATTTAAATTTAAATGATTTTTAACAATGCATTTATCCTTATAAGACTTGAAAATTCTAAAAGTTGAAAAAATGCAACATTTTGATTATTAAATTTATTATAAATGTCATTACATTTTGAATGGTGAGTAAAACGTAATATTTGAGTATGTTAATCGAACAAAAATACAAGTAATGGACTTAATTGTATAAAGTACACTTTAATGGACGAATGTTATAAATAACAATCTCAAGTTTCATTGTTGGGTCAAGCATATTACTCTTGTAGGGAGTGGGGAAACTTTTTATTAGAGTCCATTACATTTGCTTTTTCTTAAGTAATTTGTTTGTAGACAAAAATTATATAAATTCTTTAAAATAGCATTGTCACAAAAGAGACAATTAAAAAAATTAAAAAAGTAGAGTTTAACTAATAATTAACAATGCATTTATGAATTCTAAAAATTGAAAAAGTGCAATATGTTCATTTTTGAATTTATTGCTAATGCCATTGCATTTGAATGGTGAGAAAAACATAATATTTGAAAATTTTAATTGAAACAAAAAAGCAATGGACTTAATTGTAGAAAATATACTTTTGTGGATGAATATTATAATAATAATCGCAAGCTTCAATCTTGGGTCAACCATATTGCTCTTAAGGGGAGTGGGGAAACTTCTTATTAGAGTGCATTTTATTTGCTTTTTTTGAAGCAATACATTTGTAGGTGAAAATTATATAAATTCTTTCAAATTGCATTGTGACAAAGGAGACAATTGAAAAAGTTACAAAATTTAAATTTAACTGATTATTAACAATGAATTTATCCCTATAAGACTTTAAAATTCTAAAATTTGAGAAAATGCAATGTTTTGAATATTAAATTTATTGTTAATGTCATTGCATTTCAAATGGTGAGTAAAAGATCTTAATTGAACAAAAATTCAAGTAATGGACTCAATTGTATCAAATACACTTTGGTGGACGAATATTATAAATAGCAATCCCAACTTTCAATGTTGGGTCAAGTATATTACCCTTGAGGAAAGTGGGGAAACTTCTTATTAGAGTCCCATATATTAGCTTTTTCTAAAGTAATATTTTTTTAGACTAAAATTATATATATCATCTCAAATAGCAATGTCACAAAGGAGACAATTAAAAAAATTACAAAATTAAAATTCAACTGATAATTAACAATGCATATATTGCTACAGGACTTTAGAATTCTAAAAGTTGAAAAGTGCAAGGTTTTGATTTTTAAATTTATTGCTAATACTATTGCATTTGAATGGTGAGAAAAACATAATATTTGAAAGTATTAATCGAACAAAAATACAAATAATGGACTTAATTGTATTAAATACACTTTTGTGGATGAATATTATAAATAATAATTGCAAGCTTTAATCTTAGGCCAACCATGTTGCTCTTGAGGGGAGTAGGGAAACTTCTTATTTGAGTCTATTGTATTTGCTTTTTCTTAAGTAATATGGTGGTAGACAAAAAATATATAAATTCTTTCAAATTACATTGTGGCAAAGGAGACAATTAAAAAAATTAGAAAATTTAAATTCAACAAATTATTAACAATGAATTTATCCCAATAAGATTTTAAAATTCTAAAAGTTGAGAAAATGCAATGTTTTGATTAATAAATTTATTGTGAAAGCCATTGCATTTTGAATGTTGAGTAAAACATAACATGTGACAATCTTAATTGAACAAAAATACAATTAATGGACTCAATTGTATAAAATACACATTTGTGGATGAATATTATAAATAGTAATCACAAGGTTCAATCCTAAGTCAACCATATTACTCTTAAGGGAAGTGGGGAAACTTCTTATTAGAGTCTATTTCATTTGGTTTTTCTTAAGTAATATGTTGGTAGACAAAAACTATAAAAATTATTTCAAATTCCATTGTGGCAAAGGAAACAATTAAAAAAATTAGAAAATTTAAATTTGACTAATTATTAACAATGGATTTATCTTTATAAGACTTTAAAATTCTAAAAGTTGAGAAAATGCAATGTTTTGATTATTAACTTTATTGTTAAAGTCATTGCATTTTGAATGGTGAGAAAAACATAACATTTGAAAATCTTAATCGAACAAAAGTACAATAAATGGATTCAATTGTACAAAATACACTTTTGTGGATGAATATTATAAATAGTAATTGCAAGCTTCAATCTTGGGTCAATCATATTACTCTTGAGGGGAGTGGGGAAACTTCTTATTAGAGTCCATTACATTTGATTTTTCTTAAGTAATAAGTTGGTAGACAAAAATTATAAAAATTATTTCGAATTGTTTTGTGGCAAAAGAGACAATTAAGAAAATTATAAAATATAAATTCAATTGATTATTAACAATAGATTTATTGCTATAGGACTTTAAAAAACCAAAAGTTAAGAAAATGCAATGTTTTGCTTATTAAATTTATTGTTAATACCATTGCATTTTGAATGGTGAGTAAAACATAATATTTGAATAAGTTAATTAAACAAAAATACAGGTAATGGACTCAATTGTATAAAATACACTTTAACAAACGAGTATTATAAGTAGTAATCCCAAGTTTCAATGTTGGGCTGAGCATATTACTCTTAAAGGGAGTGAGGAAACTTCTTATTAGAGTTCCACACATTAGCTTTTTCTAAAGTAATATTGTTTAGGACTAAAATTATATAAATCATTTCAAATAGCAATGTCACAAAGTAGACGGTTAAAAAAATTACAAAAATTAAAATTCAACTGATAATTAACAATGCATTTATTCCTACAGGACTTTAGGATTCTAAAAATTGAAAAAGTGCAATGTTTTGATTTTAAAATTTATTGCTAATTCCATTGCATTTTAATGGTGAGAAAAACATAATATTTGAAAGTCTTAATTGAACAAAAATACAAGCAATGGACTTAATTGTATAAGATAAACTTTTGTGGATAAATATTATAAATAGTAATCGCGAGCTTTAATCTTGGCTCAACCATATTGCTCTTGAGGGGAGTAAGGAAACTTCTTCTAAGAGTCCATTGCATTTGCTTTTTCTTAAGTAATATATTGGTAGACAAAAATTATATAAATTATTTCAACTTGCATTATAGCAAAGGAGACAATTAAAAAAACTTGAAAGTTTAAATTCTACTGATTATTCACAATGAATTTATGTCTATAGGACTTTAAAATTCTAAAAGTTGAGAAAATGCAATGTTTTGATTATTAAATTTATTATTAATGCCATTGCATTTTGAATAGTGAGTAAAACATAATATTTGAAAATCTTAATTGAACAAAAATAGAAGTAATGGACTTAATTGTATGAAATACAATTTTGTGGATGAATATTATAAATAGTAATCGCAAGCTTCAATCTTGGGTCAACCACATTGCTCTTGAGAGAAGTGGGAAACTTCTTATTAGAGTCTATTGTATTTGCTTTTTCTTAAGTAATATGTTGGTAAAGAAAAATTATATAAATTATTTCAAATTACATTGTGACAAAGGAGACAACTAAAAAAATTACAAAATTTAAATTCAACTAATTATTAACAATGGATTTATCCCTATAACACTTTAAAATTTTAAAAGTTGAGAAATTACAATGTTTTGATAAGTAAATTTATTGTTAAAGCTGTTACATTTTGAATGGTGAGTAAAATATAATATTTGAAAATGTTAATTGAACAAAAATACAAGTAAGGAACTCAATTATATAAAATACACTTTAGCAAACGAGTATTATAAATAGCAATGCAAAGCTTCAATGTTGGGCCAAGCATATTGCTTTTGAGGAGAGTGGGGAAAATTCTTATTCGAGCTCCATACATTAGGCTTTTCAAAAGTAATATTTTCATAGACTAAAATTATATAAATCATTTCAAACAAACATGTCACAAAGGAGCAATTAAAACAATTACAAAATTCAAATCCAACTGATAATTAACAATGCATTTATTCCTATAGGACTTTAGAATTCTAAAAATTGAAAAAGTGCAATGTTTTGATTTTAAAATTTATTACTAATTCCATTGCATTTGAACGGTGAGAAAAACATAATATTTGAAAGTCTTAATTGAACAAAAATACAAGTAATGGACTCAATTGTATAAAATAAACTTTTGTGGATGAATATTATAAATAGTAATTGCAAGGTTCAATCTTGGGTCAACCATATTGCACTTGAAGGAAGTGGGGAAAGTTCTTATTAGAGTACATTTTATTTGCTTTTTCTTAAGTATTATGTTTGTAGACAAAAATTATATAAATTATTTCAAATTGCATTGTGGCAATGGAAACAATTAAAAATATTATAAAATTTAAATTCAACTGATTATTAACAATGGATTTATCCCTATAGTACTTTAAAATTCTAAAAGTTGAGAAAATGCAATGTTTTGATTATTAAGTTTATTGTTAATGTCATTTCATTTTGAATGATGAGTAAAATATAATATTTGAAAATCTTAATTGATTAAAAATACAAGTAATGCACACAATTGTATAAAATACACTTTTGTAGATGAATATTATAAATAGTAATCACAAGCTTCAATCTTAAGTCAACTATATTGCTCTTGAGAGGAGTGGGGAAACTTTTTATTAAAGTCCATTGCATTTGCTTTTTCTTAAATAATATGTTTTTAGACAAAAATTATATAAATTATTTCAAATTGTATTGTGGCAAAGGAGACAATTAAAAAAACTAGAAAATTTAAATTCAACTGATTATTAACAATGAAGTTATCTCTATAAGATTTTAAAATTCTAAAAGTTGAGAAAATACAATGTTTTGATTACTAAATTTATTGTTAATGTCATTGCATTTTGAATGGTGAGAAAACCATAATATTTGAAAATCTTAATTGAACAAAAAAAGAAGTAATGGACTCAATTGTACAAAAAGAAATTTTGTGGATGAATATTATAAATAGTAATCGCAAGTTTCAATCTTGGGTTAACCATATTGCTCTTGAGGGGAGTGGGGAAGCTTTTTATTAGAGTTCATTGCATTTACTTTTCTTTAAGTAATATATTGGTGGACAAAAATTATAAAAATTATTTCAAATAGCTTTGTGGCAAAGGAGACAACTAAAAAAATTATAAAATATAAATTCAACTGATTATGAACAATGGATTTATCCCTATAGGACTTTAAAATTCTAAAAGTTGAAAAAACATAATGTTTTGATTATTAAATTTATTGGTAATGCCCTTGCATTTTGAATGATGAGTAAAATATAATATTTAAAAATGTTAATTGAACAAAAATAAAAGTAATGGACTCAGTTGTATAAAATACACTTTAGCAAATGAGTATTATAAATAACAATCCCAATTTTCAATGTTGGGCCAAGCATATTGCTCTTGAGAGGAGTGAGAAAACTTCTTGTTAGAGCCCCATACCTTAGGCTTTTCAAAGGTAATATTTTCTTAGACTAAAATTATATAAATCATTTCAAATAGCAATGTCGCAAAGGAGACAATTAAAAAAATTACAAAATTAAAATTCAACTAATAATTAACAATGGATTTATTCCTAAAGGACTTTAGAATTCTAAAAATTGAAAAAGTGCAACGTTTTGATTTCAAAATTTATTGCTAATTCCATGGAATTTGAATGGTGAGCAAAACATAATATTTGAAAGTCTTAATTGAACAAAAATACAAGTAATGGACGCAATTGTATAAAATAAACTTTTATGGATAAATATTATAAATAGTAATCACAGGTTTTAATGTTGAGTCAACCATATTGCTCTTCAGGGGAGTGGGGAAACTTTTTATTAGAGTCCATAAACTTTTATGGATGAATTTTATAAATAGTAATTGCAAGTTTCAATCTTAGGTCAACCATATTGCTCTTGAGAGGAGTGAGGAAACCTTTTATTGGAGTCCATATTATTTGCTTTTTCTTATATAATATGTTTGTAGACAAAAAGTATATAAATTATTTCAAATTACATTGTGGCAATGGAGACAATTAAAAAAATTACAAAATTTAAATTCAACTAATAATTAACAATGCATTTCTTCCTATAGGACTTTAGAATTTTAAAAATTGAAAAAGTGCAATGTTTTGATTTTTAAATTTATTACTAATGCCATTGCATTTCAATGGTAAGAAAAATATAATATTTGAAAGTCTTAATTGAACAAAAATACAAGTAATAAACTCAATTATACAAAATACACTTTTGTGGATGAATATTATAAGTAGTAATTGCAAGTTTCAATCTTGGGTCAACTATATTGCTCTTGAGGGGTGTGGGGAAACTTCTTATTAGAGTTTATTTTATTTATTTTTCCCTAAGTAATATGTTGGTAAACAAAAATTATATAAATTATTTCAAATTGCATTGTGGCAAAAGAGACAATTAAAAAGTTACAAAATTTAAATTCAACTGATTATTAACAATGAACTTATCACTAAAGGACTTTAAAATACTAAAAGTTAAGAAAATACAATATTTTGATTATTAAATTTATTGTTAATTTCATTGCATTTTGAATGGTGAGTAAAATATAATATTTGAAAATCTTAATCAAACAAAAATACATGTAATGGAATTAATTGTATAAAATACACTTTTGTAGATAAATATTGGGTCAACCATATTGTTTAGGAGGGGAGTGGGGAAATTTCTTCTTAGAGTCCATTGCATTTACTTTTTCGTAAGTAATATATTGGTAGACAAAAATTATAAAAATTATTTGAAATTGTTTTGTGGCAAAATAGACAATTAAAAAAATTACAAAATTTAAATTCAACTAATTATTAACAATAAATTTATCCCTTTAAAACTTTTAAATTCTAAAAGTTGAAAAAATAAAATATTTTAATTATTAAATTTATTGTTAATGCCTTTGTATTTTGAATGGTGAGTAAAATATAATATTTGAATATGTTAATTGAACTAAAATATAAGTAATGGACTCAATTGTATAAAATACACTTTAGTGGACAAATATTATAAATAGTAATCCCAAAAACCACTGCTCCTTATCTTCTTCATCTTTCTTATTTTCCATTTAATTTTTAATTTCTAGCTTCTATTCCTTCTTGCATATGTAGAATCATAATTATTAACTAATTTTATAAGTTTGTTGGTTTCTTATTTTTACTAATTCTATGATGTGATACATCTTTGTTAGATGATTATGATTTTTACGTAAAAGGGTTCTACATGCTTGTTATTGTTGGATAGATTTGCTTCCGCTATGTCTATGAATGAATTTAAAGATATTTTTATCACGATTGCTTGGTGATGTTGCACTATTACAAGACCATGGTCATTGCTAATGCTTGTGATTCTAGAGCTTTCTTGGGAAAATAGGGGAGAATAATTTGCACCTCAAAAAACTAAGAGTTGAGAGACTACGAGTTTTAGCTTCTCTTCTATATGTTCATGAATTACCTAGGAATATTAATAGGTCCCTTGAGTCATGAGTTGAACTTTATTTCTCTTCTTCACTTTCTCCCTTTTTTATAATAAAGGTTATGTACCTTGATTGTTTGCAATGCTTTCATAGTTAGTTCGTTTCACTGGGTCATGGTGTTCATCGAGTTTTAAGATAGTTGGGAGTTTGATGAACAACTGATCTAACGGAAATGTAATTGCTTTTTCGTCTTGTTGGATTAGTCATATTGATTGTTCTCTTGCATTATTACTTTGGTATGCTATGCTCATTACTTTACTTTTTCATGCATATCTAATTTTCCTTTAAACAAATTTCTCAATACAAGAGCATCCGCACTTTGCCTGAGTAAAGAAGTTATACTATAAAATTGATGACATTTCTACGCTTTAAACTGTGTATAATGTTACTAAAGATAGATGATAATTGTTGCACATAGAAAAAGAGAGTTGAGTCCAATGATGCGATAAATTTGCATAAATTGATGGGATAATATTGAATAGAGAAGTATATTTATTGAAGGTAAGTCTTAGTTCACGAATTTTGTTGTGGTAAATCAAATGGCTTGCTTGAGGCTTCAGTGAAGTGTATGAACCAGAAAATGTTAAGAAGCAATAAAAGGGATCAAAATCATACATTTGTTTTTTCTATACGTCCAAGAGATTCATGTTCTTTTCACATTTTAGTTTTATTCAATTTTTTTTTAGTAAATATCTGCATCTAGGCAAGGAACAATTGAGATGTGAGGCTCATGCAACACCACACCACATCTAGCCTTTGCACGGGGAACAACTGCTACTTTCAGACGAAATTGTTGACTTAATCCTTTAAGAAGGCGGAGAGAAGTACCACCTTTTGATTTGAGAGTTTGTCCAAAGTTTATGGATGGTTAAAATAGACAAGGATAAAATGGATTAATGTCATGTTGATGTTAGTGTAATGCTAATCTAATTAAGAAATCTTTGTTATAATTTTTTGAAATTTAATTCTTCTGTCAAAAATTATAAACGATGCAATAATGATGATAAAATAGACGAATACTTTACCATAATATGCAACAAGTTAACAAAAAATACAACGAAGTCTTGTTGCAGATTATGTTATTTTTATTGCACATTTTGTGGTTTATGTTTTTTGACGAAGAAATTAAATTTCAAAAAATTGATTTTTGTTGTCTACTAAAAAGTCTATTGAGTCATAACATATAAAATGAGGATAATCTTCCAATTTCTGTAAACCCCATATCTTTTTTTCAGGATTAGATTTCAAAATTAAAATAAAATAAAAATTTAAATTTTTAACCATTAGAATGCATTTTTTTTAATTGAATGAACATTATATTGAAGTTAGCATGACCTTAATCCGTCTCAAACGTGGCAAGAAGCCTGCCTATGTACTTCTGTTTGAGAGATTCTCGGAAGATTTTGGAGGTGGGTCACAATTTCTTATAATAACAAGCAAAAAATGCTACGGTCAAACTATATTCATGGGCAGGGGGCATTGTCATTAGCTATATAGTTTCATTTGAGTTGGAAAATTGAAATTGAATTGAATTTGTACAACTCTTGTTTTACCAACAAATCAGTTACTAAAAATAGATCATAAGGCATTTGACCAATATGACAATAGAATTCAACTAGTAAAAACAATTTTGTTAGGGTAAAACTTAAGTAGTAAACAAAGATTCAAGACTAAGTTGCTAAAATCAAGTAAAGGTCTGTTTATTTACTATACTGACCAGTGGACCAACAAGAGATAATTTGACCATAGACTAAGTTGCCTATTTTTCTTGTCGATCCACTAGTAGTATAATACATGTTTTTTAGACTTTACTAGGGATACAAGTGAACGATGACTTTATTAACCATGGTGTAGTACATGTTAAAGTTAGTATACGGTCAAACAATTTCTTGTTGACCTTTGGACTAAGTTGCCTTTAAACTAACTTTGTAGACCTTTTTTTGGCAATAATGCGAACCATGACTTTACTAGGGATGCCAGTGTCAATATATTAAGAATTGTAGGATGTGAAGGTAGCAAGAGATGTTGCTTTAGAGGTGCTCCCCCTTCCCCAAGGTCTTGGCCGGTGTGGATTGGCTTGTAGTATAGATATAACTAATGCTTTTAACTGTGCTATAATTAGGCAAATCATACTATTTCTTCTCTATAACTAGTTTACAATTTAATGCAGAAAAATTTTTACAGTTTCAATTTTTAATGAATGATTAACACTTGACTATTAACAATATTTAGGAGTGACATGAAATAGGAGTATTGGGTTAAAGAATGAAACAATAAACCAACTAGACTTATCCTGATTGACTATATTAGTAAAGTTTTCACAAGAGATTAACAGTTCCAAACCCTTATTCTGCCAAATCCACATATAATGTGGGTTTTAATTCTGATTAAAAAAATTAAAAACATAAAGGAATTTACTGATTGGTGGTAAGAAGCGTTCACTTAGGTCCTTTTGATCAATTCGTTTTTGTGCAATAATCCTTCAGTGGGGGAGCCAACCCAACCCCTCCTGTTTCAATTCTAACCATAATTGGGGATGGTGTGTTTCAGTTAAGATTCAATTTTTTTAAAGCCAAACCTTTAAAACAATAAGATAAGCATCAACAAAGTCTCAAAGCTTTTCAAATTTTTACAATTAATTCCTATACCTTTTAGCCTTTCCAAATCAATCATATACCTTAAAGATTCGTTCCACTTACGAGCACATTTGGATGAAAATGTCATCAACCAGTTCACTAGCATATTTGACTTAATGGAAATGTGTTTTGAGAAAAAAAAAATAAAAAAAATACAAAATACAAAACAAGATATATAATTGTAGTATTTTTAATGGTTGAAAGTCATTTTGTAATGAATTTTTTTCTGCTTGTGACAGTTCTATGTACTTCTAGAGCTATACTACCATTGGCAGTACTTTGTAACTTGCTTATCTATGTATGTATCGAAGAGACTTTTGCAAGTTGTTTAGTGAACCTAATCTGTCATGTCTATTGCCAAGCAAAGTCAAGAAACAACTTATGATAGAAACTAAAAGTTTCCCATTAATGTAGTGATTCATTAGAAGAGCATCAAAATATCAATAAAGGCCGAATTTTATAGATTTGACAACACAAGATAGGAGTAAATGGCTCATTGCTTTTGTCACAAAAAGGGTATCACAAAAGACGTAACCATGCTTTAAAACCCTATGATATTCACTGCTTTTTTTACCTTTCTTATCCTTCTTTTCTTACTGTTGCCCTTTCTTTCCAATCTTAATCTTCATTTTCTTCTTTTGGGACTCAATTTGACTCTGCCCAAAAATATTAGAGTTAGAAAACAAGTAAACAATGGTCAGTGACCATTGCTAACAACAGGCATGTGACATTGGCTTGATGGTGGATCATCAATATTGTTTAGTTTCTTGTGTTTGCCCGAAGGGTATGAATGTGTGACTTGACTTGGAAGGAATGACTCATTGGGTGATGCAATAGGTTGACTAGGTTTACTGTGCCAGATGTCTTCAGCTGGTCGGCTGGTACCATCAATATCAATTTCTGTGTTGTTTTCATTAGTTTGGACCGTCTCCTTTTTTAGGTAAGTTCTGTTGTGGACTTGGTTCTTGAAAACCTGACAAGCCATCTTTATTTCAGTAGTCCGAGATTGTTCTCATTCCTCACTTCTTCTTTTTTTTTTTATGACCTTCCGGACACCTTTTTATAAGGTGGTGGAAACGTTGGCTCTTTGCCAACTATTGGCCATTATCTTTTCCCATTAATAGGTTGTATTATATGGTTATATGTTTTCAAATACCTGTCTTTCTTGTACCAGTGGGAGCTATAGTTTTCTAGGTCCTCATCTTTGTTGTCCAAAGCACAAAGGGCATGTGGGCATGGTATTCGTGATCGTCCCCATGCTCCACATGTATAGAACCTTATGTCTAACTTTACTACAAATTTGTTCCTTCTATGTCCGATTTCATATTCTGCACTGCTATTCCACTTTAGTTGACAGTAATGACTCTCTTTCACATTATTATTCATTTTGCTCTTTATCCTATGTCTTAAGCTCTATTTCCACTTGGCTTCCAAGTACCTATTCTTCTTTAATCTTCTCATTATATAAATTCTAATATCCTTAGGTATAAAAGTTATGGACTTAGCCCTTGCAAAAACAATTTTTTCATTAAATGCTTTACAAAAATTATTGTCAACTAATGTACCCTTATTTTTTTTTTTCACTTTATTTACACACTCTTGTGTGAGATTAATTTTATAAATTTAAATCATAAATTATTATTTGTATGCAAAAAAGTAAATAAAGAACCTAATAAAATAAAAAAAGAATGAAAAACAACACAAATAATAATTGAATCATTACTAATATTTAATATGTAATTAAGAATCTAATATATAATCTCATCTTTTAAAAGGAGAGTCGACGATCAATGCAACTCTCAAACTAAATTCAAAGTTAAAATTTTTCTTTTGGATACCAATCCATTATTGAACTGCAAAGGGGGTTAACTCCTTATCAAAGGCTTTAAGCCAAGTAAAAATATATGCTCAATCATATTTTCAAAGCCTAGTTGCCCAATCCAAGTATAAATCCTATGAGTCAAAAGTTCACATGATATTAAAATAATCCAACGAAAAAGTAATTAGAGATTGATGATTGAAATCAAGTTAGTTTTTCTTTAAAAAGCCAATATTTAGTAAAGTAAAGATAGGTTTGAAAAGAGTCCACATTGGAGAGGTAGGGAGAAAGTCAAACAAAAATAGCTAAAATAAACATAAAAAGAAAATGGGCTCATGACAAAGAGAGACAATTAGAATTTAAGAGGCTAAAAGAATCTTTAAGATAAAGAGAATAAGTGTTAGCAATAAATATAACAAAACTCCTTTTTATTGTCCAAAATAAATCACTAGAGTATTTAAGGTAAATTAGACACCATTAATTATTTAATAAACATGCACATGTATCAAATTAAGTGGATAAATTTCTCCCTCGAGTCAATAATGTTGAGAATTAAAGTACTTATAACCTGATTTTGAAGATCTATTTATTTTATCTATATTTTTAAGAACCTAATTATATAAATAATCCCAAATGCAGCCCTCAGTTATGACTAGATCAAATAAAATCAAGTATTAGCGGTTCAACATCTAATCAATCTCATTGTTTCATTGATGAGCTATAAAATTGGCACAAGTAAATATAGTCAGTCAATTTAACATAGCAAGGCAGCAATTTCTTCATCAACAAAAAATATTATCACATCCACATACACAACTACACACACAATCACTAAAAAATTGACAAGAGATCACTTATTTGGAGATTATAATATTCCTTGATCCATTTTTTCTTGTCCCTTACATTGCCAAGAGCACCAAAAGAGGTAACTTATTTTTCTGTCTTATCCTTATTTTTATTATTTTGTTAAAATGTCAATATAAATGTAACATTAGTAAGAGAAACAGAAGAATACCTAAAAAAAAAAAACTTGCATTTTATTGTTGGAGAATCATTGGTGGTGGCCGCCAACCATCGAAATTTGCTATCAACACCATTTTTGGAATCTCCACGAGCCAATTTACTCACCCATGAAGACAACATAATGAAAAGAGGCTGGGAAACGTGCGAACTGACTATATTGCCGCATTGCTACCACTCTCACCGCTAGCCGACAACATTTTCACCTGAAATTACCATTGGTCAGTGCGTCTCATTTTGTTCATCCCAATGGTGACTCTACTCGCCCAAAGGAGCCCTAGATCTTTCCAATCAAAGGCTTAAAGGCGGATGCTTTCGTCAATTTTGTCCTCTGATTGGCTTCCTTCTGACCATCACTACAACACAAAACTGACATTAGAGAGCTCAGCATCCCACGATCAATCCGTTGACATAATCCTGCACTGATTGGAAACTAGTGGCATCCCACCACTAGTAGCTAACCACCTTTCTCCCACCACAATTGCTCAGACCAAAATCACTTGGAAAACACAGTTTTGAAGTTAGATCGGAGACTAGTGGCATTCCACGTTGCTTTTCCTTTAACTTTTTTCTATTTTTAAAAATTGTCATATAGGTGTTTGTAGATTCAAAAATCTAAAAATTAGTGGACGAAAAGGCTTGTTATAGAAATTGGGGGGGTTGGCAATCAAAGGACAAGAAAAATGAAAGGAAAAGCGATGTGGAAAAGAAAGGAAAAAGGAAAAGGAAACAAAAAGGAAAAATAGGAAAAAGGTGTGGAAAAGGAGAAAAAGAAAAGAAAAAAAGGAAAAAGGGAAAATGATGCAAAAAAGGAAAAAAAGAAAAGAAAAAGGAAAAAAGAAAAATGGTGTGAAAAAAGGGAAAGAAAAGAAAAAAGAAAAAAAAGAAAGGGAAAAGGAAAAGAAAAGAAAGAAAAAAAGAAAATATGGAAACAAAATCAAAATAAATAAATAAATAAAAATAATAGGTACGCAAAATTCTTGATAATAACATTGTTTTTAGGTGTCCCAAATGAGCTCAAGATACAAAATAATGTCATTTCTATTCCAATTTTTGTCTTTTAAAGGCATAAATACTAAAAGGGGTTATTTGAGGTATTCCAAAAAAATGTTGATAGGAAAAATATGGAAATAGAAATGGGTGAATAGTGGTACCATTGCATGGGACAAATGTTTGGGTTAGTTGCAGCCTTTACCAAGTGTAACTAAGTTTTCAGGCCTTATAGAATCCTGATAACGTAGACCAAATCATCAATAGTGTTCCAATCACACTAAAAATGATTAGTGATGACTCCAAAGTCAACATGCATGCATCATGACACTTTCTTGCTTCTAAGTTCACCAAGCCCTTCCCCTTGTTGGGAGGCATGTTACAATATTAACTATATCACATTTAAGGTCAGGGTTGAAGAATGCCTCACACCATTTCTCTTAATTAGTCTTCAACATATCATCATGAGTAGAAAGGTTCTCCTCCTTCAATTTGGTCATCCATACATTGAATTCAACCTCATTTTTGTCCTTAATTTGTGGCCAAACTTATCTTTGTTGCTTTAAGCCCTTGTGTTTCTTCTTATAGTTAACAAAAAGGTGTTTGCCACAACATCTTTGTTTTACTCTTAGAAGTACAATGCCAACTGCATTAAGTAATTGTTACAAATGAAACATTAACATCATGGCAATAGTAATTAACAACATAAAACAATATGTGTCTAATAAACAAATTAAAGCAAGCTATTATTATTACCTTTTGTTGATCTAAAATGATGGCCTAACGCTGTCCATCTTTGATGCCTAAATTAGCTTTCAAAAGTTTCAAAAACCAAGTCCAAGCATTTATGGACTCAATTATAATAACCCCCTATATAATAGAAAATATTTGATTGTTTGAATCCATAGTAACTACTACCAATATTTCCCTTCTAATCACCCCTTTCTTTGTTAAGTTAGCTCCAACAATTTCTTTGCTTTCAATGTTCCTTACTTTCTAGAATTAGGCATTTCAACAGTCTTCGATGATTATATAGGTATCCAAAGTATGAACCAGGTGGATGTTTGTAAGGTAAATGGATAAGTTATAATAAAGCTTTAGTGTGTTGTTGACTTCTAAGTGTAATGCTTCTTCTTTTATACCACCTATTGGTACTGGTGGAGTAGGGTTGATCTAAAATAAAAAACCCATAACTATAGTTATAACCTTTCACTTGATGCTAAATTTGACAATCAAAGCATATAAAGCTACATTAATCTAGGATAAATGATAAAAGGAATAGGTTTGTTTATAGACTTCACCTTTAACAAGCATAAGAGTTATTTTAAATTTTTTATCCTGACTAAATTGTCTTTAAAATACGGATAACCAATTTGTCATATAATGCTTAAACAAGGAGAATAAACATATCACACAAGTCATGTGCTTAAATGATAAGATCATGACATATTAAAGAATATTGCTTTGAACTTTTATTCTACAAAAAGAATAGACATAAGTAATAAATAAGAGAATACTAAAGGTTTAATCCATAAAATTCCTTATTCTACCACCAGGTTCTTGTACACTTTTTTTTTTTTTTTAGAATAAGTGGCAATTCATTCAAGTCCACAAATGATTTACATCATGATTAATAAGATATTCATAGCCAAAATACTATTTTCTTGCCATATGGTCTCTTCCACACAAGATTAAGCATGTTGAGCAATAGTATAAGCAACAACATTCAACTCCCAACAAATATAGTTGATCTTAAAAAAAGAAAAACCAAGCGTAATGGTGCCCTATAATCTGACCAACTAAAGGGACCTCCACTGAAGGATTTAAGATGGCTTTAATTGCAAGTAGATAATCTAACTCCACAAAAATAATAGATAAGGATATGTCTTGAGCTCTTTGGGTTGCTAAACTTATTGCCAATAGTTCTAAAATTTTTGGATCAAAAGAACTTGTAAGATTCTTGGTGGACATAAAAATAGGAATGTTAGATCTATCAAGGAAAATCAAACCAATACCCCCCTATATTGCCATGATAAGAGACATCAATATTGATTTTAGTGTATTGTCGATCAAGTGGTTCCCAAGTTTTAGGTTTGTTGTTTGTATAAGAGGGTTGAACTATTAGAGTCCATATTGCATTAGGGACAAATTAAATTTTGCACCCTTACTTACTTGACTTTACAAAAACTTTTGACATTGAGTATGATGCTTCAGGTGTTGGCATTGGAGCTATTTTGATGTAGGAAAGGTATCCAATTGCCTAATTTAGTGAAAAGCTAAATGGAGCAATGCTTAATAATCCTACTTATGATAATGTATGCATTGGTACAGGTTTTGGAGACATGGCAACATTACCTTTAGCCTATGGAGTTTGTCATCCATATTGACCATGAATCTTGAAGCACTTGAAGGGACAAGGAGAGTCAAACAAAAGAGATTCCAAGTGGATTGAATTCATTGAGACCTTTCCCTACATCATCAAATATAAACAAGGTAGGAAAAATGTGGTAGTTGATGCATTATCTCATAAGTATGTTGTTGTCTCTACACTTACTACAAAATTATTAGAATTTGAATATATTAAAGATTTATATGGTAAAGATCCTAACTTGTTAATGTGTATAGAGCATGTGAGAAGTCAGCCTTTGAGAAGTTTTATAGGCATAAGGGTTTTTATTTAAGGAAAGTTGTTTATGCATGCCTATGAGTTTTTTGAGGGACTTTATTGTAAGAGAAGCTCATAGGGATAGTCTAATGGGTCATTTTAGAGTTAAGAAAACCCTAGATTTCCTAACTGAACATTTCTTTTGGCTCCATATAAAACAAGATGTTGAAAAGGTATATGAGAAATGCATAATATGCAAATAGGCTAAATCTAGAGTTTTACCTAATGGCTTGTATACCCATTTACCCATATCTAGCCATTCCATGGTTGATTTATTAATAGACTTTGTACTAGGGTTGCTGCAATCAAAAAGGGGTAAGGATTCTGTATTTATTATTGTTGATAGATTTTCAGTGCGGCACACTTCATCCTATGCCATAAAACTGATGATGCAAGCAATGTGATTGACTTAATCTTTAGATAAGTAGTATGTTTGCACGACATGCCATGGAGCATTATTTCAAATCAGGATACAAAGTTCTTAAGCTACTTATGAAAGAATTTGTGGGGTGAGTTACATACTAAGCTATTGTTTTCAACTACTTGTCATCCACAAATTGATGGGCAGATTGAGGTGGTTACGTGAACTCTCTCTACTCTTTTGTGTGCCATTATCTGAATGAATTTGAAAATATGGGAAGATTATTTACCATATGTTGAGTTTGCATATAATAGAAGTGTTCTTTTTTTTATTAGTTACTCTTCATTTTGAAATTGTATATGGTGTTAATCATTTGACTCCTTTGGATTTAGTGCCTATACCTATCAAGGAGTATGCTAACTTAAATGGTGAATGCAAGGCTGACATGGTGAAGAAATTGCATAAGAAGGTGCGATAATATATTGAAAAACAAACTGAGAAATATGCATCCCATGTCAACAAAGGACAAAAGAAGGTGGTGTTTGAACCTAATGATTAGGTTTGAGTGCATAATGAGCAAGGAATAGTTCCTAACTTAAAGGTATTCAAAGCTACAGCCTAGAGGAGATGTCTATTTCAAGTAGTAGCATGAATTAATGACAACGACTATAAGTTGACCTTGTTGGTGAGTATAATATGAGTGAAACATTTAATATTTTTTGATCTTTCTCCTTTTGATGTAGTGATGATTTGAGGGCAAATCCTTTCAAGGAGAGAGGGATATGATGCGAGGAAGCTTGGAGATGATGCATGGAAAGCTTCAAAGGATGCAAGAGGTCTATTGCACATTCCATAAGGCCCAATAACACAAGNAGTGCATATGAGCAAGGAATAGTTCCTAACTCAAAGGTATTCAAAGCTATAACTTAGAGGAGACGATCTATTTTTAAGTAGTAGCATAAATTAATGACAATGACTATAAGTTAGACTTCTTGGTGAGTATAATGTGAGTGAAACATTTAATATTTTTGATCTTTCTCCTTTTAATGTAGGTGATGATTTGAGGGCAAATCCTTTCAAGGAGAGAGGGAATGATGAGAAGCTTGGAGATGATGCATGGAAAGCTTTAAAGGATGCAAGAGGTCTATTGCACATTCCATAAGACTCAATAACATCAAGTTAGATTCCGAAAAGGCATGAAAGAAACACTAAATGGCTAATTGAGGACATTAAGCCAACCAAGTTACAAATGGTGTGACCTCAAGGTTGAAAGAGAGTCAAGGTCTATTAATATGATTGAAGTACTTAATGAGCCAAGACAAGTAATAGCATCACTCCTAAATAGGAGTTTATCCTAAAGAACATGTTTGTTAAGTATAACTTTTTTGTATAAGAATTTATCCTGGATAGGAGTTTGTCTTAAATAAGAATTTGTTCTAAAATAGAAATTTATGTCTCTTTAGGATTGCTATCTCGACCTACTTATAAATAGGCACCTCCTTGTAAACTTTAAAAAAATGAACAATCTTAAAGAGAAATTAAAAGCAAGGGTATTCTCTTTTGGTTCTTTTGAAAACTAAAGAACTTATCAAGAAGTATTTCTTCTTGTGGCATTTAACTTGATTTATCAATCCTAATTCCTATCTTTTCTAGAGTGTGGCATCCATATCCTTCTTAAATACCTTAAGTTCATGTTCCTATAAGTGTTGGGTTTGGGTTGTTAAAGTGTGATATAACTTTCTTGGATATTCTTTAATTCCTTGTGTGCGTTAGGTCCCTAAGCCATATCTTTTTGGGGTTTTTTGCATAATAAGAAGAGGTACTTCTTAATAAGTTCTTTAGTTCTTGAAAGAACTAAAGGAGAAAACCTTGATTTTTATTTCTCTTAAAATTGTCTAATTTTTTAGAGCTTACAAGGAGGTGTCTATTTATAGGCTAAGATAACAATCCTAAAGAGGTATAAATTCCTATTTAGGGCAAACTCTTATCTAAGACAAATTCTTATACTAAAAATTTCTACTTTTATAACAATTACTTATTTTGGAGAAACTCATATTTAAAAGTAAATGCTATTATTTAGCCCTAACCTATTAAGTACTCTAATAATTTAATAAAACCTTGACTCTTTTTCAAGCTTGAATTTGCACCATTTGTAATTTTGTTGGCTTAAATGTCCTCAATTAGCCCATTTATTGCTTCTTTCATCTTTTTTGCTATAACTTGTGTTAATGGACCTTTGGAATGTGCAATGGACTTCTTGCATTCTTTAAAGCCTTCCATGCATCATCTCTAAGTTTCTCATCACCCTCTGTTATGTCTTACTCTAATTAGGTTTCCAATATTAAGTGGAACCCAAATCTTGTTTGAATCATGTAGAACCCTTCTATTTGAGTTGCCTTTCAACCATGTGTAACATGTCCTCTAACTTCACATAATGCTGCAATTCAACTACATTGGCAATGTATCCATTCAACCCTTACAAGAATCAAGCCATGGTTGCTCCTTAGTCTCTTCCATTAGCTTAAATCATGGCAATCTCCATCTTTTTGTGGTAGTAGTCCTTCACATTTTTGGTGCCTTGAGCAAACCCCTTGTAGCCTTTGGTATAAACCCCTATATAGTGATTAGGAATGAACCTCCTCCTTATGATAGCCTTCATCTCCTCCCATATATTAATAAGCCTTTCATGATTCCTTCCCTTAGTCAAAAACAAGTTTATTCCACTAAATAACAACATAATTAGTCAACTTAGTAACAGCTAGTGATTATTTCTATTTTTAAGGTTTTAGAGTTGTTATGTCAACTTATAAATAGGCTAGATTTCATTGTTAAAGGGTAAACGATTATGTGAATTGAAAAGTGAGAATTTTCTCCTTCAATTCCTTTAAGAAGTAATGAACTTATCAAGAACTAACTTTTTTTGTGACATTTAAGTTGACTTATCACTCATAAGAATTTACGTGATTGAAATTGAATTTAGCTTTCTTGGCTTCTTATTTGATTCCTTGTCTGTATTGGGTCCTTAAGCCACATTTTTTAGGGTTTACATTAGTTGAAAGCTTAATTTACCTACCATGAAGCATCCTAAGCCATATAAACTTCTATGGTTGAATGAATGTGGTGAAGTTAAGATAAATAAGTTGGTGTTAGTATTATTTACTGTTGGGAGATATACTAATGAGGCCTTATGTGATGTTGTATCCATGTAAGCTAGGCATATTTTATGGGAAAAATCATGGAAATATGATTGCAATGTAATGCATGATGGGTTTAAGAATAGGTATTCTTTTGTAATAAATGATAAAACTATTATTTTTATACCTTTGACACCCCTACAAGTTTATGAAGATTGAAAAAGAGAGTGAGAGGAAAAATAAATTGAGGTTGAGAGGAGAAAGGAGGGAAAGAAAGGAGATGAAGGAATGAAAAGGGAAAGAGAGAAGAATTGAGAGTTTGTATGCAAAAGAGAATGATGTTAAGAGAGATTTTTATTCAAAATAGCCTATGATTGTATTTTTGTACAAAGAGGCTCATTTTAGTACTAATGAGCTTAACTCCTCTTTGTTTAGTGTTGTTTTTACTTTTTTGCACGAATTTGGTGATGTTTTTCTTGAAGAACTAAGCTATTTGCCACCTCTGAGGAGAATAGAACATCAAATTGAATTTATCCTTAGTATAACAATTCCAAACTGAATGGCTTGCAAAAGTAATCTAATTAGACAAAGGAGCTTTAAAGACAAATTGAGGAGTGTATGAGAAAAGATATATGGGGGAGAATAGAAGTCCATGTGTAAGTTTAATATAGTTTATGCCTAAAAAGGATAAGACTTGGAAGATATGTGTTGACTGTAGAGCAGTCAACAAAATCACTATAAAATATAATCATCTCGTTCCTAGATTAGGTGACTTGTTAGATGAATTGCATGGTTCATGTGTTTTTTTTTTTTTTTTGAAATGATTTGAAAAGTGGATATAACCAAATTAGAATAAGAGAGGGAGTTGAGTGGAAAACAACTTTTAAAACTAAGTAGGGTTAGTATGAATGACTTGTTTTGCCATTTGGTCTCATAAATGTACTAAGTACTTTTATAAGATTCATGAATCATGTTTTAGGTGCATTCATTGGTAAATTTATGACTATGTATTTTGATGATATTTTGGTTTACAACAAAAATTTAGATAAGCATCTTAATCATTTATATTCTATTCTAACTATTTTACATTTTAAGATATTGTATGTTAATCTCAAGAAATGTTCCCTTTGCATTGATTAGATCATTGTTTTTTTTTTTTTGACTATGTTGCGGTATTGAAATTGATGAGGAAAAGGTCAAGGCAATTTATGATTGGCCTAAACCTTAGTATGTTAGTGATATGCACAATTTTCTTGGTTTATCTAGTTTTTATAGATGTTTTGTTACGGACTTTACCACCACTACTGCACCATTAATTGAGGTTATTAAAAAGAAAGTGGGTTTTATGTGGGATATTGATCAAGACAAAATATTTAATTTAATTATAAAATAAATTAAGTTTTGCACCCTTACTTGCTTTAGCTAACTTTGCTAAAACATTTGAGATTGAGTGTGATGCTTTAGGATCATAATGGAGTTATTTCGATGCGAGAAATGTGAAAATTGACTAGTTTAATGAAAAGCTAAGTAGAACAACCTTAATTATCCTACTTATGATAAGGAGATGTATGCATTGGTACGGGTTTTGAAGTATGGCAACATTACCTTTGGCCCTAAGAGTCATCCATACCAACTATAAATCCTTGAAGCACTTGAAAGGACAAGGAAAGCCGGAGAGAGACATGCTAAATGGGTTAAATTCATTGAGTCCTTACATCATCAAATATAAACAAGGTAAAGAGAATGTGGTAGCCAATGCATTATCGCATAGGTATGCCCTTATCTCTACACTTAATGTAAAATTGTTTGGATTTGAATTATTAAAGATTTATATATGAAAGATCCTAACTTTGCTAATGTGTATGGGGTATGTGAGAAGTTGGCTTCTAGGGAATTTTATAGGGATAAGGGTTTCTTATTTAGTAAAAATTGTTTATGTCTGCCTATAAGTTCCTTAACAATGTTGATTGTGAGAGAAGCATGTGGGGGTGGTCTAATAGGTCATTTCAAAGTTAGGAAAATCCTAGGTTTTTTAGTTGGGTATTTCTTTAGGCCACACATGAAAAAAGATGTTAAAAGGGTGCATAAGAGGTGCATAACATGTGAACATGCTAAATTTAAAGCTTTACCTTATGGCTTGTACACTTTTTAACCCATAACTATTAAACCTTGGGTTGATTTATTTATGAACCTTGTGCTAGGGTTGTTATAGTCAAAAAATGGTAAGGATTATTGTTGATAGGTTTTCAAAAATGACCCACTTCATCCCATCCCATAAAACTGAGGATGCAAACAACTTGGCTAGATTATTCTTTAAAGAGTTAGTAGTATGCTTGCAAGACATGCCTCAAAGTATTGTTCTTTGGAGATTGGGATAAATAGTTCTTGGGCTACTTCTAGAAAACTTTGTGGGGTTCTGTTAGGTTACTAAACTAGTGTTATCAATTACTTACCATCCATAAACAGTGGATAAGAAGAGGTAGTTAATTAAACTATTTCTCCTTTGTTGTATGCTATTATTCAAATGAATTTGAAAATGTTGGAAGATTATTTGCCACATGTAGAGTTTCCATATAATAAGAATGTTCGTTTTGCTATTAATTACTCTTTATTTGAAATTGTATATAGTTGTAATCCTTTGACTCCATTGGATTTAATGCCTTTACTTGTTAATGAGTATGCTAGCTTCAATGGTGAATGCAAGGTTGTAATGGTGAAGAAGTTGCATAAGAAGATGTGGCAATAAATTGCAAAATGAATTAAGCAAGATGTATCCCATATCAATAAAGGGTGGAAAAAAAAGGTGAAATTTAAACTTAGTGATTGGGTTTGAGTGCATTTGCACAAAGAAAGGTTCCTAGTTTAGAGGCATTTAAAACTGCAATTTAGAAAAGAAGGTCCATTTCAAGTAGTGGCACAAAGTAATGACCATGCTTATAAGTTGGACCTTTCTAATGAGTGCAATATAAGTACAATATTTATTATTTTTGATCTTTCTCCTTTTGTTGTAGGTGATGATTTGAGGACAAATCCTTCTAAGATAAGGGGAATGATGAAATCGATGGAGTAGCTGATGGATCGAGGGCTTTTAAGGATGCATTGAACATTCACGAAAGGCCAATGAAACATTTAAGGCTAAAAAGATGAAAGAAGAACTAAATGGACTAATTAGGACATTTTAGCCAACCAAGTTACAAATGGCATGAATTCAAATTTGAAAGAGGACCAAGGCTTTATTAATATGATTAGAGTGTTTAATGGGTCAGGGGTTAAATAATGAAATCTACTCCTAAATAAGAGTTTGTTATAAAATAAGAGTTTAAAATAAAATAAGAGTGTTCCTATCTTTTAAGAGTATATCATTGCCTCTACCTTTAAATGGGTTTTTAGGGTTATTGTTTTAGCTTGTAAATAGGTTTGATTTCATTGTTAAAAGGGCAAATGATTATATGAATTAAAAGGTGAGAATTTTCTCCTTCAATTCTTTTAAGAATTAAAGAACTTGCCAAGAACTAACTCTTTTTATTGTGCTTAACCTAACTTATCACCTTCAAATTCCTTCTTTTCTACAACATTCATATCTTTCTTTATACATTAGGTTTATGTTTCTTTAAATATTAGGTCTAGGGTTTGCATGATTGAAATTTGATTTATCTTTCTTGGCTTCTTGAAGACTGTAAAAAATTGGGCTCGTTATATTTAAGTAGATATTCTTATTCTTACATGGTTTAAATGTTCCATTTGCTAAAAGATGACACTATCATTTCATTTCTTGCTAACAAGGCTTCTCTTTTTGTTGTTAGGAGTTATTCACACAAAGTGCTTATGAAATTAAGTTTTATGTCTACACCAAATGGCATGAATTCTTTTGTAGACTTCTTTGAACAATAAGTCAACAATTTGTGATACATCCATAGTTTTACACTAAGGAATGAAACGTGTCATCTTTGAAAACCTATCAACAACCACAAAGATTGAATCCATACCTTTAGCATAACATCTAAGGGCAAAGTCCATAGAGATTTCTTCCTAAGGAGCTTGTGGTATCAACAACGACAAATACAGACTAGGATTGGTAGCTTGCCCTTTTCCTACTTGGCAACATCGACACCTCATCACATGTTACTATACATCACGTTTTAAATGGGGCCAAAAACACTTGGCTGAAACAAGTTGCACAGTCTTGTCACACCCAAATTGTTTATTGTGGTGAATTTCATCAATCACTCTTTGTCGAAGAGAGCAATCTGGCAGACACAGATGATTTCCTTTGAAAATGAAGCCATTGTGTAAAGTAAAATCAGCAAACTTCTTGCTTTACATGTTGGAAATAATCTTCAAAAAGTAAGGATAGTCTTGATACAACTCCTGAAAAGAATCAAATCCAAGAACAATAGAGCACATAGTATGTAGTAAGCTCTTCTTCTGACGGAGAGTATCAACAACCTAATTTTGAACTCGCATTATGCTTGATAACAAATGAGAATTCTTGAATATATTCAGCCCATTTGGCACACCTAGAATTGAGTTTTTGTTGCATTGAAATATACTTGAGAACTTTATAATCAATGTACAAAATAAATTCCTGATGAATAAGATATTGCCTTCAATGCCCAAGCGCGTGAAATAGTGCAAGTACTATAATGAAGTTTTGCACCATTCAATTTCTTACTAAAGAAGGCAATGGGTCGGCCTCCTTGCCTTAAAACTCCTTGGATGCCAATACCTTATGCATCACAATGCACCTCAAAAACAAAATCAAAATTAGGCAATGTGAGAATTGAGGTTGTGCTCAATTCTTCATTGAGTTGTTCAAAGCTTTCTTGGGCTTCACTCGTCCACTCAAAAACTTCTTTCTTCATGCAAGCGGGGAGTGGGGCTGCAATAGTGCTAAAATGCACAATGAACCGCTGATAAAAAGAAGTGAGACCATGGAAACTTTGAATTTCGTGTACATTTGTTACGGCTAGCCATTCTTTCATTAACTTGATCTTAGCATCATTGACTGAAATTGCTTCTTTTGAAATATGAAATCCCAAAATAGGGTTCATGGCATCACAAAATAGCATTTGTTAGGGGCCACATATAAGCATTCTTGCCTTAACCCTTGTAATAATTCTCAAAGATCCTGCTGGTGCTCATTAGTAGAATTGCTAAAAATCAGAATCATCAAAATAAACTGTAACAAACTTTTTCAAGAAATGGCTTCAAAACTTGAGTCATGAATCTCATGAATGTGGACAGCACATTAGACAACCCAAATGGCATGACTAGCCACTCAAATAGTCCATCTTTGGTTTTGAACACAATCTTCCCTTCATCTTCAAGCTTAATTCTGATTTGGCAATATCGACTCCTTAAATCCAGCTTTGAGAAAATAGTTGCACCAGAGAGTTGATCCAATAGATCATTAGGATGAGGCATTGGAAACTGGTATTTGATTGTGATCTTATTGATTGCCTGATTGTTAACACACATTCTCCAAGTGCCATTTTTCTTAGGCACCAAGAGGGCTAGAATGGCACATGGATTGAGGCTCTCCCTTATGAAACCCTTAATCAAGAGTTCCATAACTTGTTGTAGCAATTGTTCATGTTCTATTGGAATCATTGGGTAATGAGCTATATTAGGTTGTGAAGCTCTGAGCATCAAATCAATTTGATGTCGAATGTCTCTCATAGGAGGAAGACCTGGTGGTAAGTCATCTAGAAAGACATTGTTAAATTCTTCCAAAAGAGGTTGCACTTGACGAGACTTAGAAGATACAACCACGCTAGTTTTGTTAAGCAAAATATATACAATACTAATCCCCTTCATGGCACCCTTCACATCTTTCATCATTAATAAAGCTAAAGATAAGGAATTCTCAACAAAAGGAGTCTTCAGAGGTTCCTTAGTAGTTGTTAGAGTAATCTTCTTTCCACCATACTTAAAAGAATACATATTACGATAGCCATCATGGATAGTCTTCCTATTAAATTGCCAAAATTGTCCAAGAATAATATGACTAGCAACTATAGGTAGAACATCACACCATATTTTGTCAAAATCAATTAGAGCTGATAGAAAGATTGACAAGACACCATTTGAAGATAGTTACCTCAGTACCCTTCTTTAACCACAACATTTTCTAAGGTGTCGAGTGCACCTTCAACTCTAATTTTAGCTTACTTGCTACTACTTCAAAAATCACATTTTCACAGCAGCCAAAGTTAACAATCAATTGACATACCTTCCTCAAAATAGTGCAGGCTGACTAAATAATATTGGTGTGCAACCACCTATCTTCAATTTCATCTTTGGGAGTGAGGAAAATGTTTCTGACCATGAGAGGTTTGCACAAAATTAGCATTTACAATTTTTTAATCTTCCATCGTAACTTCATCATCTTTTGCCTCTTTTTTGTGTGAGGCCTCCTCTTCATCATTGAACTCATTATCCACTAAAAAAGCTTTGCCAGCTGGTCAATTTTTATTCAATTGACAATTACTAGCATGATGATCGATCTTCCCATAAGAATAACAATGCATACCAGCTGCACTTGGTTGCTTTGAAAGATTGGGTTAAGTAAGGAGCTTATTATTGGGTTGTGCCAAAATTTCAGGAGCTTCGACGGTGCTGGTGGTACTCCTCATTTCTCAGTTCAGCAAAGTAGAGGTTTGCGGCCTCCTAAAGCGAGAACTCTCCACTTTGAGTCCCCATTGATGTGCATCTCCCAAATCCCAAATGTCAAGGACTTCTAAGGCATCTTGGATATGAAGTTGAAGACCATTCAAATACTTGCTCACAAGCACCTCTTTTGGATCTTGAATATTGTTGCGAATCACTGATTCGTTGAACTCATTGGTGTATTGGTCTACCAATTGCGTACCTTGCCTTAGATTTTGGTACCTTTGGTAGAGGTCTCTCTTATATCCTTTAACAAGGAAATTCTTTCAAATCTTGTCCTCTATCTTTCACCATAAAGCAATTAGAGCCTTATCAATAGATTGGTGAGTTTTTTTCTCTTGTTGCCACCAAGTAATGGCCTTGCCTCAGAATCTTATAGCAATGATAGCAACACAATGATCATCTAGGACTTTTCTACACTTAAAGACTTCAATTACAAGGGTCAACCAATTAACAATTTCACCAATAGAATTGGTACCTGAAAATTCCAAAATGTCCCTCTTGATTTCCTTTTCCTAATCTAGTTCACAAAATTCTTGTGCACGACGATAAGTATTCCTCCTTCAAGGAAAAGACTGAACACTTTTTGAAGAAGAGAAATTGCCATTGAATTCTTCAGTTCTAAAATGGGACAGAGAGTTTTTTGCTTCAGCCCTTAGACGCTGAATTTCTTAGGCCAAGGCATTGATGTGTTCTTGCATGTGTTGTTGCAAATTCTCAGGAAGTGTATGCACTTCATTCAATGGAATGGTTCTACCACCTCAACGTCTAGCTTATCATTGTTCTCTCCTCCAAAGCTCTGATACCAAATGATGTAGCCAAAGACTTAGTGATTAAGTCAAAAACAATAAAAAAAAAAATGATCAGGAGAGTGACTTGTAGAAATTTGAGCAAAAATTTCAGTTCTGCATGTTGTCAAGAAATTAGCCGTATCTCTCAATCAATAGGTCAGAGTGGAGTGATTCTAATTGCAAATGAACAAGGCCTTGTAGATCTAGAAATTTCGTGTTTTGGTTTCTGCATATAAGCACTACATAGTTATCAATTTAGGGGAAAAAGAGAACAAAACAAAACTAGTTAAAACATGAAAAATGAGAAGGGACTTCAATGGTTGCTCTTCTATGAATACAATGAAGTTGGTGGGGCATCAATTCTTCTAGATTGATGGCTACAACTCTTCAAGGATGTAGACTTCAAAAAGCTCTGACACTCCAATGACATAGTAAAAATTCTTTTAGATTTTCATGGGTACGAACTCTTTGAAGTTCAAAAGAATGCCTAAGGCAGTTTCATGTTGGTTATGGAAAGTCAATGATGAGAATCTTGTTGGTTATGGACTTGTCAAGAAGATTGATGAGCTTGAATGCAAACTGATCTTATTAGCTGAGCAAACATTGTGGAATTTGCCAATGGGGGCTTATGGGTGTGAGGCGCTGTGATGCAGGCTGCATTGTTAGCATGAAATGAAGTTGCAGAATCATTGTTCAGCAATTGAAATATTCAAACCTAGTAAGAAAAGAAAATAAGATCAATGACACATTTATTTGTTAGAATTTAATGTATTCAGAGTGTCAAAGCTATAATGGCATGCCTGTCATAATAAATATAATGTCTGGTATAGAGATAAAAGTTAATTTCATTATTATTTTGGGTTAATGCTTACTCGAAGATAATTTGATTTTGGAATTAGAAAAATATCTTTATCTTGCTTGAGATGATATGAAATCAGAATAGGACTATAATTGAAAATTTGTTATTCAAAGGATTAAAATAATCATTTTGGCTTAGAAGCTAAAGAAGCAAAACCTTCTATAAGGGATCTTAAACTCATTAAAAATCTGAGATTAAGAAATTAGAACAGGGGATTATAATCCTAAAAACTATGTCTAAAAAGGTCATATACCCTTCATACATACAAGATACCTCTTTAAAAGAGGAACAACAATCTCTTCAATACATTCACCTTATTGATAGGGTTATTACCCATAAGTGGCATACAAAAATACATTTTCTCTACTATTATCTTAATTGACTCAAGCACAAATACGAATTGTATTAATAGAGGAATAATACCTTTGAAATACTTTTTAAAAGCTATAGAATTGTTAAATACTACTGATAAAAGTAAACTTATTCTAAAATACAAATTGTCATTAGCTGCCATTTGTAATAAGGGAATTTGTATTGAAATTCCTTTTGTTTTGGTTAAAAATCTATCTCAGGATATTATTCTAGGAAATTCCTTTTTACAAATGCTATATCCTATAAAGGAGATTAGTAATTTAGGGATTTACTTTAAAATAAATGGAGAGCTTATTAGCTTTAAGTTTGTATTTACTCCTCAATATAGAAAGATAGATAAATTTTAAAAAGCCATTAGACGAAAAGAGAGATTTATTCAATCTTTATATTTTGAAATAAAAAATAAACACTTGTGTGAAAAAATTAACACTCTTGTTATACAAGCAAAAATACATGAAGCATAACAAAATTAGAAACATTAGCTTGTTCAAAAATTCCTACAATTTTTTGGAATAGAAAAAAAGCATGTAGTGGAATTACCTTACAAAGTGACTTTTAATGAAAGTTAAATTCCAACCAAAACCAAGCCATAGCTATAAGACCAAGCCATTTAGAAATATGCAAAAATGAGATAAATGATTTTTTTTGAAAAAAGTGCTTATTTGAAAAAGTATTAGCCTTTGGAGTTGTCCTACTTTTTATGTAGACATTGTAGCAAAAATTAGAAAGAGACATTCCATGATTAGTAATTAATTACAGACCTTTAAATAAGACATTTAGATGGGTTAATTACCTTATACCTCATAAAAAAATTTGCTTAATAAGTTTTATGAAACCTAAGTATATTCAAAATTTGATATGAAGTTTGGTTATTAGCAAATCTAGATTCATAAGAAGAATAAGTATAAGATAGCATTTACAATTCCATTCAAATACAATGAGTGCACTATAATATCATTTGAGTTAAAAAATGCACCCTTTGAATTTCAAAGAATTATGAATAAAATATTTAATACTTGTTTAGCATTTCTAATTGTTTGTATTGATGATGTATTTGCATTGGATAAAACTTAACATATCCTTTAATTTCAAAGCACATTGACTTTTTGTGTGTCATTGAAAATAACTATACCTAGCTCTAACCTTATAGCCCATATTAGATAAAAAAAAAGGACATATAGACCTAGAAGCTTGACTTGAAATTTCTAGTGATTTATTAACCATTGAAGTAGAAGTTAAAAGAAGGAAGGTAAGTTTGTACTACAGTTTACTCACCTATTTCTTAGTTTTTCTTATAACTTCCAATTCAATAATTGGTACTAAAAGGGTAGAGTACTTAGGATTAATCTTTTCTTTTCCCTTTTGAAGGTTTAACCTCATGCTTCTTAATGGAGTAAATTAAAATTTGAAATCTCCATCTTTATATTCAATTACTTCTTCAAATTGTCAATTTACCTATTTAATAGGTTTAACAACTTTTTCTAAGGTCTATCAATTAGGTAGCTTAACTTGATTCCAAGTAATCATTCTGGGGATTATTACACTAGCTTTTGATCTATTAGTCAAAAATAATATTGTAGTTCTTTTGTTTGCATATTTAGAAGGAATTTCTTTAACTCCTAGAATAATAGTATTTATAACTTTATAATGTATCATATAAATCAGGATTAAATTTTCTAAACCTGACATCAAATCAAATCCCTTTTTCTTTATGTCTAGACATAAAGCATGTATTAATTTTGGATTTGATAATGACGACATGATGTTTGGAAAGCAAGAAAGCTATCCATCACTTAAGCTAGATTCGATTACTTCTAATAAGGAGTCATGAAATCTATTATTTCTTTTATCCTTAACACAAATAATTGTCGAGTTATTTAAACCCAATCTAGTAGTCAATTTCAAATCTAACTAAACCATTCCTATATGAATGAACTTATATTTTTGTAAATAAGAACTAATAAGTTCTTGTGGTAATAAGAAAAAATGATTATAACCATGAATTTAGGGTAAGGCTTCTTTGAAGGTTTTGATCACATTATTGGTTTTTAAAAAGAAATTACTCCATTTATAAACATGGGAAGGAGAAGAAGAAGAGAGAGTCAAATTCTATAAATAATTATTATCTAGAGTTTAATTAATAATTACTTCCTTAATTCTACTCCTACTTAGGCTATTACTCCTAAAAAGCCAATTAAGTCTTAACCTATTCACACTTCATAGTATCACTGTCAATGAATTACATCATAACTCTTTAATGCCTAACCATGGCAAGCAACAAAGGCAATATGACTTAGGGTTTCGAATATGAAATAGAGATGAGATTAAACTTTACCAACAATCAAACTCTAATACCATTCAATTTACTTCATCAAAAAGCATGAGGTTAAACCTCAAAAAAGGAAAAGAAAAGGTTAGAGCAAGGTACTCTACCTCTTTAGTACCAATTACCAAATTGGAAGATATAAAAAGAACTAAATAACTAGTGAGTTAACCACAATATAAAATTGACATCCCTCCTTTAACTTCTACTTTAGTGGTTAACGAAAGTTAGGCTTTTAGTCCTAAATCTCCTTCTTTATTTGACATGGGTATCAAGATGAAGAAAAAACTTTCTATGTCCTTATAGTCATAAATGAGGTAAAAGAAAAGATAAAAGAGTTATTTTAGTCTCCTAAAAACACTTTAAAAAGGAAATAATCTTTTATAACTTTTAATCAAAATTGGCAAGAGTTATGGATTAGGTGTCAAAAAAAAAAAAAAACATTGTTGAAATAAGAGCAATTGATATTTTTACCTATTTAAAGAAGGTTTATAAGATTAAAAAGAAACCTTTCCCTAATTTTTCAACCTTAAAGGAATGTATGGTTCTTCAAAATACCTATTAAGAATACATTACAAAAAAGGGAAAGAGTATCCACCCTCCTACTTTAAATTTAAGTATTAAAATTAAGGATAGTGAGGTTATAACCTCTCCTTACAAGGCCGAAGCAACCACAAGTGTTGTGCTTTAGTAAGAAAATTATACTAATCTTTGTCTTCAGTTGGTTGGCAATTAACTAAGTTGTGTGGAAGAAAAATTTGAAGCAATTGCCTTAAAGAGGTATTATTGCCCAAGACCTTTGGTTAAATTAGAAGTAGAAAAAAGGGTTTTATTTAAGCCATTGTCTTTAAAAGACATAGATTACAACATGACTAGTAAAAATCTTGAGAAGAAAAAATTAGTAGATGAAATAATAAAAAGCATAAAAAACCTTAGGTTGAAAGAAAGTGATGCTTACTCATGTGGAAGTTCCTTGTCAAAATTCACGAGTTAAGAGATTAGGTAAAGAATTTTATGTTCCTTTAATAAACTTGATATTAAAATAAAAAAATAGATAAAATTTCTTACCATTGGACAAATATTTGTTTAGATGTTATGTTTTTAACATCTTTTGTAAGAAAGTCTTTTGCCACCTTACAATCAATTTTTATAAGAGATTTATAATTTAACATTTCAATTTCAAATTTTTTAATACATAATATTATAACTAATATTTCCTTTTTGATGGTATAGTAGTTAACTCTAACTCCTCACCATAATCCTAAGGTGAAGTAAATAAGTTGTTCTTTTGAATTAATCCTTAAGGATATTGAAGTTCCCAACTTCACCCTAGGATCTACTAGTTTGTGATACTGAGAGGGGGGGTGAATCAGTATCACCACAATTCACAATTCGCAGGAAAGTGAACAACTTCAATCTCTTCTTAAAAGCGAACTCTTTCTCAGATTCGACTAAGGTAGATCTATTGCTACCTACTAATCACAATAGTCCCCAAAGTCACCTTTCAGACACCTTGCCTAATAGACAATTCGGATGTTCTTGTTTAGGTCTTCGTTAGGTTATGGGTTGGCTGATACTTTAGCTGCGTTCACAACTCAATTCAAAACACAGAACGTAAAGCAAATTAAGGACACACGAGATTTACGTGGTTCCGTCAACGTGACGTACATCCACGGTGGTAGGGACTCTCCCTTACCGAGACTATCCACTATACTTGAGAATTCCAGTTACAATGGATGTCTTAATCTTCTGCTCCTTTCACTATTGCAATTACTAAGCAAGTACAATACAAAGAGTGTCACTTACTGTGTCTACCCTTCGTCTAGCTTGTCTTGCCTCTGTTGAATTGAAAGGCTGCTCCACTGCCGCTTAGAAGTTCACCGCAACGCTCTCTAACCTCTCTTGAAGAAATCTAGAAATACGTTGAGTTCTTTCCGATGCTTCGCCAAATTCCTTCTCTAGGTTGTCTCACACAGCTCCTGCTTTCACCGTCTCAAGGTTTCACAGCTTGCACTCAAGCTTCTGGTCTGCCGTTTCACGTCTCACGGCCTGCCCCACGCTTCTGATCAGTCACGCCGTTGCACGTTCTGGTCTCACGCTCCTGGTCTGCTGTTTCACGTCTCTTGGCCTGCCTTACACTACTGGTTTTTCTGGTTCACGTCTCTTGCCCTGCCTCACGCTTCTAGTCTGCTGTCTTCTCTTCCGGGTGGTCTCACGGATACCAGGTCTGCTGTCTTCTCTTCCGGGTGGTCTGTTTCTTATTTCTCCTCTTGCTGGTTGTGCGTTTCTGGTTTGGTTGCAGGATGTGTTTCTGGTTTGCTTGCAGGAGGCGTTTCTGGTTTGCCTGCAGGATGTGTTTCTGGTTTGCTTGCAGGACGTGTTTCTGGTTTGCTTGCAGGACGTGTTTCTGGTTTGCTTGCAGGAGGTTGCACGTTCTGGTTTGCTCTCCCGGTGGTGACGTTTCTGGTTTGCTCTCCTGGTGGTGTTGTTTCTGATCTCTTGCCGTTCTGCTCTCTCTTCCTTTTGGCCGGTTGCTGTAGGGTTGCTGTTTATTCAATTGTGTTGGCCCTCTGCCCTAGTTTTGTCTTCCAAGGCCTTTATATACTCTCTTCCATAAAACCCTAATAGGGCTTACATGGCGGATTTACGTTCTTGCCCTTACGCGGCAGATTTACTTTCTTGCCCTTCCATGTGACTTTACTGCCCTTCCATATGACTTTACTCTCTTGCACACTTAACCCTAGTTGACAACAATTACAACCCATACAAGGCTGTGGGAACAACAGATATCCTCATATCTTTTATCTAATGCATTGATTTTGGTTATTTTAAAGGCATTAGTATGAGGAAGAATTAAGCATGCTAGTTATTTTCCTTTAACTTTACTCTTCTTGCCTTTGTATGTTATCTATCCATTCTAACAAATTTTTTTGAAACCTTTCAAATAATGTCTTAGTGTCTTAAGCTAAGTCTCTATAGAAATTTGAAATGTAATTTAGACTTCCTAAAAACCTTTGTAATTACTATTTATCTGGAAATTTAGAGGAAAATTCAATTACTTAGTTAATGGAAATTATAGCTCTATTTTCTATGAAATATCCAAAGAATCTAATCTTGATTTGAAATAACTTCATTTTCTTAGCATACGTTACTAAACCTATCTTTTCCATAACCTTTAGGAAAAGGTTTAAATGTTTAAAATGTTGTTCAATAATATTAGAAAATACTAGTACATCATTAATATAAACAATCATAAATGTTGAATAAATTATTAGATAAAGTTCATAATCTTTTGAAATTTAAAAGGTGCATTCTTTAATCCAAATGGCACTATATTTTATTTATAATGTTTGAATGGAATAGTAAATGATATCTTATAATTATCTTTTTCTTGAATTTAGATTTGCCAGTAACCAGATTTCATATCACATTTTGGATATATCTAAGCTTCATAAAGCCTATTTAACAAATTCTTTTTATTAGGTATAGGATATGTAATTCATCTTAACACCTTATTTAAAGGCTTGTGTTTAATAAATAATGTTGGAACTCCTCTTTCTAGTTCTACTACATGTTTTACATAATATACAAGAGAACTTAAAGGACTAACACTTTTTCTAATAAGCCCCTTTTTCAAACGAACTTTTATTTCTTTTTAACCTATATCTAAATGTCGTGGTCCCATAGCTATGGGTCAAGTTCTGGTTGGAATCTAACTTTCATTAAAAGTCACTTTGTACAATAATTCTACCACATGCCTTTTTCTTTTCCAAAAATTCATAAGAATTTCCAAACAGATGAATGTCTGTAATTTTTATTATATTTCCTATATTTTTACTTGAATAAAAGGAGTATTAATTTTTTCATATAAGTATTTATTTTTTACTTTAGTATATAGAGATTGAATAAATTTCTCTTTTCTCTTAATGGTATTTTGAAGTATGTCTATCTTTTTATATTAAGGGATAGATATAAATTTAAAATTAATAAACTTCCCATTTAGTTTTGAGTAAATACCTTAATCAGTAATCTTTTTTAAAGGATATAACATATGCAAAAAGGGATTTCGTAAAATAATACCTTGAGAAAGGTTCTTAACCAAAACAAAAGGAATTTCAATAGAAATTACCTTGTTACAAATAGTAGTTTGTGATAATTTATATTTTTTAACAAGTTTACTTTTATCTACAGTGTTTAACATATTCATAGTTTTTGTAAAATATTTTGAACCAATTAAGAAATTTCATTGGATCATTTAGAAGATGAATCTCCCTTAATTAAGGGACCTTTGTCCTTGGCTAAGTCAATTATTTCACTAGCTAAAGATGCCTTTGGTTCAAAAACAAAAGAAGTAGATGTAATGTTCATAAGTGTGCACTAGATAAAACTTTAACATATCCTTTAATTGCAAAGCACATTGACTTTATGTGTGCTATTGAAAATAACTATGCCTAGCTTTGACCTTACATCTCATATTAGATAAAAAATGAGATCTAGGCTTATAAGTCTGATTGGAAGTTTCTAGTAATTCATTAACCATCGAGGTAGAAGTTAAAGGAAGGAAGTCAACTTTGTATTATGGTTGACTCACTTATTCCCTAATTTTTCTTATACCTTCCAATTCAGTAATTGATATTAAAGAGATAGAGTATCTTCATTTAACCTTTTCTTTTCCCCTTTGGAGGAAAAGTAAATTGAATTTTGAAATCTTTATCTTTATATTTAATTATTTCTTCCAATTGTCAATTTACTTGTTTAACAGGTTCAACAACCTTTTTCTAAGGCCCACTGATTAGGTAGCTTAACCTAATCCCAAGTAATCATTTTAGAAACCATTACATTAGCTTTTGACCTCTTTCGAAGGAATTTCTTTAATCCTTGAAATGGTGGTATTCATAATGTTATAATGTATCCTATAATTAAGAATTCAAATTTCCAAAGCCAGCATCATATCAAATCCCTAATAATGACAAGGTGAAGTTTGGAAAGCAAGAAAACCAAATAGGTCCATCACTTAAGCTAGATTCAACTACTATTGATAAGGAGTCATGAAATCTATTATATCTTTTATCCTTGAAAAAAATAGTTGCTAACTAATTTAAACCTAATGTAGTAGTTAGTTTTAAAGCTACTTGAACCATTCTTATATGAATGAACTTATATTTTTGTAAATGAGAACTAATAACTTCTTGTGGTAATAAGAAAAAATCATTATAACCTGAGAAAGGGTAGATTTCTTCTACAATTTTGATCACATAATATGTTTTTGAAGAAAAACTTCCTTATTTATAAATATGGGAAGGAGTAAAAGAAGGGAGAGTCCATTATTGTAAATGATTATTATCTAGACTTTCATTGATAATTGTTACCTAATTTCTACTTTTACTTAGGCTATTACTCCTAGAAAGCTAGTTACATCTTTACATATCCATACTTCATAGTATCATTGTCAACGAATTATGCCATAACTCTTCCACACCTAACCATAGCTTACCCAAGCAACAAAGGCAACAAGATTTGGGGTTTCAACTATGAAATAGGGATGACATTAAACTTTACTAGTAACCAAGCTCTGATACCATTTAGACACAACACAAAAAAAAGGTGACGATAAATGTAAAGGATAATAATAACAAGCATATAACACAAGCATAAGAAACTTAAATTGATGAAATTATACACATACAACAAAAGTACTTATAGAAAGATAGTTTTCATTAAATGTCAATACAAGCTTAGGATATCACAAGAGAGGTGGCAGAACTGCAAGGAAAGAAAATCCTTTTTCAATTTAAATTGGACCTTGCCTTCTTTAACCAAAAGGGACTTATTTATACTAAAGAAAAGATAATAACTGACACTTAAGGAATCCAAGGCACTGAAAGTAAGTGAGTCCTTTTAGATTCCTTGCTTTTTTAAAGTAGTTTTAATGAAAGTTATTTGTTAGGCATCTTTGCTACTTTTCCATTGAAAGTAGTTTTGTTATTTTTACAACATATAAGGGTCCTAAGAATCTTGCATGATATCGTCACTATTATGACCTTGACTACTTTTGGCTTGGCTTGCTTGAGGAGTCACTTCTAGTTAGAGGAATGAGGCCACCATCTCTAGTAATTTCTCTTTAGAAATAGATTCCTTTAAAGCCTTTAATAATTCTTTTAGATTACTAAATAGTGACCATTGTGGTGAAGCTTTTGATCCATTTATCCTTCTAATTCCTTGGGCATTATAAACTCCATCTTTAAAAAACTTGAGTTTTTCCCACCATCGAATATTAATTTGCCTAGTTAGCCATGTGATATGTTTAATATCCATGTCTAACACACTCATCTATTTTACCATGACAGTATAATACCACTTTATAATCTATGGAACATGATACCGTAAGGCAAATATTAGTAGAGGGTCTTTAACTCATCATTCGTTTTGCAAAATTATTCATAAATAGTTCTTATCATATATGGAAAAGTTATAGGATGTAATCCCTATTTAACAAACCAAGTTTTAAACCAATTAGGAAATTTATTTGGATGATTTAGAAGATGAATTTGAATGAACCAACTAAAATTTTTTTTGTCTATTTTTGTATAACAAAGCACTTTTCTAGAATTCAATATAATCAAAATAATTATAGAATTTAACCTTTTACCATTCTTTCAACTCTCTATAACCAAAGAGAGCCCCTTGCTAATCTTCAGGATAATGAAGTTTCTTTAACTTGAATTTTGCATAAGCCTAATCTTTAAAGTTATAGGTAGTTTTTGAACCTTTCTCAATGGGTTCAATAACTATATATCCTATTTCATGTAAAATTTGTTAATAATACATGCAATCCTTCATATTAGAATGAGGATACATGTCATCTTTAACATAGAATCTAGCGAGCTCAATAGGTTAAGGCTGGACAAAGTTATTTTCAATAACATAGAAAAAGTCAATGTGCTTTGCAATATGTTAAAGTTTTATCTAATGGATTCTTATAAGCATCATCTTAAAGTTATCAACTTCATTTGTCTCTAAACTAAAGGCATCATTAGTGGGTGAAATAACCAACTTAACTAGGGAATGAGGTCACTGCATTAGGGGTTGCTTACTCATGTGGGAAGTTCCCTACAAAAATTCACGAGTTAAAAAATTAGGTAAAGAATTTGATGTTCCTTAAATAAATTCAATATTAAAATCAAAAAGCAAAGATTTGTTTAAAGGCTATGTTTTTAACATCTTTTGTAAGAACGTCTTTACTATCTTATAATCAATTTTTTAGAAAAATTTTTGATTTACTAGATCCCCTTCAAAATTTTTAATACATAATACTATAACTACTACTTTTTTTTAGTGGTAGAGTAGTTAACTCTAACTCCTTGTTATACTCTTGAGATTAAGCAAATAATTTGTTCTTTTGAATTAATTCTTTATTTAGTAATACCCTTATATTCTTTATCTAACACATCAGTTTTAACTATTTTAGAAGTATTAAGACAAGAAAGGGTTAAGTATAGTAGTTCTTTTGCTTTAATTTTAATCTTCTTAACTACCTTTACATGTTCATTTGTCCACTCTAACAGATTTTTTTAAAGCCTTTTGAATAATGGCTTAATGGCATAAGCTAAATCTCTATAGGAATTTGAAATATAATTTAGACTTCCCAACATTCTTTGTAGTTATTGTTTACCTCTAATTTCATTAGGAAATTTAGAGGCAAGGCAAATGCAATTGCTCGATCAATAGGAATTATAATGTCATTTTCTATGAAGTGTCTAAGGAATCTAACATTAGTTTGAAACTTTATTTTCTTAGCAAATGTTGCTAAACTAGCCTTTTCCATAACCTTTAGGAAACAGTTTAAATGTTTAAAATGTTGTTTGATAGTATTAAAAAGTAGTAATATAACATCAATATAAACAATTATGAATGTTGAATAAGCATTACATATTTCATTCATAATTTTCTAAAATTCAAGAGGTGCATTCTTTAATCTGAATGACATTACGATTGATTCATAAGGTCTGAACGAAATTGTAAATATAGTCTTATACTTATCCTTTTTCTAAATTTGAATTTGCCAATAACCAGATTTCATATCAAATTTTAAATATATTTAAACTTCATAAAGCATGTTTAATAATTCCTTTTTATTAGGTATAGGACACCTAATCCATCTTAATATCTTATTTAAAGGGTTACAGTTAATAACTAACCTTAGAACTTCATACAACAATTGTACTACATGTTTTTTTCTACTCCAAAAAATCGTAGGAATTTCCAAAGAGACTAATGTCTCTACATGTTTTTTTCTTCAAAAATCCGTATGAATTTCCAAACAAGCTAATGTCTCTAATTTTTGTTGTATTTCCTATATTTTTACTTAAATAATAGGAGTATTAATTTTTTTCATGAAATTATTTATTTTTTACTTTAGTATGCAGAGATTTAATGATAGATTATTGTTTTCTCTTAGCTTAAATAACATATTACTTTTTTTTCTTTATAGATTAGGTTTCTTTTTTTTTTTTCTTTGTTCTTTCCCTTTAAATAAAAGGTTTTCTTTTGAGCTAACAATTTATAACCATTTTTCTTAATTTTCTCATGATAATATATAAGTGGATAATCCATCTAATTTTAGATGTATCCTAAAACTCTTCTACATTGAGCTTTACTCTTTGTAACTATTATGCAATTTAATTTCATTATAAAGTTTAACCCTTTTAGCTATTACATCGGTAGCCAATTCTTCATAACTATAATTAGCATAATCAATCACCCCCTTATTTTTAACTCTTTTTTCAAATAGTGTAGGTAACCTAGTGAGAAGTTTTTCTTCCTAGAAAATACTCTAGCTTTTTTCTTTAATGAAAACTTCAAAGAAAAATACATCTTATACCACCTAAAATGAGATAGATTTGGGCATCTCAAATTAATGAGTTGCTGGTATATCTTATCAATTAATAAGGTTGTTATACCAATAGAATGATTGGTAATTATATAAATCAATGTATTAACATAATTGGAGAGTTGAACTCCTTGTTCTATTTTTATAGGAGAAAAGATCTTAACTTTCACTTCTTTGTATAGAAATCCCACCACCCTTTAAATTGTCTAGTAAACCCATTGGTGATGAATTTTTATTAAAATTACCATTTAATTTTGCAACAGTTGCAAATATCATTAGATAATGAGGTAGAATAAGAATTTGATGTTTAGTCATCCCATCTAGATTCCATTCTACTATATTGCTACCATCCAATTAAACATAATTATAATTAGATTGTTCCTCTAATAAGAGGTTGACCAGGGTTGTATTAGTATAATATAAGTTTGTAAGAACCTTATTAAAAGTCATCTTATTAATATTCATAGTTCTCTTCTTGTAAGAAGGTGATGGATACTTTTGTATCAAGTTTTGTTCTAATAAGAACATTTCTTGAATTATATTTATATATTCCTTAGCATCACTTTATTCTTCAATTTCTTCTTTAATAGGTTCTTCCTTTTCTTTCAACCCAAGGTTTTTTTAACCTCTTGACTATCTCATCTATTAATTTTGTCTTCTTAGGATTTATACTAGTCATGTTATAATCTATTTTTTTTTTTAAAGACAATAGTTTAAATAAAACTTTGTTTTCTACTTCTAGTTCAACTAGAGGTCTTAGGACATAATCCTCCTTTAAAAGATTGCTTCAATTTCTTCTTCCATATGCCTTAGTTGATTTTCAACCAACTGAAAATAAAGATTAGTGTCATTTATCTTAATTAGCTTTTCTTACATGGTTTGAATAGTTGATTGTTTGAAAGATGAAATTGACACTTCATTTCTCTCTGGCAAGGCTTATCCTCTTGTTACAAGAACTTATTCACATAAAATGATCATGAAATAAACTTTTGTATCTATACCAAACTATATGACAAGCACTTCAATAAACCTTGGGTAGTCTAACTGCATTAAAGTTCATCAAATATATAAGTCATTCATCTTAATTAGCTTTTCCTAATAGGTGAGACTATCACTTCATTTTTTGTTAACAATACTTCTCCTTTCTTTGCAAAGTGTTGTTTGCACAAAATAAAAATGGAATTAACCTTTGTGTCTACACCAAATATTATATTGTATGTGACAAGTATGTCAACTTTTGATAGTTTGAATCAATTGAATTCCATTAAATATAAATCTTGATTAGCATTTGCTTACATGGTTATAATGGTTTATTACTGAATAGATGAGTTTGACATTTATTTTCTTTTGAATAAGTAATGTCCTATCATTGAAAGGACTCATTCACAAAAAACAAACATGAAATTAACTTTTGTAACTATATCTTCCATTAGATTTAATGCGTCAATACACCTTTGATAATTTGAATCCATTAGAGTGCATAATAGGAGTCATGATTTTGATTAGCTTTTATTACATGGTTTGAGTTGTTCATTGCTTGTAAGATGTGATTGTCACATCTTCTCGAGCAAGATTTCTCCTTTTATTATAAGGACTCATTCAAATAAAATTGATGGGAACCTCAAAGAGTATAATGAAACCCATAAGCAAAATAAGGAATTCAAAACCCGAAGAAAGTTAAATAAGGTTTAACAAAAGTAAAACCTTGACCTGATGTTCAAAGGAACATGAACATAAGGTATAAACCTTGACCCAACATTCAAAAGAACATGAACCAAAAGTATAAAAAAGGATATAGATGGCACACTCTTTAAAGAAAGGATTTGTGAGTGGTAAGTCAAGTTAGAATGCTACAAAACAATAATCTTGATAAGTTCACAAAGTTTATTGAAGAACCAAAAGAGAAAATTTTCACTTCTTTTCACCAATGTTCTATATCTTTTAACAATGAAATCAAGCCTATTTATAGGCTAAAATAACAACCCTAACCCTAAAAACAAGAAAACATTTCTAAATAAGCTGACAGCAAATGAGTTGGGGTCAATTTGGTTAAATTTGGTTTTGTTAGATTCATAGAGCCATGCATTTAGCATAAAACTAGTTCACCAACTGCCTCATGATAAGTGCCAATCCAACCTTCTACTAGGAAACTAGTCCTATAACTAGTTTTGCAACTAGTCCACTATCTGTCCTCCGTTTTTTAGACATAATGATAAGGCCAACTAATCAATTCCATTACTTTGTTGCTACAACTCTTCACAATCACATCACTTAGGCTGATTTAGCATACTTATATAATTAATAAAATCTTGGCCTGAATTAAGACATACTTTGTTGCCCTTCATGCTTGAATTAGCTTCTTTGGCCTAAATGTTTTTAATCAACCTATTTAATGCCTCTTTCATCCTTTTATCTCTAGAATGTGTCATTCACCCTTCTTGAATGCTTAATGGATCTTAGCCCTCCATGCATTAGCACCTCCATAAATCTCATTATTTTCCTTCTCTTTAAAAGGATTTTACACTTGTATTAAAAGAGAAAGATTAGTAACATTAAATGTTGCACTCACATTATACTCACCTAGAAGGTCTAACTTATAGGTATTATCATTAATTTGTGCCACCATTGAAATGGATCATCCCCTCTAGGATATAGCTTTAGATGCCTTTAAGCCAAGAACTTTTCCTTATGCATATACACCTAAACCCAATCACTAGTATCAAACACCAACTTCTTTCACCCTTTGTTGGCATGGGATGCATATTGCTTAGTTCATTTTGCAATTCATTGTCGTATCTTATGATGAGAAGCTTGGAGATAATGTGTGGAAGGCTTCAAATAATGCATAAGATCCATTACACATTCCAAAAGGTCCAATAACATAAGCTAGAGCCCAAAAAAAAAAAGATGAAAGAATCTTTAAATAGGCTAATTGAAAACATACAAACCAACCAAGCTATAAATGGTGCAAATTCAAGCTTGAGAGAGAGTCAAGGCCTTATTAATATAATTGGAGTGCTTAATAAGCTAGGGATAAGTAATAGCATTCATTCATAAATAAGAGTTTGTCCTAAATAAGCACTTGTTTTTAAAGTGAGTTTTTTGAATAAGAATTTGTCCTAGATAAGAGTTTGCCCTAAATAGGGATTTATCCTAAATAGGAATTTATTTATCTTTTAGGGTTGCTATCTTAGCCTAAATAGGCACTTCCTTGTACACTTTAAAATTATATAATTTAAGAGAAATAAAAAGTGATACTTTTCTCCTTCAGTTCTTTCAAGAACTAAAGAACTTATCAAGAAGTAACTTTTTTTTGTGGCGTTTAACCTAACTTATCATTCCCAATTTCCTTGTTTTTTAAAGTGTGGCATCCATATTTTTCTCAATACCCTAAGTTTATATTCCTTTGAATATTAATTCTAGGAATTGTGTGATTAAAGTCTAACATAGCTTTCCTAGGTGTTGTTTGATTCCTTATATGTGTTGGTAAATTTGTGGTTGTATATTTTGATGATATTTTGGTTTATAACAAAAACTTAGAAGAGCACCTTGATCATTTACATTTGGAGAAATCATATGCTAAATTCAAGAAATATTCCTTTTGTACTAACAAGATTATATTTCTTAGCTATGTTGTGAGTGCTAAAGGTATTGAAGTTGACAAGGAAAAAGTTAGGGCAATCCGTGATTGGCTGACAACTAAGCCAGTTAGTGATGTGTGTAACTTTCATGGACTTTAGCACCATTGCTGCACCACTAATTGAGGTTATTAAAAAGAACATGGGTTTTAAGTCATGTAGTGATCAAGACAAGGCTTTTAATTACATTAAAGAAAAATTAAGTTTTGCACCCTTACTTACTTCACTTGACTTTGCAAAAACTTTCAAGATTGAGAGTGACGCTTCAGGTATTGACATTGGAACAATTTTGATGTAGGAAAGGTGACTAACTTCCTACTTCAGTGAAAAGTTAAGTGGAACAGGCCTTAATTATCCTACTTATGATAAAGAGATGTATGCATTAGTGTGAGCTTTTGAGACATGGCAACACTACCTTTGGCCTAAGTAGTTTCTCACCTATATTGACCATAAATCCTTAAAGCACTTTAAGGGACAAGGAAAGTTGAACAAAGGACATGTCAAGTAGGTCCAATTCATTGAAACCTTTCCCTACATCATCAAATGTAAACAAAGTAAGGACAATGTAGTAGCTGATGTGATATCTTGTAAGTGTGCCCTTATTTTTACATTTACTACAAAATAATTATGATTTGAATATATTGAAGATTTATTTGTGAATGATCCTAACTTTGCTAATGTGTATGAAGCATATAGGAAGTCAACCTTTGAGAAATATTTTAGGCATGAAGGATTCTTATTTAGGGAAAATTGTTTATGTGTGCCTAGGAGTTCTTTGAGGGAGTTGGTTGTGAGAGAAGCTTATAGAGGTGGTCTAATAAGTCATTTTGGAGTTAGAAAAACCCTAGATATCTTAGTTAAACATGTCTTTTGACAACATATGAAACAAGATGTTGAGAAGGTATGTCAAAAATGCATACCATGCAAATAAGCTAAATTTAGAAATTTACCCCATAATTTGTACACTCCATAAACAGACATTATGGGGTAAATTAGGTATTAAACTATTGTTTTCAACTACTTGTCATCTATAAACTGATGGATAAACTAAGGTGATTAATCAAACTCTTTCTACTTTGTTATGTGCTATTATTTAAATGAATTTCAACACATGGGATGATTGTTTAGCACATGTCAAGTTTACATATAATAGAAGTGTTCATTTTGCTATTATTTACTCTTTATTTGAAATTGTATATGGTTTTAACCTTTTGACTCCTTTGGATTTGGTGCCTATACCTATTGGTGAGTATACCAACTTAGATGGTGTACGCAATGCTAACATGGTGACAAAATTACATGAGAAAGTATGGCAACATATTGTAAAATGAATTGAGCAATAAGCATCCCATGTCAACGAAGGGCAGTAGGAGGTGGTCTTTGAACCTAGTAATTGGGTTGGGAGCTTATGTGCAAGGAATGGTTTCCAGCTCAAAGGCATTCAAAGTTATGGCCTAAAGGATATGGTCCATTTCAAGTAGTAGCATGAATTAATGACAATGTTTATAAGTTAGACCTTCCTAGTGAGTATAATGTGAGTGTAATATTTAATATTTTTTATCTTTCTTTTTTTAACATAAGTGATGATTTAAGGACGAATCCTTTCAAAGAGTAAGGGAATGATGAGAAGCTTAATGATAATGCGTGGAAGGTTTCAAAAGATGCAAGAAATCCATTGCACATTCTAGAAGGTCCATCAATGCAAGATAAAGCCCACAAGATTAAAAAAAAAGAAAGTACTAAATGGGTTGATTAAAGAGATTTAGGAAAACTAGCTATAAATGGTGTGAATTTAAACTTGAAAAGAGAGTCAAGGCCTTATTAATATGATTGGAGTACTTGATGGGGTAAGGTTATGTATTAGCATTCACTCCTAAATTGGAGTTTGTCTTGAATAAGTGTTTGTTATTAAAATGGAAGTTTTTTTGAATAAGAATTTGTCTTGGATAGGAGTTTGTCCTAAATAGGGATTTGTCTTAAATAAGAATTTATGTCTCTTTAAGGTTTGCTATCTTAGTTTATAAATAGGACCTCTTTATAAGCTCTAAAATCAATTTATGTCTCTTCCTATGATGTTCAACCCAACTTATCACTCTCAATTCCCTTTTTTTTTTTCTAAAATATGGCATCTATATTCTTATTAATACCCTAGGTTCATGTTCCATTGAATATTGGACTTAGGGTTTGTGTGATTAAAGTTTGACTTAGCTTTACTGGGTATTGTTTGATGTCTTCTATGCGTGGTCTGTTAGGGTTCACATTATCTGTGATGTTGTACTTATGTTAATGAGCCATACTTTATTAGGAGGGTCATATTCTATTAGAAATACCATGGTAGTTTAACAGACGAGTTATGCATGAGGGCTTTAAGAATGGATATTCCTTTGTAATGAATGAAAAACTTGTCACTATTATACCATTAACACCTCAACAAGCTTATTAGGATCAATTAAGGATTAAAAATGAGAGCAAATAAAAAAGAAAGATTGAAAAGGGAGGGGTAACCAAAATAGAAAAGAGAGGAGAAAAATTGAGGACACAAGAGAGAGAGGAGGAAAAAGGAAGTTTCTATGCCAAAGAAAGTGATGACAAAAGAGCATTTTATGCCACACAACATATAATTGTATTTTCTTACCATGAGGCTTATTTTAACACTAACAAGTTTAGCCCTTTTTTGTTTAGTGTTGTTATTTCTTTTGTGTAGGAAGTTGAAGATGTATTCCCTAAAGATGTTCTAAGTGGATTACTACCTAAAAGAGGAATTGAGCATCAAATTGATTTTATCCCTAGTGCATCTATTTCAAACTGGCTAGCATGTAAGAGTGATCCTGAGGAGACAATGGAGCTTCAAAGGCAGGTTGAGGAACTTATATTGAAAGGATATGTGAGAGAAAGCATAAGTCCCTTTACGGTTCATGTCCTTCTATACCAAAGAAGGATGGGACTTAAAGGATGTGGGTTTACTATTGGGTAGTCAACAAAATCACTATAAAGTGTGGTCACCCTATACTTAGGTTAGATGACATGTTAGATGAATTGCATAGTTTATGTGTCTTTTCTAAAATTGATTTGAAAAGTGGACATTACCAAATTAGGATGAGACAAGAAGATGAGTGGAAAATAGCTTTCAAAACTAAGTATGATCTATATGAATGGCTTGTTATGCCATTTGGTCACACTAATGCATTGAGCAATTTTATATGATTGATGAATAATATTTTACATACATTCATTGGTAAATTTTTGGTTATGTATTTTGATAATATTTTGATCTATAACAAAAATTTAGAAGAGCATCTTGATCATTTATGTTCAATTTTAATCATTTTATATTCTGAGAAATTGTATGCTAACTTCAAGAAATGTTCCTTTTGTACTAACTAGATCATATTTCTTAACTATGTCGTGAGTGCTAAAGGTATTGAGGTTGATGAGGAAAAACTTAGGGCAATCCATGATTAGCCTACACTTAAGTTAGTTACTAATGTGTAGCTTTCATGGTCTAACTAGTTTTTATAGACACTTTGTGAGGGACTTTAGCACCATTGATGCACCACTAACTAAGGTTATTAAAAAGAACATGGGTTTTAAGTGGGGTAGTGATCAAGACAAGGCTTTTAATTATATTGAGGAAAAATTAAATTTTGCACTCTTGCTTGCTTTGCCTAACTTTACAAAAAATTTTGAGATTAAGTGTGATACTTTAGGTATTTGAATTGGAGCTATTTTAATCCAAGAAACATATCTAATAGTCTACTTTAATGAAAAGTTAAATCAAGCAAGCCTTAATTATCCTCTTTATAATAAAAGATATATGCATTGGTACCGACTTTAGAGACATGGCAACACGACCTTTGGCCCAAGGAGTTTGTCATCCATAGTGACCGTGAATCCATGAAGCACTTGAAGAGATAAAGAAAGTTGAACAAATTACATGCCAAGTGGGTTGAATTCATTAAGACCTTTCCTTACATCATCAAATATAAACAAGGTAAGGAAAATTTGGTATCTAATACAACATCTCACAAGGATGCTCTGATCTCTACACTTATTGCAAAATTATTAAGAATTGAATATATTAAATATTTGTGTGTGAAAGATCTTGACTTTACTAATGTGGATATAGCACATGAGTAATCAGCCTTTGAGAAATTTAATAGGCATAAGGATTTCTTATTTAAGGAAAATCATTTATGCATACTTATAAGTTCTTTAAGGGAGTTGATTGTGAGAGAAGCTCATAAGGGTGGTCAAATGGGTCATTTCGAAGTTAGGTAAATCATAGATGTCTTAGTTGAACATTTTTTTTGGCCACACATGAAACGAGATGTCAAGAGGGAATGTGAGAAATGCATAACATACAAATAGGCATAAATCTAAAGTTTTATCCCATGGCTTGTACAACCCTTTACCCATACCTAACCACCCTTGGGTTGATTTATCTATACACTTTGTACTAAGGTTGCTACAACCAAAAAAGGGTAGGAATTTTGTATTTGTTGTTGACAATTTTTCAAAGATGACACATTTCATCCTATGCCATAAAATTGTCAATGCAAACAATGTGGCTGAATTATTCTTTAAAGAAGTAGTATGTTTGCATGGCATATGTCAAAGTATTGTTTTAAATTGGGATGCAAAGTTCTTAAATTACTTATGGAAGACTTTGTGGGGTAAGTTATGTACTAAGCTATTGTTTTCAACTACTTTCCATCCATAAACTGATGGACAAACTGAGGTAATAAATTGAATTATTTCTACTTTGTTGTGTGCCATTATTTTGATGAATTTGAAAACATGGGAGATTGTTTACCACATGTTGAGTTTACATATAATAAGAGTGTTCATTCTACTACTAGTTACTCTCTATTTAAGATTATATATGATTTTAATCCTTTGACTCCTTTGAATTTATTGCTTATACCTGCTGATGAGTATGCTAGCTTAAATGGTGAAAGCAAGGCTGACATGGTGAAGAAATTGCATGAGAAGGTGTGGCAACATATTGCAAAACAAATTGAGCAATATACATCTTATGTTAGCAAAGGGTGAAAGAAGGTAGTGTTTAAACCTAATGATTGGGTTTAGGTGTATATGCATATGAAATGGTTCCCAACACAAAGGCATCGAAAGCTACAACCTAAAGGAGATGGTCCATTTCAAGTAGTAACATGGATTAATGATAATGGTTATAAGTTGAACCTTCTTAGGGAGTATAAAGTGAGTTCAACATTTAATGTTTTTGATCTTTCTCATTTTGATATAGGTGATGATTCCAAGATGAATCTTTCCGAGGGGAAGGGAATGATAAGAAGCTTAGAGATGATGCGTGGAAAGTTTCAAAGTGTGTGAGAGATCCATTGCATATTCTAAAAGGTCTAATAATGCAAGCTAGAGACAAAAAGATGGAAGAAGTACTATATGGGCTGATTGAAGACATTCAGGGCAACCAAGCTACAAATGGTGCAAATTCAAGCTTAAAAGAGAGTCAAGGTTTATTAGTATGATTGAAGTGGTTAATGGGGCAAGGTTATGTAATAGTATTCACTCTTAGATAAGAGTTTGTCCTAAATAGGAATTTATTTCACTATTAGGGTTACTATCTTAGCCTATAAATAGGCACCTCCTTTTAAGCTTTAAAATCAAACAATTTGCAAGAAATAAAGAGTATGAGTTTTCTCCTTCGGTTCTTTCAAGAACTAAAGAACTTATTAATAAGTAAATCTTGTGGTGTTCAACTCAACTTATCCTTCTTTATTCCTTTCTCTTCTAGAGTGTGGCGTCCATATTCTTCTTAATACCTTAGGTTCATATTCCTTTGAATATTAGGTATAGGGTTTGTGTGATTAAAGTCTAACTTAGCTTTCTTGTGTATTGTTTGATTCTTTACATGCATTGTGTCCCTAAGCCACATCTTTTGGGATTTCACATCAGCTATATAGGTCTTAACCTATCCATTGATCCTTATAATATCAATAACAACAATTTACACCAATGCTCTATACATCTTCCTCAACTATAATGAGCAAACAACAACAACATGACTTGGGGTATTAATTATGATACCAATGGCTCTAATACCATTCATTAATTCAATAATTCATTAACAATATATCAAACAACAATGTTAAATAGTAAATAACAACATTATAAAATTTAAGGTAAAAGTTATAGAACTTATAAAAATATAGCTTTCATTGATTATTGATACAAGTTCACATATTTTATAGAGGATACAAACTTTTCAAAAGAAGAATTATAAAAGAAAACTAAACTTTAGCTTTCCTTACTTAAGCATCTTTTATTATATTAGGAGAAAAGGTAATGACTGTGTTAAGGTGGGTTCCAAAAGGCTTTTTGCTTTATAAAAGCTTTCGATGTCAAGTATTTTGTAGCTTTATCATTGAAAGTAGTTTTGTCACTTTTACAACTCATAAAGGTCTTATGAATCCTACATCATATCATCCTTTTGATTCAAACTACCTTTTTATTGAGTATAACTCTCATGTAGAGTGGGTTTACTTTGAAGTAATGACATCATCATCTCAAGTATTTTCTCCTTCTAGATGGACTTAAACAAAGCCTTAAGTAATTGTTATGGATTACCAAATGCTATAGGTTTTCGTGTAGTCTTAAGACTATTTAGGCTAATTATTCCCTTAGTGGTATAAACACTATCTTCAAAAAAGTCAAATTTTTTCTACCAGCAAATATTAATGTGTTTGGCTAACCGTGGGACATGTTTAATTTCACATCTAACATGCTAGCTTATTTGGTCATAATAGTATACTCCCACTTAATAATCCTTTAAATATGAAACTAAGAGATGAACAATAATAAGAGGTCTTTAACCTCATATTTTTTTCACAAAACTATTCATAAACATTTCTTACCTTATTGGGTAAGGTTATGGCATGCAATCCCCATTTGATGAACTAGATTTTAAACCAATTGGGAAGACTCTTTAGGTCATTCAAAAAGTGGATTTAAATGAACCAATTGAATTTATTTTCTTGTTTTCATTTAATAGTGTTCTTTTCCACGCTTTAATATAGTCAAAATAGTTGTAAGTTTTAACTTTTAACCATTTTTTAAGGTCACTAGTGGCAAACAGGTGATAAATTGTTCGCTAAAACTCAAGTGAATGTAAATTTTGTAATTTTTTTAATTTTCTTCATTTCCACAATGCAATTTGACATGATCTATAAAATTTTAGTATACAAACATGCTAATTAAAGAAAAACGAATGCAATGAACTCTAATAAGAAATTAGTCCATTATATGCTAGAACTATATACTTGATCCAACATTGAAACTTGAGATTAGAATTTATAACAGTCATCCACTAAACTTTATTTGTACAATTAAGTCCCTTACTTTTATTTTTGTTCAATTAGCATATTAAAAAATTAAATTTATCTCACCATTAAAAATGCAATGGTAATAAAAATTATTAAAAATATAACAACATTGCATTATTTTAATTATTAGAATTTTAAAGTCTTATAAGGAGAAATTCTTTGTTAATACTCCAATGAATTTAAATTTGTTAATTATTTAATTGTCTCCATTACCATAATGCAATTTGACATGATTAATATAATTTTAGTGTACAAACATAATAATTAAACAAAAGCGAATGCAATGGACTCTAAACTTATATGCTTGACCCAACATTAAAACTTGGGATTGGAATTTATCACAATCATCCACTAAAGTTTATTTCATACAATTGAGTCCATTGGCTTTACTTGGCAAATTAACATATACAAATATTAGGTTTCTCACTACTGAAAATGAAATGGAATGAAAAATATTTAAAAAATAAAAACATTGTATTATTTTAACTTTTAGATTTTTAAAGTCTTACAAGGAGAATTATTTGCTAAAACTCAAGTGAATGTAAATTCTATAATTTTTTTAATTTTCTTCATTTCCACAATGCAATTTGACATGATTTATAAAATTTTAGTAGACAAACATGCTAATTAAAAAAGAAAAACGAATACAATGGACTCTAATGAGAAATTAGCCCACTAATGGCTGGAGTTATATGTTGATCCAACATTGAAGCTTGAGATTGGAATTTATAACAGTCATACCGCTAAACTTTTATTTTGTACAATTGAGTCCCTTACTTTATTTTTTGTTCAATTAACTTATTAAAAAATTATATTTATCTCACATTGAAAATGCAATGATAATAAAAATTATTAAAAATATAAATTTAAAGTCTTATAAGGAGAAATTCTTTGTTAATACTCAAGTGGATTTAAATTTGTTAATTATTTTAATTGTCTCCAATACCACAATACAATTTGACAAGATTAATATAATTTTAGTGTACAAAGATGATAATTAAACAAAAACAAATGCAATAGACTCTAGAGTTATATATTTGACCCAACATTGAAACTTGGAATAGAAATTTATAATAGTCATCCACTAAAGTTTATTTTATACAATTGAGTCCATTGGTTTTATTTTGGCAAATTAACATATACAAATATTA